>CM043315.1:9186878-9786878 GCA_023736055.1 Quercus glauca
TTTGGCCTAGCTGGACGGGGCCCGCATGGCCCGTGGAGCCCGGTAGGGGCGGGTTCGGGCCCCGAAAAAAACCCGTTTAGTAAACGGACCGGGTTTGGGTCGCGAGTCTTGGCCCATGGGTCGGGTCCGGATATGAAAAAACCCAGCCCGAACCCGACCCGTTGCCATTCCTAGATGCAAGCCATTCTCCATCATTGCCATTCCTCGTCATATGGAGGACATTTTGGAGTAACACGAACAGCAGCTAAGGTACTTCAAAGTGGTTTCTTTTGGCCTTCTATTTTTCGTGATAGTTATACTTTGGTGAAAACCTGTGATCGGTGCCAACGTATGGGAAATATTTCAAGGCGTCAGGAGCTACCATTGAAAAATATCTTAGAGGTTGAGTTATTTGATGTTTGGGGAATTGATTTTATGGGTCCTTTTCCTCCTTCTTTTGGCTTTGTTTATATCTTGTTAGCAGTTGATTATGTGTCAAAATGGGTGGAGGCAATTGCTACAACAACAAACGATGCAAAGGTAGTGCTCAAATTTCTGCATAAGAACATATTCACAAGATTTGGCACTCCACGAGCTATTATTAGTGATGAAGGGACCCACTTTTGCAACAAGTTGTTTGACAACCTTCTTTCTAAATATGGTGTAAAGCACAAGATAGCACTTGCCTACCATCCTCAAACTAATGGGCAAGCTGAAATTTCAAATCGAGAAATCAAGAATATCCTTGAGAAGACGATCAACACCAATAGAAAGGATTGGGCAAAGAAGCTTGATGATGCTTTGTGGGCATACCGTACAGCTTTTAAAACACCTATCGGGATGTCTCCTTATCGATTAGTGTTTGGAAAAGCATGTCATCTCCCTGTTGAGTTGGAGCATAAAGCTTATTGGGCTGTAAAGAAGTTTAATCTTGATTTGAAGGCAGCAGGAGAAAAGCGACTTCTTCAATTGAATGAGATGGATGAGTTCCGGAATGATGCTTATGAAAATGCAAAGATCTACAAAGAACGGACAAAGAAGTGGCATGACAAACAGATTTTTAGGCGTGAGTTTACTCCAGGACAGCAGGTTTTACTCTTCAATTCACGACTAAAACTCTTCCTGGGTAAGTTAAGATCAAGATGGACAGGTCCTTATACAATTGACAAAGTTTCCTCTTTTGGAGCAATAGACTTGAAGGACAAGGCAGGGCATATATTCAGAGTTAATGGTCAGAGATTGAAGCACTATTATGGAGAACAAGTGGAGAGGAAATGTGCATTTATTCCTCTTGGAGATCTAAATTGATGAAGATTGAAAAGTCTGGCTGGAGACTATAAAACAAGCGCTTATGGGAGGCAGCCCATAAAACTTTCTTTTATTCTTTTCTTTTATTTTATTTTATTTTATTTTTTTATTTGAATAATTTGGATTTTGATGCTGGCTTATTTTGCAGAAATAAAGAGCTGAAAATTTCAAACTAATGCGGATTCACCATAAAACCAGGGAAGTTCCTTTCATTTCTTCAATCTGTCTCATTTTTGAATTACAATGAGGACATTGTTTGGTTTGAGTTTGGGGGTGTAAACTCCTATAGTCTTGAGTTGTTGGGTTCTCTTATCAAGCATGTATTTGAGTATGATTGAATTCGCTATGACTCTGAAATTTGTGATTAAGGATGGTTTTGAGAAAAATTTTCAAAAAATTTGCTATTATGTCAGGTAGAGTTTTGTGGGTACTTTGATTTAAATCTTTGTCCTTGAAAAAAAATTGAGCACATAGTCAAATTTTCTTTACTCCATTTTGGCCTATGAAGAGAAGGAGTTGAATTAACTGGGTCAGGAAAGTTCAATCTTGCTTTGCTCTAGAATCCGTTGATGGATCCTTGAGGCGAAATCCTAGTTGACACCAAACATTAGAGAAAGGATCTAGGCAATTTTTTGTCACAACCAAAAAGCTTTCCTAGCCGTCCTAATTATCATGCCATCATTGCATGGTGTATTCCCATAGTTAACCCCTTTGAGCCTTATTTTACATAAGCCTTTATTTGTTCTTTTAACTACATAAACCATTCCCATTCTAAGCCTGAAAAACCATGAATTGACCTTACATTTTGAGAAAAATACTTTGGTGGAAATTTGCAATTAAAGAGAAAGTTAGTTCAAATTAAATTATCCACATTATGTTTGCTCTATTTGATCAAAGTGTGAAAAGAAAATAAAGTGAAAGGCAAGAATCGAAAAAGGGTTAAAGTGGTTGAAAATCAGAAAAGGCTATGAGTATCAAGGTGGCTGAAAAAAAAATTAAACAAAAAAGAAAAAAGAAAAAAAAGCACTCCACTTATTGAGTATAGCAACAATATTGTCATCAGTATGAGCATATTGTCGAGAAAGAGCTATGGTGTGAATCCTGTGGATATCTCTTTTATTGTTCTTTCTACCAAGTATTTTCCCAGTTTGCTTTGATTTCCCATATCCATTTCTTTCTTAGCCCTCACCCTGTGGCCTGTCATTACAACCTTGATTAAAGACCTTTTGATCTCTGATTTTGGTGTTTGATTACATTAGTGGAGAGGATTTCTGAAAATTGGACTTATGGGGTTAAGTTTTGAGAGAATTCTTCTGATTTCAGTTGTTCTACTTTTATCTGAATTTGCTGGTGGTTTGGAGTTAAATTGACTATTTCACACACACACACACTCAAGGACTTAACTTTAGGTTGAAGTAAATGCTTAACTCTTGCTTGACAAATTGCTAAATTTTTGATTGATTTTCCTGCAATCCTTGATGTTAAAAGAGTAAGTTACTAGTGATGAAATCTAAATTCAGATTATGGCTTGGTGAGTGATGATATTTCTCTTTGGGGTCTAGCTAATAGTGTCTATAGTTGTCTTTTATTTTATTTTCTTTTTGTTTGAGGACAAACAAAGTTCTAAGTTTGGGGGTGTTTGATGACTTGCATAATTTGACATAATTTATCACTTCTCAACTTTAAACTTTAGTCTAATTTTATTTATTTTTGTTGATTTTAGACTTCATTATTGTTATTTAAATTTTATTGTAGATTTGAAGGAAATAAAGATTTAACCAAATGAAAGAGAACTAAAATAGAGCAAAGAGGAAAAATGCTGAAACAAAGGGCTGAAAGTAGCAACGTTTTTGGGCTGAATAAAAGAAAATATTGGGCTGAAAAGATGAACTGCTTTTGGGCTGAAAGGAGGAAGGTTTTAGGCTGAAGAGAGCAAGGTTTTTGGGCTTAAGAAAGCAAGGTATTGGGCTGAAACAGTGGGCTGAAAAAGACAAACGTTTTTGGGTTAGAAAAGGGGCACCACAAACCAATAGAAAAAGGGCACCACGGCTGGAAAAGAATAGAGGAGGCGCTGAAAATAAAAGGGGGGCTGAAGCAGAAAGTTTGGAGGCTGAAACTGAAGACAGAAAAGCTGAAACAGAAAAGAAAGAGAGGGCTGAAGCAGAAAAGAAGCTGAAGCTTATGCAGAAAGAAAGGGGAGGCTGAAGCAGATTTTTGTGTTCATTTTTTCCTTCAAATCGTCTCAGAAAAATTATGGTGAATTCGTTTATGTTGAATTTAATTTTTAGCATGAACTAAATTTCTTATTTCTAGGAAAACGATGTAATCTAGTTCCGAACTATGCTTGCTTTTCTATGTTAATTTGAATTAATTCTTTTCATGTTTGTCTGATTTATTCTGAGTTTATTGCTTCTAATTAACCGGCCATTAATTAGATGATTTTGATCTTGTGATTTGCTGTCGAAAGAGGGAATTATAGGATAGATCTTGAATATTTCGGCATAGGTAAATATAGAGATCGAAAGACTTGTATGAACCTGTGTAGTATTAAAATCATTGGTCTTAATGCTTTCTTGCTTTAATAAATTGCATACTCTTGTGTAAATTGATGAATAAGAATGTTTCCAATTGACTGTCGAAAGAGGCTTTTGGATGTTTATTGGAGATTGCTAACAAACAAAGAGAATTAAATTCAATTAGCTAGATGAGAAAAGCATAGTGAGGGATTAGGTGAAATCGATTTCCTAGAAGTTTTCTTCCCATTAATTAGATCTTTGAACAACATATTTTTTCCTCTGCTTATTTTCTTTAATTTGATTTTATTTTAAATTCCAATTACAACAACCTTAGTGACTTCTCTAGATAAAATCGAGATTAGCATAATTTTGGTATTTGTCAAAAGTAAGTTACCAATCCTTGAGGACGATACTCTTCTCATCACTTTACTATAAAACTACGATACTGTGCACTTGCAGTTTTGCACCGATCACTAAACTATTTAGGATTCCTTAAACACTAATGAATCAAAAATTAGTTATATAGAACTCTATCCTTAATTTACTAGACAAAGTATTCTAATCTCATTATAAACTATATAACTTTAATTAGAATTTTAATCTCATTAAAAACCTCTAATTAAAATAAATTAAGGACTATTAATCATAAAATGATTTAGTACCAAGAGTTCTATTTAACTAACATCTTTGATCTCATTAGGTCTTTTATTTAGAACCATGTGTAATATAATCACACACAACCTTGCTCTTAAAAAATTTAAAAACACTTAGAAAAAATTTTGATTTTCTTTCTTTCGATCGATTGAATGTGCCCCTCAATCGATCGAAAAAATTAAAAAAATTTGAACTTGACCACCTGACTTGTTCAATCGATACTCGATTGCCTCTCGATTGATCGAAAAACAAATTCGATCAATCGGCTATCAATCGAAAATCAATCTACTTAAAAAGTCTAATCACTGTTTCACTCGATCGATCGAAAGTGATTTTCGATCGATCGAAACTTGTGAAACTCGAATTTCCAGAATTTTTCTAAGGCAGTTTTCTACAGTTTTTCATGAACAAACAACTGACGTTTTTGACATCTTCATTGTTCTTCCATCAAAAAACACTTTTTGATTTTATCAATGAAGATTTTCAGATCAAACATTAGGGTTTCCAAGATCAAGGTGAAGAACCCTAAAACATAAAAACTTAATCTCCAAAATAACATCACACCTATATTAATATATGTAATCATAAACTGATTTCACAACCCAGACATGAATCTATACATATATACTTTATCCAAGCGGTGCATTAAAGAAACTTACGCACATGATAGTTATTCCACTTACATTCAATAACTATAATCATGGCACCGTGACTAAGAAAACATCATGTGAAAATCTATAAATTAGACTCATATACTCACATGAATCCACATATATATTAATAAACAATATCAATGAAACAATGTTGAACATCATCATGCAAACGAATTCACTGAAACATTATTAATATAATATAGACACAAAAAAGTAAAACCGCTATTCTATATTCAATTAATTGTAATCAACGTTGTCAGGTGTATATTTTTTCTTATAACCGTATACCCACCTTGACAATCTACGTTGATAAGAAACATAGCAATTCATAACCACCGTGTTCCACTTTAATACAAAGATTAGAAACACACAGCATCTGGTTTAAACAAACACTGGTTTTGGAATAAAATTATGCAGAAACTTTACTGCAGAAAATTAAATCACCAAGAGAATGATTTTTCTTTAATTCTAAAATTCAATCACATGTTATACAAGCATGATATTGAAGACCGCTCTGATACCATTGTTGGAAAAACTGATTTTGTATCTCATACAAAACGCACAGCGGAAGCAACAAACACGGATCTACTTCAATCATGAAAGATAAATATGTAACCATGAATTCTAGAATAAAGAATAAAAAGCGTAACTTGATGCAATGAATTTCAAAAAAAAAATCAAACGTTCTTGGGAAGACTTTTAATTGTCACTCCAATTCCACTTGATGCCTAAGATGTGTGGTCTCTCAATTGGTAACAAAAGGATGATTAGAGAGTGACAAAACTCCCATATACACCATTTCACAATGATGTTTTTTACACATAAAATATTCTGAACGTTTTTCCCTTTTGTATCTAACCAATTATCTAATTGGGCTAGCCTTTTGGGCCTTTCCAATTGGGCTTAAGTGTGTGGCTTGGAGTGGGACCAAAAGTGACCAATAAGACACTAGCTCCAATGGGCCTTGGGCTTTTCTGTCAACTTTTGACAAGTCCAAAGTTACCATTAACTATATTTAATACCACTATATAAATATAGTTGCACTCTAGGCCTTATCAATAAATTATTTCCCAAGACTTTATTGTACATTCAACCCCTTCATTAAAATATTCGTAGTAATACAAAGTCATAAATATAGACTGCCACTTTGAAGATTACTACATCTTAATCCTTGAGTACCCGGTTTAATCCTTTATGTTATTCATCATATATTTATGAAATCCAATTCTATAAATATATACTTTAGTAACTCCTTACTAAAGTGGTTGGGCCCAACACTCTGAATAACAAAACCCATTAAACTTATCTCAAGGGAATATTTTATATCTCCGTTAAAAGATTATGAATTCCATCTTGAGAATATATGTTCCATTAACACTAAATGTGGTTGCCCAACATACTGAGATTTTGACCATAACTTATACATCTCACTCCTGATATATCAAAGCAACCTACATCTCATGATCAGGTCCATTATCCTCTCAGGATTTAGAGTTGATGTAAATAGAAGTTGTGAGATTTATTATTTACTTGACAGTCATTAGAATAATAATAAATCTCACAGCGGTCCAGTTCAATATATCTTAACTCTTAAAACATATCAACATATCAACTAGAAGTCTCCACTTCCATGATCAAGACAAATCATCGTAGTTGATATGTTATAGTCTTTGCAAATGAAATGCCCAATTTCATCACCGACTACGAACTAAAATTCTGAGTTTACAAAGAACTTGTGGTTTATATCTTTCTGTGACTTTTCACATAAATCACATACTATGCATCTCATGGACTAAGATAATATCCCATTAGTTCATAAATAGATAGTCTCATATAATTAAACAACTTAATTATTCAAGACATGCCTATAAATTGGATTTTAGGGCACAAACCCTAACAAATTCTCCTCACCTTCTATCTGCAACATTTCTAGGAAATCTATACTTGGCATGTATTGTATCTCATCAAACTCGCCCATTGTTTCATTCACGAAGGCTTCCTTTGCCAGAGTATCTGCTTCTATATTCTCTTCCTTTAGGATTTGAACGAAATCAGCTTCTTTGAATCTCTTCACAAGGCGTACCACATTCTTTAAGTATCTCTTCATTCTATCTTCCTTGGCTTCACATGTCCCATTTACTTGGCCTATGACCAACTGAGAGTCTCCCAAGACGAGTATCAAATCCGCTTCTACAGATTTAGCCAACTCTAGCCCTTTAAGAAGGGCTTCATACTCCACTTCATTGTTAGTTGTTTGGTACTGCAAGCGAACCTTGTGCTTTAATTTATCCCTTTCTAGTGATTGCAATACAACTCCTATACCTTCTGCATGCAGTGTAGATGATCCATCTACATGGACGACCCATTTTTTACTGTCTTCTTTGTCATCTAAATCCTTGTAGCTTGGAGTGAACTCTGCAATAAAATCTGCCAGGGTTTGAGATTTTATTGCATTTCTTGGTTGGTACCGAATGTCAAATTCACTAAGCTCGACTGCCCATTGAGTCAATCGTCCTGCTGCTTCCAGCTTGTTCATTGCCTTCTTAAGCGGATGGTCCGTCATGACATTGATTACATGACATTGATTACATGACCTTAGAAGTAATGTCTTAACTTCCTAGAAGCTGTTATCAATGCAAAAGCTAGCTTCTCTATCAGCGAATACCTTCCTTCTGTTGGAAAAATAGATGTACGCAGCGGAAAAATTAACGGATCTACTTCATTCATAATTGATAACATACATTATGTAAGTTTCAGAATTTGAGAACAAGAAAGCGTACCTTGGTGTGGTGAAATTCAAAATCAAAGATCAAACGTTCTTTGGAAGACTTTTAATCTTCACTCCAATTCCACTTGATGCCCAAGATGTGTGGTCTCTCAATCGGTAACAAAAGGGTGATTAGAGAGTGACAAAAACTCACATACACACCATTTCACAATGATGTTTCTCTCTCTTAATATTCTGAAAGTTTTTCCCTTTTGTATCTAACCAATTATCTAATTAGGCTGGCCTTTTGGATCTTTCCAATTGGGCTTAAGTGTGTGGCTTGGAGTGGGACCAAAAAGGACCAATAAGACACTAGCTCCAATGGGCTTTGGGCTTTTCTGTTAACTCTTGACAAGTCCAAAGTTACCATTAACTATATTTAATACCACTATATAAATATAGTTGTACTCTAGGCCTTATCAATAAATTGTTTCCCAAGACTTTATTGTACATGCAACCCCTTCATAAAATATTCATAGTAATACAAAGTCATGAAATGTTGACTACCACTTTGTAGATTACTACATCTTAATCCTTGAGTACCCAGTTTAATCCTTTATGTTATTCAATATATATTTATGAAATCCAATTTCACAAATATATATACTTTAGTAACTCATTACTAAAGTGGTCGGACCCAACACTCTGAATAACCAAACCCATTAAATTTATCTCAAGGGAATATTTTATATCTCCGTTAAGAGATTATGAATTCCATCTTGAGAATATATGTTCCATCAACATTAAATGCGGCTACCCAACATACTAAGATTTTGACTGTAACTAATAAATCTCACTCCTGATATATCAAAACAATCTACATCTCATGATTAGGTTCATTATTCTCTCAAGATTTAGAGTTGATGTAAATAGAAGTCATGAGATTTATTATTCATTTGACAGTCATCGAGAGAATAATAAATCTCACAGTGGTCCAGTTCAATATGTCTTAACTCTTAAAACATATCAACATACCAACTAGAAGTCTCCACTTCCATGATCAAGACAAATCATCGTAGTTGATATGTTATAGTCTTCGCAGATGAAACACCCAATTTCATCACCGACAACGAACTAAAATTCTGAGTTTACAAAGAACTTGTGACTTATATCTTTCTGTGACTTTTCACATAAATCACATACTATGCATCTCATGGACTAAAATAATGTCCCATTAATTCATTTATAAATAGTCTCATATAATTAAACAATTTAATTATTTATGACATGCCAATAAATTGGATTTTAGGGCATAAATCCCAACACCTTCTACTCCTCTAAGTGCTTAGCTAGTGTAGTACACAGGCTTTTGCACCTTCCCTTCCTCTCTGATCAATGCTGAACTCACGGCATATGGGGACACTACTAAGTACAGGTACAGTTCTTCTCCAAGCCGGATGGGCTTAACAATGGAGCCATGGTAAGATAGTCCTTTAGATCTTGGAAAGCTTTTTGACACTCTTCTGTCCATTCGAATGCCTTCCTAAGAACTTTGAAAAAGGGTAAACACTTATCTGTAGCTTTTGAAATGAATCTATTTAGAGCTGCAACTCGTCCAGTAAGGGATTGGACTTCTTTGATGATCTTCGGTGGTTCCATGTTTAATATGGCTTGGATCTTGTCTGGATTTGCCTGAATTCCTCTCTATGAAACCATGAATCCTAAAAACTTTACTGATGATACTTCGAATGCTCACTTACTTGGGTTCAGTTTCATCTTGTATCGCCTAAATGTTTCAAAGGCTTCCTAAAGATCGTCCAAGTGGCTTCCCTCGTCTAAACTTTTCACAAGCATGTTGTCAACGTACACCTCCATATTCCGTCTCATCTGTGGACTGAACATGTGATTCACCAACCTTTGATAAGTCGTCCCTACGTTCTTTAGACCGAAGGGCATCACCTTATAACAAAACAAACCTTGACTGGTAATAAATGAGATTTTTTCTTGGTCAGCCTCGTCCATCTTTATCTGATTATATCCTGAGAAGGCGTCCATGAAGCTCAACAATTAATGGCCAGTTGTAGAATCCACCAGTTGATCAATGCATGGCAAAGGATAGCTATCCTTAAGGCAAGCGTTGTTCAAGTCAGTGAAGTCTACGCACATCTTCCATTTGCCATTTGCCATTTGCCTTCTTCACCATTACCACATTGGCTAACCAATCCGGGTAATAGACTTCCCAAATAAACTATGCTGTGGTCAATTTCTGAACCTCTTCTTTAATAGCCTTATCTCGTTCAGAAGCAAACACCCTCTTCTTTTGACGAATAGGCTTTAAAAAGGGGTTCACATTCAATCAATGAGTAATTACACTTGGATCAATACCTGGCGTGTTGTCATGACTCCAGGAAAAAACATCCATACTGTTTCTCAGAAACTGGACGAGGTTTTTCTTCGCCTTCTCCTTCATACTTATTCCAATTCTTGTGAACTTTTCAGGATCATCTTCTTGCAAAAGAACATCTTCCAGTACTTCAGTGGGCTCTACAACAACTCTTTTCTCCTCAGTACTCATTGTCTGTATCTGCTCGTCCAAAGCTAACATGGCTAGATAACACTCTTTAGTTCCCAACTGATCCCCTTGTGCTTGTCCTATCCCGTACTCCGTAGGGAATTTAACTAACAGATGGTAGGTAGATGTTACTGCCTTCCCACTGTTCAAAGTTGGTCTTCCAATAATAGCATTATATGAGGACGAACAATCCACCACAAGGAAATTGACTTCCTTTGTTATCTATTATGGGTATGATCACCCCACTACAGGCAATGTAATGGTGCCCACGGGCTTCACTTTCATTCCCCCAAATCCTATTAGTGGCAAACATACCGGATGAAGTTGGTCTCGTCCAAGCCTCATCTGCTGGAAAGCGGGATAATACAATATATCCGCTAAGCTTCCATTATCCACCAACACCCTCCTAGTTGTATAATCTGCGATCAGTAAGGTAATGACAATTGCATCGTCATATGGATGATGGATTCTCTCAGCTTCATCGTCTGTGAATGAAATGGCTGGCTCTTCCATCTCCATCGTCCTTAATGATCGTCTAGAGAGTTGGACGTTCTGCACCACCTTGAGATACGTCTTCTTAGATTTGGAAGATTGTCCTGTCGAGGTTCCTCCTATAATAACCCTTATTTCTCCAAGTGGGGGTCGTGTTGATTCTTCTATCTTTCCCTTAAACTTCTCATCTTTATGATCCCTTGCAACGAAGTGCCTCAACTTTCCTTGTCTAATGAGATTCTTGATCTATTGCTTTAAGTTATAACACTCGTCCGTGTCATGCCCATGATCTCTATGGAAGCGACAATATTTATTCTTATTGCACTTATTGGGATCCCCTTTCATTTTCTCTGGCCATTTCAAGGAAGGATCATCCTTAATTTGCATGAGCACTTGATCGAGTGGGGCATTTAAAGGTGTATAATTCTGATTTCTTGATGTAGGTCCTGCCTTCTTGTTGTCTCGGTCCTTCTTGTCTTCCATCTGTCCCTTCTTTGGACGAGGCCCCTGTTCAGAGTGTCTAGTGGGGTTTGCTTCCATTCTCTTAGCTCTCTTCCTCTTCTTAGCTATGATTGCGTCTTCTGCATTCATAAAATTTTAGGCTGAATGGACGAGTTCAGCCATGGACTGAGGTTCTTTCTCATAAAGCTTATGGATGAACAAGTCCGAGTTAACCCCATTGTGGAAGGTTGCCAACAATAGCTTATTGTCCACCTCGTCTACGGTCAGGGCTTCTCTGTTAAAACGAGTGATGAAGGACCGCAAACTTTCATTCTCTCCTTGTTCTATAGTCAACAGGCTAGACGAGGAGCGTTTGTGCCTTTGTCTTCCGATGAAGTTATTGACAAATAACTTGCTCAACTTTTCAAAGGAACTGGCTGTGCTTAGAGGTATCTTGCTGAACCACACTCACGCTGGTCCTTTAAGGGTGGTAGGGAAGGCTTTGCACATAATCTCATCTAGAACCCCTTGGAGATGCATTGTAGTATTGAAAGTAGCAATATGATCAAAAGGATCACGCGTTCCATCATATGAATCCAAGGAAGGCATCTTAAATTTTGGGGGTAAGGAATGACCATTGATGGAAGTCGTAAAAGGGGAATCTGTTCGAGGAACCAAATCCTCTACAGGGTTTGTCCTTCTCATGTTCTCCCTCATCTCGTCCATAACCTTGCTCATCTGATCCATTTCCTTCTATAAGTGTGGTACCTTTCGCGAAATGGTGCCCCTTGACTGACTTCCGGGCTCATCATTTCTCCATCAGTCTTCTTGACTCTGAGCTTGTCCTTCAGCAAATCCTTCATGACGTTGCCTTTGGTTAATCTCCCTCGTCAATTCTTAGTTCTGACGAGTTAACTCCGCCATGGCAGTTGCCATGGATTGGATGTGTTGGATGGAAGGCGGCTGCGTGGCAGGCGCCGATTGGCGATCTCAATGAGGATTGTTAGAAGCATCCCTATTCTCTTGGTGGCCTGGGTTGGTGGCTCTTGATCTTGTCCGAACCATACAGCCTTTGTCGGAGGAAGATAAACTGTGAAACTCAAAGTTTCTCTTCCCACAAATGGCGCCAACTAATGCTGTACAGATTCAGTAGGCTGAATGCTCCGGCTTCGATGGGCTAATTGTTGCAGTGAAGGCTTGCAAGAATGAACATGCTATCAAAGGAGACCGGGGTGGACCGGTCTAACATCCTCCAATGACTAAGTTAGTTTCTCACAAGAATGAAGTTCCAACTGTTTAGGAGCAAAAATGTCAGAATGTACTTACCTTTGCTTGATTCAGACCGATCCTTATATAGAGAACCTTGGAGCAGTTATTTGGTTTAGTAACTTCCCCAAGATTCGTTGAAATTAGGAATTTCTGGAAGTAACTTCCTCAACGGCTATAGAAGTTGAAACCGCTAATGGAAGTTATATACTTAGGAGAAATTGGTGGCGATGAATACAGATTGATTAACCACTCCAAAATTCACCAAGTGTTATGTGGTCGTTCGTGTGTTTTGCCCATGGACGACTCTTTGTAAATAGACTGACGTTGGTCGTCCATGCGCTTTGCACATGGACGACTCTTTCGTCCAGATAGTCTGTGGTGTATCTGGCTGATTAATGCCCTTGGACGATCCCTATGGACGAACTATAGATGGTCGATTTTGCTATCCCATCAAAAAGTAAAGTTAGAATCATACCTGCATGAATGTATTCCACAAGCAGAGAACTATCCTAAAATTAAAGATGTGCCAATTAGCACTAGGGAAGTGTTGATTGGCACTCTCAAATGCCAAGCCCACTCCTCTTTTTTGGTTCGATCTGGACTCTTTTTTAGGGGTTTTCTGAGTTGGGAATTATACCTGGATGTATTTTCAACTCGTGTTCCAAGATAAATCAGTTTTTTTTTGATAATCAAGTCCTTAAAATAATAATTATCTGATAGATAAATATTCTAAAAAAAACTTAATTATTAACAATTCCCTTGTTATTGATAGGCCACAAATTGAATGACCCATTGTGATTTAAACTAATTAATTAATTAGCCAAGTTATTAATTAATCAATTTATCATGCAAACGCGTAGTAGCACAAACAAATCACCGAAACTAAATATGCAGCGGAAAAATAAATAACACGGTGATTTGTTCACGAATGGGGAAAACCCTAACGGCAAAAACCCCACCGGGTGATTTTCAGGTCACCACTCCCGAAACTCCACTATTATCAAATCAAGCGGTTACAAGTAAAGGAGTCCCAAGTACCTTACCAACCTACAGTTGAACCCTTACCCCAATACGCAATTGGACTTGATCTGTAGTGACAGTTCCCCATTTTAATGCACGGCTCCCAAGTACGTGACTAACCAGATGCATGGATCCTAGTACGCGACTTCAAACACCAACTTTAGGAAGAGAGGTTGGCTGCAAAGTTCTTCAGTTCATCCTATGCGATGAAGATCAGGAAGATGCTTGGTCAGTTTATCCTATGCGAGAGGTTGTCCTATACTAACTCTCCCCCTAAGATGACTACTCTCATAGTCCAAAACTACTCCCCCTTTTTGTCACGAGTGACAAAGGGTAGAGTGTCATGTAGACATCTCATCAGTAGAGCTAGCATCTCCATCATCATCATCCGAAGTATTATCGTCATCACCATCATCATCATCATCCGAAGCATCATCGTCATCACCATCATCATCATCATCCTCAGTATTAGAATCTGAAGCGATTGGAGGAGGTGGTGGAGGAGAAGCCTCAGAAGCAAAACCGCCCATGGTCGCCTGCCGTCGTGCAATACGACCAACACGAACGTTCACCTAATACAACTCAGTGGTGAGTGTATCGAGGCGAGCATCCATGCGCTGCAGCTGCGCCATAATGTCTCCAAGAGATACATCGCCTGAAGAAGAAGGAGGAGCCGATGTAGATGGAGCTGATCTGGATGGAGCTGAACGGGAAGGAGGAGTGGAATCCGGCTGTCGCGACCTAAACTGAGCCTCACTACGTTTTACGGTAGCGGCATCTGTGGCAGATATGTGTGTGAAGTGGTCGGACACAGGGAAAGGGATGGATAAATGGCGTAGAATCCTCGTGATAGCAGAAGGAAAGATAAGCTTATCACGGGACGCCGAATCTAGATGAACATCTATGATAGAAAAAATGAAGTAAGAAGGAAAATCTATCGTAAGATGCTCAAGTAGAGATAGTAAGAATCGAGCACGAGGCTCTGTGATAAAGTTATAGTGAGAGAGAGGATGCAGTACAAAAGTCATCACTATGTTAAGGAATCTAGGACCTTTAGCAAAAGGTCTACATGATGTATACTGATGCTCACCCCAGTTAGAAGGGCGCTCACAAAAAGCGAAAATGAGTTCATCCTTGGACACAGTCCTCAAACGCTCACAAGTAGGATAGTCAGGAAACTTTATCCTAGGAACCCTAAGCACATCCGCAACTAGCTGCGGTGTGATAGCAATGCGCGTACCTCGAACGCGAGTATGAAAAAGAGGTACTGAACGATCAATCCCGTACATATTAGAGTAAAACTCCTGAATCAATACGAGAGGACAGGTGACCGGGACGTCACACAGTGACTCCCATCCCCTACTGTGAATGACAGAGGGAAGGTCAGTGTCGGCGAAGTCCGCCAGAATGACTTGGCGTTTCGAATGAACACCTCGTCTAGAAAAGTTCTCAGTAAATGCCTTGTAGGCATCTCCATCACGGAACCGAAGGTTAAGAGGAGGAGAGTCAGAAGAAGAGAAAGCTCCAGAACGCAGAGGATTCCGAGCAGGAGTGAATTTACATTTGGGTGCCATAAACACTACTAACGTAAAAGAATGAGAAAGAGATAGAGACGGAGACAATCAGAAAAGTCCTAACACAGTTCAAATATGATAAATATATTGAACAAAAAGTACGTATGCATGAGAATGCATGGACATGTGACATGCAAACTTAAAGAGCATCATGGGCTCAGCCCAATCCAAACCTAGCAGCACACATACAAGAAACACACATCTAAATGCATGAAAATATCATTCTAATGCATATGGAATGCAATGTATGACATTTAAAAACATTTAAGTGAAAAACCAACCCAAAATTTCAAGAAAAACTCATCAATTTTGAAAAACCCCAAAAATTTCCAAAAATCCCAAAAACCTAGGTTTCAAAACATGTAATGCATGAAAAAGAAAGGGAAAAATGATCTTACCAAGTGATTAAAGCAAGGGAAGATCGAAAATGATAAGGATTTGAAGATTTGAGTGAGAGAAAAGTGTTTGGGAGGTGAAAAGTCTTCGGACAGATCGAGTGAAATGAGAGAGGATTGTGATCGCACATTATATAGACACCTCAGTAATTCTCGACAGCTGAGGTGTCGAGAGGTATCGAGGAAGCTATCGAGAAAGGTATCGAGGAAATGGTCTTCGACAGCTGAAGGTGTCGAGATGGTTATTTATGCCTTTCTCTTAGGATTTTCTAGTCCTACCCGTAAAAAAGAGTGATGTGAGTGTTAAGTTTAAAGAGATAATCTAATCTTACTCATCACAAACAAGAGCCATAAAGCTCACTTGCTTAATTGTGCATAAAGATGCTCATCTAAGCTACAAGAGATACAAAGTTTAGAAAATTTTGTTTCATTGGCCATCCAAGGTACACAAGTACCAAAGTACACAAAACACACACTGTTTTTGTATTTTTCAATTTTTCAAAATTTTTTTTTTTATCAAAAACAAAATAAGCAAAACTGAAAGTAAACACACAAAAACATGTTAACAAAGCAAAACAATGCATAAAACTAGACTGACTCAATAAAAATGCAAAACACACAAGCAATGCAACAAATAAGAAAAATAAGAAGGGAGAAGAAAGTGATGAAATCACTTTGAGTCCTTTTTCTTCCACACCTTGGAAGAGCCTTTCCTTTGATTGAATCCTTGAACCGGCGGTGAGGGGGAAGAATTGAAACCGTTCAAGTTCGAAAGGAACATGATGGCTTTTAGAAGATCTACAAGAGGAGCAAGAGAGGATTGAAGCTTATTTTGGCTTCCAGATGCTGTCATGCTGTTGCTTTGTTGGGTGGCTAGCCACTTGTAGCAATTTGGTCGAGTATGACCGGCAGCTCCACAGTGATGACAGAGATGCTGCTTCTTTTGTTTAGGCTTTTGAGAGTTAGCCTTCTTAGCCCTAGGGTTTCTAGCATCTTTCTTATCTTGCTTAGGGGGTGATCCTAAGATGGATTTACCCTTGTCTATGTTCTCACTAGCTAATTCAGTTTTAACATCAATGTTCTCAATTTTAACAGTATTAGCAGGAGGAACAAAAACAGTAGAACTAGTAGAAGCAGAATTAGAGAAAGAAAGACCATACCCTAAACCTGTTCGATCTGAAGCAGATTTCTGGTTGCTGAGCATCTCATCAAGTTTTGCTCTTGAAGTCCTCTCCAGTTGAGCTCTGACTTGAAACAGTTTTGCTTCAAACTTCTTGGTCTTCTCAGCCAGGAAGTTGTTTTCAAACCTTAGTGCTCCAATAGTTTGATTCGCCTCATCAAACTTTGTGGACAACTTTTCTCGATCAAGTTCCACATCACTGAGCTTCTTGGTGGCCAGCCTATATAACTTCTCATGCTTCTCAGAGAGCTTGTAAAGCTTCTCATAGGCTGAATGGATATCATCTTTGTCATCCATCTTCTCACATTCAGTATCCACCAATTCTTCTTCTTGTTCCACTTCTTCAACAATCCCTTCAGTAGGATTGATTGTGGCAGTGAAGGCATTTAAGATTCCGTCATCCTCATTATCGGAATCATCTTCAGGCTCAGTGTCATTCAGGGTTGCAGCAAGTGCCTTGCTCTTCCCAATGCTCTTGAGGTATGTAGGACACTTATTCTTCATGCGTCCAAACTTGTGACATCCAAAACACTTTGGTCCTACTGGAACAGTGTACTGACCGCCATCCTTAGCATCCTTCATTCCTTTATCTTGGCTCTTGAATTGAGAAGAACTAGATTGCCTGCGGTCCTTGTCGAAGCTCCTCCCATTGGCATTCTTCATAAACTTCTTGAACTGCCTTGTAATGTAGGACTTCATCTTGGAATCTTCATCATCGGAAGACTTATCTGTATCACTGCTCTTTGTCTTCAGGGCCATTCTCTTGCCCTTGCTTGACTTGCCAATTCTTGATAACCCTAGCTCGTAGGTCTGCAAGTTCCCAACCAACTCAGTCAAAGGAATTTTATCAATGTCCTTTGATTCTTCTATTGCTATAATCTTGGCATGAAATCTCTCAGGTAGAGATCCGAGCACCTTCTTTACAACCTTGAGTTCAGGGATGGTTTCCCCAAGATTGAAGGCTGAGTTCACTATGTCCTTAAGTTTGGCATAGAACTCATCAAACGACTCATCCTCCTCTATTTTAATCTCTTCAAAGCTAGTAGTGAGCCTCTGTAGCTTTGAATCTTTGATAGCCTTTGTTCCTTCATAAGTTGTCTGGAGGATGGTCCACGCCTCCTTAGCGGTTTCTGTTGAGGATATCTTTTTGAACTCCTCATTTGTGACTGCACTAAATAGGGCATTCAACGCTCTGCTGTTGAAGTTTTCCGCCTTGATCTTGGCTTCATCCCAATCGGCCGGCGCTTCTTTTGGCTTGGTCCAGCCAATCTTAACAGCTTGCCACACCTTCTCATCTACGGACTGCAAAAAAGCTCTCATGCGTACTTTCCAGTAGGCATAGTTAATCCCATCAAATAAAGGAGGTATAATTAGAGATTGTCCTCTATCCATGACAAACAAGGGTCAATGGATCAATCACAGCAAAGATTAAACCTAATCAGAGTGTGCCTGCTCTGATACCACTTGATAGGCCACAAATTGAATGACCCATTGTGATTTAAACTAATTAATTAATTAGCCAAGTTATTAATTAATCAATTTATCATGCAAACGCGTGGCAGCACAAACAAATCACCGAAACTAAATATGCAGCGAAAAAATAAATAACACGGTGATTTGTTCACGAATGGGGAAAACCCTAATGGCAAAAACCCCACCAGGTGATTTTCAGGTTACCACTCCCGAAACTCCACTATTATCAAATCAAGCGGTTACAAATAAAGGAATCCCAAATAAAGGAGGTATAATTAGAGATTGTCCTCTATCCATGACAAACAAGGGTCAATGGATCAATCACAACAAAGATTAAACCTAATCAGAGTGTGCCTGCTCTGATACCACTTGATAGGCCACAAATTGAATGACCCCTTGTGATTTAAACTAATTAATTAATTAGCCAAGTTATTAATTAATCAATTTATCATGCAAACGCGTGGCAGCACAAACAAATCACCGAAACTAAATATGCAGCGGAAAAATAAATAACACGGTGATTTGTTCACGAATGGGGAAAACCCTAATGGCAAAAACCCCACCAGGTGATTTTCAGGTTACCACTCCCGAAACTCCACTATTATCAAATCAAGCGGTTACAAATAAAGGAATCCCAAGTACCTTACCAACCTACAGTTGAATCCTTACCCCAATACCCAATTAGACTTGATCTGTAGTGACAGTTCCCCCTTTTAATGCACGGCTCCCAAGTACGTGACTAACCAGATGCGCGGATCCCAGTATGCGACTTCATACACCAACTTTAGAAAGAGAGGTTGGCTGCAAAGTTCTTCAGTTCATCCTATGTGATGAAGATCAGGAAGATGCTTGGTCACAAAACCCTTTGGTGCAAATACACAGCAACTTCTTCAGAGAAGATGAACTAGGTCAAGAACTTTGTCTTTGATCACAATTTGCTTGAACAAGGATTGCTTAATGCTTTAGCAACTTGTGTATATGCTGACGGCTCTTAAAACACTCAATTTATATGTTTAGGGTTAGAAAAAAAGAAGGCCCAAAAATACATTCACGGATCCCAAGAAAATCAGACCAAAAAATCTGACTTTTTAAATCTCGACAGATAGCAGGTGTCGAGGTAACTATCGAGCAGGTGTCGAGCTTTAAAAACTATGCACTTCAACTTGCTTTTTCTTGGACAGACTTGATGACTTCAACACTTGATTTTGAAACCTTGTTTCTTGAAGTATTAAAAACACCTAGAACTACCCAATTACAAGTAGAGTGCGTTTTGTCAAAGGATTAGCCAATTTACATAAATAGTGTGATATATGTTCTTAACATGTGAACTACATATGTCCTAACAATTATCTGATTATCCATTTTATTCCTGTGCAACCAAGTTTATTTTTGATAAAAACCAACAGCTAATCACATAAATTATTCAATTAACTTCAATTATTTAACCAATTAGAATTAACTTCATTTAATTACACGTGATTAGCTTCACCATTATACAATGCATGTAGACCGTAAAAACTTGATCTTGTGATATCTTTCAATCCGATTGTCCGATTTGGGAATCGAGTATATCATCGCGACCGTTAGAATTTTAAGATCATTCTTATGATATGTGATGAATGATTTAATGCATGAAATGCAACTATGATTTTTGGGTACTTGAAATGGTCATTTAGTCATCTTCCAAAATTAAATTATGGGTGCAAAATCGAGTGTCTACAGTAATATTAAGATGATCATATTCAAGTTTATTTCATTTGGGTTTAAATAAAATTTAGGATCAGAGTTTTCAAATTTTTATTTTAGAGGGTCAAAATAAAAAATTTTATATATAATTTTTATTTTGGGCCTAAGCTAGGGGGTTCAAAAAATTATATATCACACATTCTCCTTGTAGCCAAACCCAAACCTCCACTACCATTCCATCAACAATTAAACCCATAATCCTAGGACTAGGAGATAGGGTTTTGGATTTGACTAGTAGTTGAGGCATGAATGAGCTTTACAAATGGTTTAAACAGTGATGGCAGAAGCAACTTGCGATTTTATTTTTAGTAAGAAATTGATTTTAGAGTGATTCGGGTTGGGTGCATTTGGGACTCATCAACATCACAATTTTGGTAGTAGTTGCTTAGGTTTGGCAAAAATTTGAAAGTTATTACAATTTATTTGAAAATGCCCATTTAAATCCATTAACAAATACCTTAGGACTAAATCAAAGAGTTAATAGAAAATCATTAACACAATGGCATTACTTATTTTGCTTAGGAGAATCAAGGTTCAGATCCTCCATTTTCATTATTGTGATTATTGAATAAATAAAAAATCATTCACCCCCCCCCCCCCCCTTCCATTTTTTTTTTGCTATGTACAATTAAAAGCCACTTATTACTTTGGTAATAGAGTATTTTCAACTTAAATTATTAATTTTATTTTTGATAGGTATATGTTAGTGGAGACGAGAGGGTTTAAATCATAGAAAAAGGCACTACAAAAGTATTAGGGTTTATGCCCTAAAATCCAATTTATTGACATTTTATAAATAATTAAATTGTTTAATTATATGAGACTATTTGTATATGAACTAATTGAATATTGTCATATAGTCCTTGAGATGCACCATATGTGATTTATGTGATTTAGTTATCGAAGATATAAATCACAAGTTCCTTGTAAACTAAAAAATGTATTTCGTAGTTAGTGATGAAATTGGACATTGCATCTGCGAAGACTATAACATAATGGTTTGTCTTAATGATGGAAGTGGAGACTTTTAGTTAATGTGTTGTTGTCTTAAATGTGTAAGGCACACATTGAACTAGACCACTATGAGATTAATTATTTAATTAACAATTGTTTCTTGAATAATAAATCTCATGACTTCTATTTTCATAGACTTTTAATCTTGAGAAGATTGTGAACCTGATCATTAAATGTAGGTTGCTTTGATATGTCAATAGTGAGATCTAATCTAATGGTCAAAACCTCAGTATGTTGGGAAACCACACGTAGTGTTGAGGGAACATATGTTCTCAAGATGAAATCCATAATCTCTTTCTATAAAGATACGAAATATTCCCTTGAGATAAGTTTAATGGGAACTAATTATTCAAGGTGCTGGGCCCAGCCAAATAAAGAGTTACTAAAGTTTATTTAATAGAATTAGATTTTATAAAGTATATGAATAACTAAAAGATTAAACTGGGGACTTAAGAAATAAAATAGTGATTTACAATGTAAAGTTTATTATGACTTCGTTCACTATGGATGCTTCATGGAGGGGTCCAATGATATTATATTAGAGTCTTGAGATATAATTTATTAATAAGGATTAGAGTGCAATTATATTTCCATAGTGGTACTTGTCATATAATTAATGGTAATTTTGGGCTTGTCAAGAGTTGACGGAAGCTCAAAGCCCATTGGAGCTAGAGCTTTATTTGTCTCTTAGGTCCCATCCTAAGCCACATACTAAAACCCAATTAGGTTGGCCAAAAGACTAACCCAATTAGATAATCAATTGTTTATTTAATAAGACTTATTAAATAAAGTAATTGCCTAGGTAGTTAAAACGTACATATGATTAAAAGAAGAAAAAACAGTTTTCTCTTTGATCTCTCTTGAACAAGAACGTACGTAAGAACTGCTTGAAAGGCCACACATCTTGGGCACTATATGGAATTCGGATGAAGATCAAAGGTCTTCTCAATTCTTGTTTTTGAATTTCACTACATCAAGGTATGTTTTCTATTCTTTGTTCTAGAATTCAAGGTTATATGTTATCTCTTATGAATGAAATAAATCATTGTGTTGCTTTCGCTGCATGTTTTGTATGAGATGCAAAACTATGTTTTCCAACAAAAAGATGTCATTACCAATGAGCTAAAAGTAAATTATCTTAGAAATGCAACATACATACATTGAGGCACTTGGTTCATGTACGAGTCATGGACCTAATTTTTTATAATTCATTTGTGACAAGTGAGAATGGAGATGAGAAGGTATATTTGAACATTAATTCTTACCGAAAAGGATATCAAGTAATACTATTAATTTATAAAGCTCTTAACTATTTTAGAGTTAAGTATTTGATATGCTATTATATAATGTTGCCCTTTATTTTTTATTTATTTTTATTTATTTTTGAGGTAAGGATGTTCCTCTTATTCATAGGGTTAATTTTAGATGGTTTCAATATGTCACAATTTAAAAATATTTCATTTTTTTTTTTTTTGAAACCCAAATAATTTCAAAACAATATTAGTTTAAATAATATTATTTTGTAAATATTGCCCGGTGCCCAGCTCTACCGTAACCTGTTTCTCAAAATAATCAAAAGTAAGAAACCCATCTCTCTCTCTCAGTCAATAGCTTTTGGAGGGTGAAAGTTTTTCTGGTTCACCACTTCGGCTACAAAATCAATGAGTGAGTATAAAGTTTCTTTTTTTGGAAACTCTCTTTTTAATCAGAACCAATGTTTCATACTTTGATTATTTTGAGTTTCTTTGTGTTTTAACTGACCAAAATTGCTTATTGTGGTGTTCACATAAAGAGTTAGCTCTTTGCATCCCAACTTTTCTCTTAGCAAATGGGTTTTTGCTATCCCAACAGAAATAACTTGCACACATGGTTTCTGTATCTTACAGCATCTTCATTTTTCTCAAATTAAAGTGGGTTGGTCATGTGAGGGCTCAGCTTTGAAAAGTTCTGATTTTTGGACTTATTAATTATTCTATGTTTGTTTGTTTGTGTGTGTGTGTGTGCGTGCGTGTGTGTGTGTGTTTTTTTTTTCCAGCATTACATGTATACTAGGTTGACCAAAAGATTGGCTGAATTTGGACTCATTATGTATTTATTTTTCACGCCTTTCTGTTGTCTAGTTTACATGATCTTGTCTTTCAGTATGAAAAGTACTAGTTGTATATATAGAGCATTGCGGTTATTCTTTTAAAATCTAATTCAATTTTATTGAATTCCAAGTGCATAACCTCTACCTTTGTTTTGGTTTTTTTTTTTTTTTTTTTTTTAATTTTAATTTTAATTTTTTTTAATTTTTTTTTTTGGTGATAACTTGTGGCTAAATCCAATTAGTTGAAAAATGATCCATGAAGTCAACGACAACTTAGTTGGAATTAATTTAATTGAGAATTTTCCCCTGATAGTTTAGTTGGTTTCATCAAAATATACTTGATTCAAAAGTGGATATAAGATTTTCATATTTTTAATGGACACTGGTTTATTAATCTTATTTCTGAACTTGAAGGTAACAGCTCTGAAATTTTATGTTGCAGTGGATTCTGAATGTCATACAAATGTTCGTGATGGGAATTTAGATAATTCATCTGATGTGGAGCTTCGATTAAGTAATGAAGTTGCAACAGTTAGAAGTTCTCATCTTGCACAATCCGGTGAAATGTCTCAAAATTCTTCTAGAGCAGAGTCAACTGCAGTTGAACGAGACGAACCATATGTGGGTCAAGAATTTGAATCAGAAGCTGCTGCACACGCATTTTACAATGCATATGGAATGCGTATGGGTTTCATACCACGTGTAAGCAATCTATCTCGCTCAAGGCTTGACAAATCTATTATTGGTCGAACATGGGTATGTAACAAAGAGGGCTATCGAGTGCCTGATAAGCATGGTACGAAGATTGTGAGGTCACGGTCTCCCACTAGGGTTGGTTGCAAGGCAATGCTTTCAATAAAGAAACTGAGCACTGGAAAGTGGTTTGTTACAAAATTTGTCAAGGAGCACACTCATGTGTTGGTTCCTGGAAAGGGTCGAAAATCATCAATGTATAATCAATTCCCGGTCAGTTCTTCACCATTTATGCATTTCATATTGCTGCAAAATTACTTTTCTCGTATAGCGATGGCACTAAACTATATTTGCCTATGATATGTTGGAAACTTTTCTGTGTATGATTAATGTATTATATACTTGTTCCATGGCATGCTTATCGACTAGCATCAAATCCCAATTCTTTTGAAGAAAAAAGAAAAAGAAAAGTTATGTTGTAGTTCCTGGCTTCCTGCCTTCCTAGAAATTCAATTTTGCATGAGACCAACTAAAAAAGTTTTTTACTGTCTTTATAATATGACAATTTTGTATACATATATGGTATTTATTAGGAAAAAAGGGAAGGATATATATATATAGTTAGTGTGTGTGTGTGTGTGTGTTTGGTTCTAAATTTCAATAAATAGGTTATATTCCATACACATGCAGACCAGTTGTTATGTCCTAGTGTTATCTGATTGGTGATTACTATGTTTGTCACCCCCTATTTGTGGTGTTGATGCCAAAACTATAAAATTGACGGACTAAATCTGCGGCTAGTAGTGGAGAATAAGTTTTAATGGTTGAAAACTGCAACACCATGTTTTTGGATCTTTTCGGGTTTCTGATACTATCATTTGAATATGAGTATCTAATGGATGGAGATCTAATGCTAGTTCAAGATCTCTAGTTTCAGCTGAAAATCTCATGAAGGTAGATTTGGGTAGTTTTGGCTGAAATGATGAGTTGTGTTTAGGGATAAAGATCCTCTCCATTTACACGTGAAAAGGAGAGTGTCCATTTAATGGCTAAGATTGAAAGTGGAGTAAATGTCGGGTGTGTTGACTTATTTAAAATTTAACTATGGTTAAACTAAACTGGAGTTATAAATTTTTAAATGAGTTGGCACAATCTAGACCCTACATTTACTCCACTTTCAAGCTTAGCCATTAAATGGAAACTCTCCATTCACTTTGAAATGGAGATGATTCAAATCCTGTATTTAGACTAAAAACTGGATTGTGTGAGAAAGTGGCAAAGAAAAAACTGAGAACCTATCAGCCAGAGATGTGAGGTTTTGAGTAAGATAGTTACTAAAGGGTGAGTATCCATTTGTAAGACATGTCCGTTTAGCATAAGCTTATTTGGCTTTTTGATGATTATTTTTCTTTGAAAGTGGATCAATGTATACTTGTACTTGAAAAAGTGAGGTTTTAAAAAGCTGTACATAAACAAAATAAGCTAAAAGCTAAATAGAAAAGCTCATGGCAAATGGATGTTCAAAATACGTAATAAGTGAGGTTTTAAAAAGCTATACATAAGCAAAAAGCTCATCTTTACTTATTTCCTAAAGGGTCTTCCCATTACCCATTTTTAGAGAGAAGATTAAGTTGGGCAAGTGGGTGTGGTCAAAATTTTCCATCCCTATTGCTTATGTTGTTGATCTCAGTAGTTGGACTGGATTTTAAAGTTCCATGAGAGAAAATAATGATATTAGGGCAATCTAATGAAAATTTTCAACTCGGTCCTCTGGGTGATGTTAACAATATGGACATAGACACAATTCATAATCCTTTAAGATACCATCACACTTCAAGCTGAAGCGAGAGTCATATTTGGGAAATACTGGTCCACCACTAGCAAGATTCATACAAGGAAGTATAAGTTACTATTTCTTGGAAAATCAACGACGTCTACACATTAGCTTACTCCATAGCTGTTCATTAACCAAAGGATACTTAACCTTATAGTTATTTTTGTAAAGCAGCTTGCATTTTTTAGAAGCTTTGAGAACTAACAGAAGGGTTGCTTCTCTAGTTGCTAGAGCTTCTTATATTGTGCAAAGCTATAGCCCAGCCAAACTAGCACTTAAGCTTTCATAACCCATATATCCATTCCCTTGAGTTTCCCATATCCTGCCTGGATTCTTGCATAATGGGATTCATTCTATATTCATTTTGTATTCTAACCATTAGTTGTTCTCTTGCTTTGGCAAAATTTTGTACACAGTACACCCTTTTTCATTTCCTCTTGTATTTTTAACTGCCACCTAATATCAACTCTACCCTTTTATCATTGGCTCCTATTTGTGTGCAATTAGGAAGCCATATGGATTTGATTAGATTAGAACTTAATATCCGGATTCTATTTGAAAGTCAGGGACCTATGCCCAGCCAAGTATATACCTGTTTCAATTCCTGCTGCAAATTATGTTTTGGTTTGAATCTAAAGCTTTTGTCAATCAATGGAAAATTGTATAGATCATTGCAGTCAAAAGTCAGAAAAATTGTTACGTATTTGGATGGTATCTTCATTGTGCATTTTGTTATAGGTGAAAGAGAAACAGATTCTAGAGAGAGAATTGAGAGAATCCAAGAAATGAAAAACTTGTATTATCACACACTAACAATAGATTACATGATTTAGATATTTATACACTGTTATATAGCTAACCTCTTCTAACTAACCAGCAGGATTTAAGCTAAAACTAACTTTCTAATGAACTAATCACAGTTGTACACGTGGCCACTAATCACAACTAACTCAGCCACTAATGATATATACTAAGCTACAGGTAGTTTTACAGAACTTATACTAAACTACATGCTGTTTTCTGCTATCTATGCTGCTCCTTCTGCTCTGTACCTTCTGCCTTTACATCCCCCCTCAAACGAAGGGGAGGGACTCCCTTGAGTTTGTGAACAAGGAAATGAAACCGAGGAGAATTAAGTGACTTGATAAAGACATCAGCCAACTGATCAGATGTAGAAATATACTCAACCACAAGATCCTTGTTTAAAAGCTTCTCCCTAACAAAATGGTAGTCAACTTTTATATGCTTAGAACGAGCATGAAAGATAGGATTAGAAGCTAAGGCAAGAGCAGAAACATTATCAAACCACAAATTGGAGGATGATACAAGTAAACACCAAGATCTTTAAGCAACATCCTCAACCAATAAAGTTCAGCAGTAGTTATAGCCAAAGATCTGTATTCAGCCTCTGTAGACGACCTTGAAACTGTAGGCTGCTTCTTAGCGGACCATGTGATAGGAGAGCCACCCAAAAACACAACCAGACCTAGAGGTGTGCAAAAAACCGACGAACCGAACAAACAGAATGAAACCGACCGAACCGATGCCAAATTTTCGGTTCGGTTTCTATTTCTCACAAATCGAAGTTTCGGTTTTGGTTTCGGTTTCCGGTATGTGTGCACCTAACTGACTGAAACCGAACCGAATAATATATATAATATATTTTATATTATAATATTATATATATAATATAAAATCAGATTGAGCCGGCCTTGCAAATATATTGGGCAACTTGCAACTAGGCCTTTCAAATGCATTAGGCCTCGGGCCTTGCATATAATCAAGCCCATTAACCCATTAAACTAAATAAATATCTAATTAAACTTAAATTAATTAGGTATACTAATTAAACTAAAACAAAAATTTAAAAACCTAGCACACGTTTCACTCTCATCTCATTCTCACTCTCACACACAGAACACAGCCTCCAACCCTCCACAGTCACTCTCACACACAAGCAAGAGAGACAGAGAGAGACCTTTCACATCGGTAAGTTTTACTCCACAGTCGCTGCAAATCTTCTTTCTGCCGCCGGCCTCCACACGATGGCCTCCCCAAACCGGTCTCCCCATGACACGATCATCTTCCTTCTTTTCTCATGGTATGATTCTTCTTTTTTCTTTCTCTTTCTTCTCTATTCTTTCTCTGTCGCTTTGTATCAACTTCGTTCATCAGCTTTGTTCAACTGCTCTATTGCTTAATTTCTCCATAATTTCCTCTCTCTTTTTTATATTTTGGGTGTGTTTAATATTGAATCAATGCTATTTTTTCAATTTTTATGTGCAAATAAAGTTAGGGTTTTGAAAAAACCCATGTGCTTGGTTGTTTATATTCTGGGTTTGTTTTTTTTTGATAAGGAAACCGAAAAAACCCACTGAAACCGACCGAAACTGAAACAAACCGAAACCGACGGTTTTTCAACTATTTCGGTCGATTTCGGTTGAGAATTTCACAAACCGAAAATTTCGGTTTTGGTTGGCCAACACTTAGAAAACCGACCGAAACCGAACCGACACACCCCTAACTAGACCAGTGATGGGCCTCCTATCTATAGGATCACCAGCCCAATATGCATCACAATATGCAGAAAGAGACAAAGGATCAGCCTGAAAATTAATCCCCATATGCAAAGACCCTTTCAAATATCTGAGAATCCTCTTAGCTACAACAAGATTATGTTGAGTAGGCTTGCTCATAAATTGACAAGCTTGTTGCACAGCATAGGATAAATCTGGTCTAGTAAAGGTCATATATTGAAGTGCCCCAACCAAACTTCTATAGGCAGTAGGATCAGTGAGGAGAGGACTATGAGCTGGAACAAAATGATGATTCGAGGCACAAGGATTAGATTAAGGCTTGCAGTCGAGCATGGTAAACTCGGTAAACAAATCCTGAGCATACTTAGATTGATGAACAAAAAGACCAGAATTTGTGTATTCAATCTGAAGCCCAAGAAAGTAATTCAAGCAACCAAGATCCTTAAGAGCAAAAGAACCAAGCTGACTCACAATTTCAGTAACAAAGGAAGAATTATTGCCAGTGATGATTATATCATCAACATAAAGCAGTAGATACACAATATGAGAGGAATGAATGAGAATGAAGAGGTTACTGTCAGCACAAGAGGCATGAAATCCAAGATGAGACAACTGAGTTGTAAAGCTATCAAACCAGGCCCTAGGAGCTTGCTTAAGGCCATAGATAGCTTTATGTAATAAACACACATGGTCAGGTCTTGAACTGTCCTTGTAGCCAGGGGGTTGACACATATATACTTCTTGTAAAACCCCATGAAGAAAAGCATTGGATACATCCAATTGCTTAAGAGACCAGCCAAATTGCACTGCAAAGCAAGAAAAATTCTGACAGTAGCAGGCTTCACAACAGGACTAAATGTCTCTCCATAATCCAAACCATATTGCTGCAAGTAACCCTTGGCCACCAACCGTGCTTTATACCTAGCAATATTACCACTGCTATCCCTCTTGATTTTAAAAACCCATTTACATCCAACCACATTCTTACCATAAGGGAGAGGAACAAGAGACCAGGTATGCTGTTGTTGAAGGCTAGCAAATTCTGAGTCCATTGCTGCAACCCAATGAGAGAACTTGGAAGCCACAACATAAGAAGGAGTTTCGGTAACAGCATAGTCAGCCTGAACAGCATATGCTTTGGGCTTAAAAATACCATTCTTAGACCTGGTAAGCATAGGATGAGCTTTGGTAGAAACACTAGGGGCAGACAGAGGTGGAGACACAGTGGGGACAATAGCAAGAGTAGTGTCAAGAACAGGTAGGGAAGCAGTGTCAATAGAGGATGGAGAACAAGACACAGGAATGGAAGAATCAGAAGCAGATGGAACAGAGAAAGGAAGCAAAGTAGCCAACCAAGGATCAAAGGCAAGAAGAGATGAAGAAGGAGAAGAAGACACAGAATCCGTACTTGACAAGGATGGAAACATAGATTCGTGAAAAATACAATGAGGGGAAATATATACTTTCCCAGTAGAGACTTCCCAACAGATACAGCCTTTGGAAAGAGGGGGGTAGCCCAAAAAAATACACAACTTGGACTTTGGATCAAATTTATGAGAAGAATAAGGCTTCAAAAAAGGAAAACAAACACAACCAAAGACCTTTAAAGCATGAAGAGAAGGCTTCTTAAGGTAAAGCTTCTGCCAAGGAGACAAAATTAAGAACAGAAGATGGAATCCTATTAAGAAGATAGACAGCAGTACTGAAAGCATAAGGCCAATAAGACAAAGGAAGATTAGTCTTATGAACCATAGCCAAACCAGTCTCAACAATGTCTATGTTTTCTTTCAGCCACCCCATTTTGTTGAGGGGTGTAAGGACAGGAAAGTTGATGAGAAATACCATTATCTAGACAAAAGGTCTTAAATTGTGATTAACAAATTCACCGCCACCATTAGACCTTAAAGCTTTGATTTTGGTATTGAACTGATTCTCAACAAGAGATTTAAAATGTACAAACACACTAAAGATATCAGATATATGTTTAAGCAAGAATAGCCATGTAAAATGAGTAAAATCATCAACAAATATCACATAAAACCTGTGTTCAAGTACAGAAACAATAGGAGTAGGGCCCCAAACATCAAAATGAACTAATTCCAAAGGAAAAATAGTACTGGATACATTTTTTGGAAAGGAAGATTTGTGCATTTTAGTGCTTATACAAGAAACACATTGTGAAAGAATATCACTAGAAGGAGAAATGTTAACAGAAGGTACATCAGATAAGGTAGAATGCAATATCTTGGAACAAGGGTGCCTAGGTCTTTGATGCCAAAGCAAAGCTTGAGTAGAAACAGCAACAAAGCAACTTGAATTGACAGAGGATGTAGGTGAAGATGAAAAAGAAGCAATGGGTGGAATGGGATAGACACCATCTTTACTCAATCCTTTATATAGGACTTTCCCCGTAGGTAAATCCTGAATTGAGAACTGATGAGCATCAAAATAACAAAAGGCATTATTTTGTAGACAAAGTTTATGCATTGGAAGTAAGTTTGAAGCAATTTGTAGTACCTTAAGGATGTTATTAAGATTGAAATTGTGGAAAGGAGTGAGAAGCTTACCATTACCAATATGAGCAATTGGTAATTCTTGCCCATTGCCCACTGTAATAGTCTCACCAGCTATAGGTTGTCCATGAAGAGAGAGTTGAGCCAAGTCTGGTTTAATATGATCAGAAGCACCAGTGTCAGCGAACCAATTCTGGTTTGAATGAGAACTAGAGTTTGCAGCCATTGAACTTGCAGCCATCGATGCAAGCTTAGCTGGAGGATGTCTCCCTTGATATGCAAAATTCATTCTATGGTAACAATCCGAGCAGTATGGCCATTCTTACCATAGATTTGACAAACAGGTCTTTGACCTTGTTGAAAACTAGACTTGGATTGAGACTGTGAAGGGGAAATCTGACCTTGACCATTGTAGGATTGGCCAAAGAACTGAGATTGACCAGTAGGAAATTGAGTAGATTGACCACCAGAGAATTGACCATTGTTGTTACCTCTTCCATTATCACGACCACGATTGTTGCCATTCCTTCCTTTTCCTCTATTGAAGGATTGATTGAACTGATTAATTTCCATAGCAAATGAAGTCTTCTTGAAGATCAGACCTTTTCTTGATCGATCTTTCTTTAGCATTTAGCAGAGTATTCAACTCTTCAAGAGTAACTACATCATTTCTAGTTCGTATGGTTGAAAAAAACGCATCATATTCTAGAGGCAAAGCGTCAAGAGCTAAATGAATAAGCTCCTCCTCATCAACACAAACTGCCACAGCACCAAGTTTATCACAAATTTCTTTGATTCGTTAAAAGAAAGTGTTCATGCTCTTTGAACCTTTCTTGAGACTCATCAATTCATTCCTTAAGTTGAGAATATGAGATCGTGAAACTGAAGCAAAACGTTTCTCTAGGATCTTTGAGACTCCTCTACCAGATTTTTGACCTACTGTGAGAGCCAAAATTGATGGAGAGAGAGTAGAATTGATGAAAGTGAACAGTGCTTTTTCACAATTCCTTCATTGGATATATTCAGGATTAACTTCAATGGTATAATTCCCTGAGCTATCCTTAAGAAGAGGATCAGGAGCTTCAAGATTATCTTCAATGAAGTTGATCATTGAGTAAGCTTCCAAAATCACCTCGATTTGGTGTATCCAAACCAAATAGTTGTTGTAATCAAGCTTTACTGTCATCATGCTCGCCATGTTAGACAGAAGCAGCAACGAAGGATTAACTCCATGAGTAGAAATTGTAGTGTGTGTACTTGTGCTTGAACTTGTAGCAGAGGAAGTTGAATTTGCAGAGGACGCCATTGATGGCTTTGATACCATGAAAGAGAAACATATGCTAGAGTAAGAATTGAGAGAATCCAAGAAATGAAAAACTTGTATTTATCACACACTATTATACTAACAATAGATTACATGATTTAGATATTTATACACTGTTATAGCTAACCTCTTCATACTAACCAGTGGGATTTAAGCTAAAACTAACTTTCTAATGAACTAATCACAGCTGTACACGTGGCCACTAATCACAACTAACTCAGCCACTAGTGATATAGACTAAGCTACATGTAGTTTTACAGAACTGATGCTAAACTACATGCCGTTTTCTGCTATCTATGCTGCTCCTGCTCTGTACCTTTGCCTTTACAATAGGAACAAAGCACATTAGTTCAAATCCACGTCTCCACCTTGGCTTGGGACAAAGATGTTTCTATCATTAGTGAAGGTCAATGTTGATGGATTTGGATGGACATGGTTTCTGTGTTGAGCTAGATGTGTTTAAGGGGGAAAATAAAACTGAAATCTTATATATATATATATATATATATATACACACATGTGTGTGTGTTTGAATCAATTGCAGACAATTCACAATCCTAATCTTTCAAATAAGATAATATTAAAGGCACCTAGGATGTTATTATTTCCGTTCATGTGTAGAGAGGAGGTCTATGCAGTATCTGCCATTGCAGGTCTTGGGGTTGGTACGAAGAACTTGTATTAATCCATATTATTACTGTGTCATGGCAAGTACCATGTGGTCCTTGTATCCCCTAGATATTGCTTAGGAACATATACCTTTTGAAAACTAATCAGATACTGATGCAAAATAGTGTGTGATGTTTTTTCCTCTATAAATACATCAATTCTAGTAACTGTTTCGGCATCAGCAATGCATTTGTGTTTGTTGACTTTAAATAATATTTTCCTTCTTTATTTTTTTGCCAATACACTACATGCAGAATGAGCACACGAGAATTCAAGTTCAAGAGCTAACGAAACAGCTTCTGGTTGAGAGAAAGCGGTCTGCATCATATAGAGAAATCATTGACATTCTATTTAAGCACATTGAGGACCACACGCATTACTTGTCCGAAAAGGTTCAGAACATAGCAGACTCTGTAAAAGAGATTGGATCTGAAGGAAAAAGCGTCAAAAGCTCAAATACTCTGGGCAATAAACTGTAAAATATAAATATTTTTTTCTTTGTTTTTTGAAGTAGTTTCAGTAGATTGTAACTTATCTGCCTTAAATGTTGTTTTAGTTGAAATAAATACTATTTTCATTTCTAGTATTCTTTATCTTCTTTTTTTTATCTTGAGTTGAGAAGTAAATTATTGCATACAAGTGCTTGTGTGCTTAACGTACATATGGACAGCGAGAGGCATGGTATTTGTGTTACATTTAGGGTGTGTTTGTATTGACTTCAAAGTGTTTCCGGAAAACCATTTCCGTAAAATAGGAGTGTTTGGCTGAAGGGGAAAATTTAGTCAACTGTAATGCATTTCCGTTTGACTGAAAAATAGGGGTTCTGATGGGTGAAAATGAATTCAGTCCTCATTTTCACTTCAAACAACTTCCGTAAAACGCTCTCTCATCTCTCACAAGCACTCGAAGACCAACTGCTCTCTAGGAACCAAGCTCACACCGACGAGCTCCAAGCTCACACCGATGAGCTCACACCGACGAGCTCACACCGACGAGCTCGAAGCTCACACCGACGAGCTCGAATCTCACAGGTCGAGACCCAGGACCCATCGATCCGGCGACCCACCGCCACTCGCCATCGACCCACGACCCACCGATCTTCGAACCAGAGCCGGTGACCCACGATCCCAGAGCCCAGAGCCTTCGACCCAGACCCAGACCGTCGACCCAGACCTTCGACCGACAACCCATCGCCTTCGACCTTCGAACCATCGCCTTCGACCCAGACCCAAATGGCGACCAATCGCTCTCTCTTCCTCGATCTCGTCGACGACTCAGTGTTGTTGTTGCCGGAATTTTTTGTTGTTGTTGTTGCCGGAATTTTTTGTTGTTGTTGTTGTTGCCGGAATTTGTTATTGTTGTCGTCGGAAAATGTGAAAAAATGGTAGGAAAATAGCATTTTCCTAATAGAACCAAACACATGAAAATATTTTCCACAACAATTTTCATAATACAACCAAACACATGAAAATATTTTCCTTTTCCGGAAAATAGCATTTTCGGAAAATATGTATTTTTCGAAAAATGTTTTACACGAAACAAACACAGCCTTAGTAATAAGAGAATGGGTAAAATACTATTTTGGTTCCTAAACTTTACCAAAAATTTTTTTTTTATCCTTAAACTTTAAGAAGTTCATTTTTCGTTCCTAAATTATTGAAAAGTTCATATTTTGTCCCTAAATTATTAAAAAAATTTTATTTATATTCTTAAACTTTACTAAAAGTTTGTTTTTAATCCATAAATGATTGAAAAAAAATTCTTTTTTCATCTTTATTTTTGTCTCTATACTATTCAAAATTTTTTTTACAAAGTTTGGGAATGAAAAAAAAACTTTTTAAAATTTAGGAAAGAAAAACAAACCTTTAGTAAAGTTTAGGAACTAAAATAGTATTTTATCATAAGAGAATAGATTATTTAGGAGCATGACCTGTATCAAATTAGTGGGACAGTGATCAGCGGAATGTTTCTATTTTTACTTACATTTCTTTTAGAGGGTGGGGAGCGTGATGACTATATTAGTCAAATAGTTATTTACATTACTAGTGGAAGGATTTTCGTCCTGATGTGATCTGGATCATGGTTATTACTTAAAATCTCAGAGACATGTTTTTGTGTATTTTACAAAGGTGGAGCACATCATAAAGTTGCTCTAAGTTTTGTACATTATATTGAACCTATTTGGTTTTGGAATTTGCAACATGCACAGTAAGTTCACGGTCACAAAAGTATAGCTTATTGTCACCTTCATCAAGGTTAAGCAGATAAAGCTGCAAATAGATGAACATGCAGATTTGTTTTGTTTTGTTTGGATAGCATTCACAGCAAGGTCATTTTAGCAACCAAAACACTAAAAACACATGCTACATCAAAGAAGCTAAAGTTAAAAATTTGAGTCTCAGCTACAGCTACAGTGAGCTGCTGAGCTGTAGCTGGATGTTAAAGCAAAAAAGAGTTTTTTATTCCCACACATATGCGTGAATGTTTCTCCCTTGAATCATACTATTATCACTCTCACATGCAGACAAGCCCATCACAGCTCCTGCTCTCTCTCCCTCCAGCCTCTCTCTGCCCAGCACTTTCTTTGCCCAGCCCTCTCTCCCCTTCGCCCAGCTCTCTCTCTGCCTAGCCCCCTCTCCCCTTCGCGCAACTTCTCCCCACTTTGCTCAACCTCTCCCCATTGTGGGTCAGTGATGGTGGATCGTGGCCCGTGGGTCGGTGATGGTGGTTCATGGGGTTCCGATTTACAGGTTAAGGGTGGTGGTTATGTACTGTGTTGGGATATATTATTTTATTGTATTGTTTACGACCTTTGATATTAGTGTGTTGTAAAGTGAATTGTTAAAATAAATAAAGTAGATTTTTCAATTGCTAAAAGCTTTATTTTTTGAGAACGTTGCTGTGAATGCTCTAAGACCCCAATTTGTAATTCTGAAGCAGTCATTCTTACATGTTTACATTATTATGTTAAAAAATAATCACCTTGGAAAAGGAAAAATACTGGCACAGGACATGGTTAGAAACAGAACCAGCTTAATAGGGAATTTGGCGTGTACGCTGAAGGTAGAATTGTGATGTACCTAAAGTAATGCTCTTTTGCTGAGCAAACCAAGAGCTCTCTTGCTCGGAATACATATATACTACAAATGGAAGACTGGAACAACTTCAAAAAAACGAATACTGCTTATTTAACGAAGATTCATTTTACTTTATCAGTGGCGGCTTCAGGAATATTTTTCAAGATGGTCATTAAGAAACTTAAATTACGCAAAATTTAATTAAAAGAGAACTTCATATATTGATCCAAAAAAACGCACACACACAAATACATAAAGTCTTTTTACAAATTTTTTAATTTTGAAATTTTTTCATGATAGTCTCATTACCAATGTGGCAAGTTACATCTCTATCAAAATTTTTGTTAAATAAAAATTTTCTTGAGATTTTTCTTTTTGTTTGTAAGGACTTAATATATTCTTAAAGGGACTAAAGTTTAAGGATAAAGTTTGGCTAAAAACTTAATTGTACTCTAAGGCTACAACTCTCATTAAATAAATTAACATGACCACATATTTTGAAAATCTAATTGTTGAATTGCATGTTTTTTATATACTTAAAACACATTTTTTTTAATAGTTCTTAAAACGCATTTCAAATTTCATGTTAATCGTATGTTATTTACTTTTTATCCATAATTTTTTTTTAATGTATAATTTTAAACTACAAAAACTTGAAATTTAAAGATTGGATTGATGTCATAGCTATTAATCTTTGATCTTCTTGAAATTTTGCAAGTATGGAGGATATAAGAAAAAAATGTAATCTATTTATGGATTTGTCAAAATTTACGTATAATAAAAAAAATTATTGAGTAGAGTTATAGTCTTAGTTTACAACCAAGTTTGGCACCAAATTTTGTCCAAAATATAATTATGTTGGATCTAAAAAAATTTTGGGTGGTCACAAATATTTTTAAGAATTTAAAAATCGTAAATTTTTAAAATTTATATATAATAATTTTTTTTTTCAACTCAGGGTGGTGCTGTGACCACCCGGGACTGAACGTGGAGCTGCCAGTGCACTCTATTCCATAGTATGAACCACTTCATCCGCAGACCTCAAATTTTAGTCAATTTATATTCATGCACTTCAGCAGTCAAAACAATGAACCAAAGCTTTGTTATGAGTTGTTGAAGTCATCAATCTGCACGTTTCACCCAAAACTGTGAGGGGGGAAACTCCAGACTTTTTTCATTATAACAAGTGGGTGAAGAAAATTCAAATCCATATTCTTTAGCATGAGGGGATAGTAGTACTGAGCCATAAAGCTTTTGGCTGGAGAGACTCATGTAATTAGAATTAATCTTCTTAAAATTGATTATAGTCAACTATATTTACACAAAAATATTTAAAGTTAAGTGACTATTAACCTCACTGAACCAAAAATTCATAGTTACCCCCACTTAAATTCCTAATTTGATCTAAAGATTCTTTTTTGAGATTTTATGAAAAAAAAAATTAAAAGAAAATATAATTAAACGAGCCATGTGCATAGGAGCATTCCCTAACCTATACGTATTCTATTCAACAATAGAAAATTAAGATAGTTGGGAAACTATCTCATCCTAGTACATTACACAACCAGCCAACTGTACTAACATACAGCGGAGGAGTTAGGATTTGAATCGGGGGCAAAAATTATTTACATTAGTATATATACGTGCACTTGAAGAAAAAAAAATACAAAAAGCAGCCAAAAAAATACAAAAAAAAAAAAAGAGAAAAGCTATAAATATACAATAAAAAAAGATAATCTACAAACAATGGGAGGGATGACTAAATGTGAGTTCCCAAACATGAGACCAACCAAAAAGAGTGCTAACAAAGGAGGCTAGAAGTTGCTACTCCGATTTTTCCACATCTTCAAAAGTACATGTTAGGACATATGTGAATTATGTTAGGAACATATGTTAATATAGAATTGACTAATCCTTTGACAAAATACACTTTACTTGTAATTGGGTAGATCTAGAATGTGTCTAGGATGTGTTTAATGCTTCAAGGATCAAGGTTTCAAGTTCAAATGTTAAAACTATGCAAGTCTGTCCAAAAATCAAGTAAAGAAGTGCTAGATTTTAAAACTCGACAGCTAGCATTTATCGAGGTTTAAAAGGCTGTTTTGCTTGATGCTCGACAGTTTCTCGATAGATAGCATATCTGTCGAGGTTTATGAAAATCAATTTTTCATATCTAATTTCACTCCAATCCGTGAATAGATGTTTGGGCTTTTTTTTCTCACAACCCTAAACATATATAAAGATTGTTTTAAGGGCCATCAGAATTGATGCAACTTAATGCAAAAGTTTTTCACAAGCATATTATGAACCGAAGACATATGTCCTAGTTCATTTTTCTATTCAAGAAGCTGCTGTGTTTGTACACTTTAGGGTTTTGTAACCAAGGAGTTTCGTGATCTTCATCGTGTTGATGAACTGAAGAACTTTGTAGCTAACATCTTTCTCAAGTTGGTGAGTAAGCCGCGTACTGGGATCCTCGCATCGAATTGGTTAGTCATGTTCTGGGAGCCATTCATTGAAAAGAGAGATTGTCACTACAGAACAAGTCCAATTGGGTATTGGGATAAGGGTTCAACTGTAGGTTGGTATAAGGTACTGAGATTCTTTTACTTGTAACCACTTGTTATGATAATAGTGAATTCTCGGGAGTGGTGACCTAAAATCTCCCGGTGGGATTTTTGCCGCGTAGGTTTTCTCCATTTGTAAATAAATCGTCGTGTCAATTTATTTTCTACTGCATTTAACTTAGTTGGTAATTTGTTTGTGCTACCACGTTTATTGCATGATAATTGAATTAATTAATTAACTTGGCTAATTAATTTGTTAATTCATCAGAAGGAGTCAATACATTCTTAGCCTATTAGTACAAATAATGCGTTCCTTCCATATACACCAGATTAAACATAACTGAGTCAAATTCCAAATGCTAGACGAATGTTTCTTCAACCAATCCTTTCATCCAAAAAGAAGCCTAATCACCCTTCTTGGTAAAACCCATGAAATCTCAAAAGATTTGAATACAATACACCATAGCTAATATTCCGTCTCACAATGAAGTAATAAATGATCCACAATCTCTCCACTACATTGACACATACAACACCACTCCACAATAGAGAAACCCCTTCTCAAATTACCACCAGTGAGTACCTTCCCCCAAGCCACAGTCCAAATAAAAAATGAAACCCTCTTAGGGACCTTGACCCTCCAGATGCCATTCCAATGATAGATGACAGAAAAGGAACGTTTTAATGATTAGAATAAAATTGTATATCAAATTCCACATTCTTCTTCAGCAACCACCACATACGATCCCCACCCTTACTAGTAGAAATATTAGACTAAAAAATACAAAAAAAATCCACCACTAACTCCAACTCCAAATTGTTAAAAGTGCAAAAGAATCTAACATCCCATGTCCTCCTCTCCCCTACCCTCTGTCTTACCAAAGAGGACTCGACAGAGGCCTTCCTATCAATAGCAATGTCATACAAAACCAAGAATGCATCTTTGAAAGGTTGATCATTGCACCCATAGTCATGCCAAAATCTCACCTGATTCCCCACCCCAACCTTGTATCGAGTAAACTAACTAAATGATGTAATTAAAGATGAACGCAGCGGAAAAGTAAGTTTTGAAACGGATCTACTTCATTCGATATTGATAACATGCATAAAATAAATTTCAGAATTTGAGAACAAGAGATCGTACCTTGAAGCGGTGAATTCCAAAACCGAAGATTGAAGCACTTTGGGAATACTTTTAATCTTCACTCCAATTCCACTAACGCCCAAGATATGTGGTCTCTCAATTGGTAATAAAGGGATTATTAGAGAGTGACTTTCACTCACTTCCACACCATTACAATGATGTTTTTCTTACCAATAAAATTCTGTACGTTTTTCCCTTTGTATCTAATCAATATATCTAATTGGGCTGACCTTTTGGGCCTTACCAATTGGGCTTAAGTGTGTGGCTTGGAGTGGGACCAAAAGGGACCAATAAGACACTAGCTCCAATGGGCCTTGGGCTTTTTTGTCAACTCTTGACAAGTCCAAAGTTACCATTAACTATATTTAATACCACTATATAAATATAGTTGCACTCTAGGTCTTATCTATATATTATATCTCAAGACTTTATTATACATGTAACCCCTTCATAAAGTATTCGTGGTAATACAAAGTCATTGAAGTAGACTGCCACTTTGTAAATTACTACATCTTGATCTTTGAGTACCCGGTTTAATCCTTTAATGTTATTCATTATATATTTATGAAATCTTATTCCATAAATATATATATTTTAGTCTTACTAAAGTGGTTAGGCCTAACTTTCTGAATAACAAACTCATTAAACTTATCTCAAGGGAATACTTTATATCTCCATTAAGAGACTATGAATTCCATTTTGAGAATACATGTTCCATCAACACTTAATGTGGCTGCCCAACATACTGAGGTTTTGACCATTACTGTAGATCTCACTCCTAATATATCAAAGCAACCTACACCTCATGATCAGGTTCATTATTCTCTCAGGATTAAGAGTTCATGCAAATACAAGTCATGAGATCTATTATTCATTTAACAGTCCTTAGGCAAATAATAAATCTCACAGCGGTCCAGTTCAATATGTCTTAACTCTTAAAACATATTAACACATCAACTAGAAGTCTCCACTTCCATGATCAAGACAAATCATCGTAGTTGATATGTTATAGTCTTTGCAGGTGAAATGCTCAATTTCATCACCGACTACGAACTATAATTTTGAACTTACAAAGAACTTGTGATTTATATCTTCTGTGACTCTTCACATAAATCACATACTATGCATCTCATAGACTATATGATAATGTCCGAATATTCAAGTTACCACTAATTCAGATAATAATAAAACAAATTTATTAAACACAATATTAAGTCATACATAATGTCATACAAAATGTTAAACTTAATATCATACATAGCATCACTCAATAGGATTTAAGGGCACTAATCCTAACACTAAAAACATCCAAACCCTTGCGAATACTCCTCCATAAACCACACCCATGTGAACCCATTCCTAACTTCAAGTACCACCCCCCCTCCCCCCCACTAAACCCCAAATTTCATTGCTACCACCTGCCTCCAAAGCGTTGTCTCCTCAACCTTTTCCCCAACAATGCTTTATTGATGGTGGTATTTATTCTTATCCCTTACCCACCATTAGGAATAGGGGTATAAACCTTATCCCATCCCACCAAATGAATCTTAGACTCATCACCTATACCACCCCACAAGAAGTCTCTTTGCATCTTCTCAATCCTATTTACCACATTATTATAAATAGTGAAGACTAAAAGTTAGTAGGTAGAAAGACACCAAAGTGTACTTTTAAGAAGAGTTAATCTACCACCTTTTGAAAGATACAACTTCTTCCATCTAGCCAATCTCGTTCAAAATTTTCCAATATGGGGTTCCAGATAGAACTGGAATTATGGGAAGCACCTAATAGCATGCCAAGATAGGACATAGGCAAATTTGCTACCTTGCATCCCAACATATATGCCAAAAATTGCAAATTAGTAACCTCACCTATTGGGACCATCTCACTCTTATTTACATTAACCTTCAAGCTTGTCATTGCTTGGAAGCATAACTATAACATTCTTAAATAGAGGATTTGCTCAAGATCACATAAATAAAGAACCATTTTGTGTGTATAAATTAATTGATATTTTAATGTAAATTTATGTTACCATTGTCTAACTTTTCCAAAATTTTATTGCTTTTTTACACAATTGTTATGAAGTTGAATTAAATAATTTGAATTTCTATCTGTTTTTCTTAATATATCATTTTTTAAAGATAACAATTATGTTTTTTTTTTTTAACCTTTCTGTCAAAGCTAACTTCGTTATTTTATTTCCCCCTTTTCCCTATACATTCATTTTATTTTTGTAGTTTTTGAGCCTTTAAAAAATGATAAAAATGAGATATTTATTTCCTTTTTTAATGAATTTTGAGATATAAAGGAAATTATATTTTTGTTAGGACATATGTGATTTAATGTTAGGAAAATATGTCAATATTTTATGTAATTGGCTAATCATTCGACAAAACGTACTTTACTTGGAATTAGGTAAATCTAGGATGTGTTTAATACTTCAAGAAACAAGGTTTCAAGTTCAAGTGTTAAATCCATGCAAGTCTGTCCAAGAATCAAGTAATGAAGTGCTAGATTTTAACGACAGCTAGCTCGATAGCTAGCATCTATTGAACTTTAAAAACTGTTGAAGCCCGTGGCTCAACAGCTAGCTCGATAGATGGCTATCTATCAAGGTTTATGAAAAACAGATTTTCAAGTCTGTTTTGCATCCAATTCGTGAGTATTTGTTTAGGCTTTATTTTCTCACAACCCTAAATATATATAAGGATTATTTTGAGGGCCGTCAAAGGTTGCACAGTTGCACAAGTGTAGAGTAAAGTCTTGTTCATGCAAATTGTGATCAGAGACAGAATTTCCTTTCATATTTCTCTTGAAGAAGCTGCTGTGTTTGTACACCGTAGGGTTTTGTGACCAATGAGCTTCTTGATTTTCATCATCTAGATGGACTAAAGAACTTTGTAGCCAACATCCTTCTCAAGTTGGTGATTAAGTCTTGTACTGGGATCTACGCATCTATTGGTTAGTCACGTACTGGGAGCCGTGCATTGAAAATAAGAGATTGTCACTACAGAACAAGTCCAATTAGGTATCGAGGTAAGAGTTCAACTGTAGGTTGGTATAAGGTACTAAGATTCCTTTACTTGTAACTGCTTATTTTGATAATAGTAGATTATCGGGAGTAGTGACCTTAAAATCACTCAGTGGAGTTTTTACCGTGTAATTTTTCCCCATTCGTAAACAATATCACCGTGTCAATTTATTTTCTGCTGCATACTTTAGTTAATTGGTAATTTGTTTGTGCTACCACGCGCTTTGCATGTTAATCTGATTAATTAATAAACTTGGCTAATTAATCAATTAATTCATCACAAGGGGTCAATACATTCTTGGCCTATCAAGTTTGCTGAATATAAATATGATTTTTTTTTTTAACATTTCACACAAAAGTGTATAAAATAAATTCACCAAAAATAATAACTAAAGGGGGACATGAAAGTTTTAAGTTGTAAGCTACCAAATTTTTTTCTCTCAATAAAAAGACAAATTTATTTCAATATATAAAAATATTACATGCTACACAGGTCATCCTCAAGAATTGAAAGTGGATCATTCGTCACCATTTTTAGCTTTCACCTCATGCTTGAATGATAGGATGATAAAAGAGCATTGCACACAGCTACACAATGATAGATTTCTAAAATTACTTTCCTGTTAGTTGTAGTTGACTTTTCTCATGCTCAAAGTTTTATCTACTTGCCTTAGAGCATCCACAACAATGGAGCTAAAAATATAGCTATTTGGCACCTACAAAAATCACTTTATTTGTTTTTACCTCTTCACACTTAACATCAATGGATCTATATTTTTAGCTATTTGATTAAAATAATACAAATAACTCATTTGAATAATAATAAAAACATCCACTTCAAAAAAAAAACCACCAACCCAAATCCTCAATCTTTTTCCTCAACCCAGACCAAACAAAATCACCAATCACAAAAAAGTTGAGTCAATCATCAATCCCAAACAAAACAAAAAATCCCCAACACAGAGCACACATGGCGTGGGTCGGTGGAAACCCAGCACAAACACAAGCTCCAACAGAATAGATGAAGATAAAGATCCAACAAAACAAATCGACGATGGGGCTTGGGGAGATGGGTCTCGGCGAGATGGGTTCGGCCTTCGAAGTGGGTAAGGAGGATGATGAATCGGGTCGGCAATAGTGCGTGGGTCGGTGATGATGCATGAGCTTCGGCAATGGTGCATGAGCTTCGGTGGCGGCGGTGAGGAGGTTGATGAATCGGTGAGAGTTTGTGGATGAGGATGATGGGAATCGGTGAAGCTAAATGGAAGAAAGAAAAGAAACAGAAAAAGAATTAAATAAAGAAAGAGAAGAAATATTATTTTAATGCTAGTGGGAATAAAAAAATATTTTTTTTGTTTAGCGCAGCCAAAAATAGCTGCATATTGTAGCTCTAAAGCTAAAATATTTAGCTATACCTTCACTATTGTAGAGAACTTTTTTGTATTTTGGTGAAGCTAAAATAGCAATATAGTTATTTAGTTTCACTATTGCTAGTTCTCTTACCCAGCTAGATCATTATCACTTGTATCTATTAGGTCGAGTTTTGATTTTTTTTTTTTCCTCAACCCCCTTGCTCCACCCCTACTAACATATCCTTAAAAAAGTTTCAAAACCTTTTTAACCATAGATTCTTTCACTTTCTTCTTCACATTCTCCAAAGAATTCACTTATACATGTAAAATTGTTAATAATTTCCAATTTTCATGTTTTTTGATGTATTTTTCATGTTATTAGATGTGTAATTAAAGACAAAATTTAGGTAAAATATCTTTTCCTGTAAGACATCAAGTTTTTTAATTAAATTCAGACACATGACTACATTTATCGATAGAATACAAATAGTGTTATCTTTTTCAAGCACAATTAAACTTAATGTAGCCATGTGTTCAAATTTAATTAGGAATCTAATACATTGTACCTAATGTACTACACCTAAAATTTACCTTCATGAGTCATGACAAGAAAAAAATGTCTGTTACAACAAGTCCTATTGCAGCCAAAAAAATTATAGTTGTAATAAATATCTATTGCACAAGAACTCAAGGTTTTTCCATCTTTCCACCATCATTGAGAGGCGTAGCAACAATATCGACACAATCAAGAATACTGATGGAACTTGGATTAGGGATGTAGGGAAAATCAGACATATGTTTCAAGAAGGGTTCAAAAACATTTACACAGAAGATCAAGTTGACTTCCCAATGATTTGGAGAACCTCATCCAACCTTCAATCACACAAATAGAAAACACCATCCTCAGTAGCATTCCTACCCTAGATCAAATCAAGAATACTATATTTGCAATGGAAGATCAAAAGGCCCCAGGCCCTGATGGATTCCATGCCATCTTTTATAAGAAATACTGGAATACTGTTAGGGAGAATGTCATTAATACTGTCACTTCCTTCTTCCACCTTAGAGCTCAACCAAAGGAGATTAATAGCTTTCTGGTTGTCCTAATTCCCAAAACACAAAACCCATCCACTATAAATAATTTTTGATCCATAAGCCTCTGCAATGTCATTTACAAAATCATATCAAAGCTCTTGGTGTCCAAAATCATACCACTACTTCATAAATTAATATCTCCTAATCACTCTGCTTGCATTCTAGGAAGATGGATAGTTGATAATCAAGTGGTGTAGACACCGCATTTTGTATCCTTTAGGACTTAAACTCTAAGGCCCAAGGCCAGTTTAGAGCCCAATCTAATATTAAAATGAATTTAGGAGTGTTAAAATGGAAAATATAACCTTTTAAATGAGCAAAAATCTATTTTTGAAAAATTAAATGACCAAAGTGGCGCTCAGCCTACGTACGTGTGTAGCGGTCTGCGTACGCAAGCTAAAGCATGCGTACGCAGGCATATTCTTACGTACGTAGCTAGGGTTTCAGAAGCATAAGAAAGACAAGTTTTCTGCAATAATGGTTGAGGTTTGGAACAAATCACACATCGTCTGGGAGCCGTTCTAAATCCCATTTTTTCAACTATAAAAAGCCTTACATGATACATTTTCAAAATACACAGAAATTCCACGGGAAAAACCTAAGATTCACTAGAAATAGTGAATCAAAGGGGATTTTTTTTCATAAAACACCCTCAAGTCATTTTTATTTGATTGAGACCTTTTCTGGCTCCAGTCCTTTGAGTTTAAGATTGCTAATCACTATTTAATTGAATTGTAATAGATTTGACTGAGGGGAACAGTAAAAAATCAAGCCTAGGAGCTTTTGCTTGGAGATATCCTTTTAAACTTTGCCTTTTCTTTTATGCCTTTAATCTTTATTTTGTTTAGTTTATGTTTACACATGTTTGTTTAGGTTAGTTTTAGGTTTTCTTTATGTCTTTAAGCATGTTAGGTTGTTAGATTTTACGTTTTATGTTTTGTTTGGCTTCTGCTCTGTTTCTGTGTAAATTAGGTATTTTGGGTAAGGATCTGCGTACGCATGATCTAGCCTACGCACGCAGGCTGAGCTTATGCGCACGCAAACATGTTCTAGCATACATTATGCCGTTACTCAGAAACCCTAATTTTTGTTTGTTTTGTTTCTGTATTCATATGTCTGTTCTATGTAGCCTCTTTTTCATATGTTTTTAAGCCCCATAATTGCTTGTTCACCTTTTAACGTGTTTGTTTGTTATCACATGTCTAGATTAGGGTTTCTTAGCTTTAATGTCATTCATTCACATGTTCATACATTGATGCCATAGGTGTTGTGCTGCTGAGAGATAAGGAAAGGGTAAGTCATGCATTAACAATGTCCATGCATTTGTGTTAAGGTTGTACTTTGATGATATGATGGAATATGCTTAGATGTATGATTAAGGTTTGTAATATGTTCTCCTTGCTATAATGATATGCCTTGCTGCCATGTGTAAGTTGCTGCCTTGTTTTAGGTGTATGATAGGGTTTTCATATGTTAGATGAATGCTAGGGTTTCTTTAATATGTTTGGCTCCTTTTTTGTTTGGGTTGATAGATAAATATGTTTTGTTTGGGATGAAAGATGCCATGTTGTTTGCATAGATGTATGTTAGTGTGTGTGTGTGTGTGAGTATAGATGTAAGTGTTAAAAGTGTTTTTAATGAGGTTAAGGTATAAGACACAATGATGGGAGGCCAACCTAGGGTTGGGTGATCTTGGGTGACTAACACCTTCCTAAGAACGTACTTAAACTTCGAACTCAAACTCTGATAGTAAGATCAAAGATCCTTCCTCAAAAGGATGCTGTATTCATGGTTTCTAGACCATATAACTAGGTGGCAACTCCATTCCATTGTGCCCATAGGTGATAGTTAGGAAATGCTTCATAGTTTCAAGACTAGGAAGATAGAATCCAGCCTAATGGCTTTGAAGCTGTATTTGCAAAAAGCATATGATAGAATGAATTGGAGCTTCCTAAAAGTTGTCATGCTCAGGTTTGGATTTAATGAAACATTCGTAAATTGGACCATGGCTTATGTATCTATGGTCTCTTTTGAAGTGTTGGTGGGTTGGTGAATGGTGCAAAGTCAAACCAATTTAGACCAAGTAAAGGATTGTGGCAAGGTGACCCATTGTCATCCTATCTATTTATCTTGGGGCAGGAAATTTTGTCAATAATTCTAAATCGATAATTTAAGCTAAAGGTATTAGTGGTGTAAAGGCAAGCATTAATGGCCGTGCCATCACACACATTATGTATGCAGACAACATCATCCTGTTCTCCAAATCCACAAGAAGAGAAGTTGGTGTTGGGATTTATGCCCTAAAATCCAATTTATAGGCATGTCATAAATAATTAAATAGTTTAATTATATGAGACTATTTATAAATGAACTAATGGGACATTATTTTAGTCCATGAGATGCATAGTATGTGATTTATGTGAAAAGTCATAGAAAGATATAAGTCACAAGTTCTTTGTAAACTTAGAATTTTAGTTCGTAGTCGGTGATGAAATTGGGCGTTTCATCTGCGAAGACTATAACATATCAATTACGATGATTTGTCTTGATCATGGAAGTGGAGACTTCTAGTTGGTATGTTGATATGTTTTAAAAGTTAAGACATATTGAACTGAACTGCTGTGAGATTTATTATTCTCCTAATGACTGTCAAATTAATAATAAATCTCACGACTTCTATTTACATCAACTCTAAATCTTGAGAGAATAATGGACCTGATCATGAGATGTAAGTTGCTTTGATATATCAGGAGTGAGATTTTTTAGTTACGGTCAAAACCTCAGTATGTTGGGCAGTCGCATTTAATATTGATGGAACATATATTCTCAAGATGGAATTCATAATCTCTTAACGGAGATATAAAATATTCCCTTTAGATAAGTTTAATGGGTTTGGTTATTCAGAGTGTTGGGCCCGACCACTTTAGTTAAGAGTTACTAAAGTATATATATATTTGTGAAATTAGATTTCATAAATATATATTGAATAACATAAAGGATTAAACCGGGTACTCAAGGATTAAGATGTAGTAATCTTCAAAGTAGCAGTCTATTTCATGACTTTGTATTACTACGAATATTTAATGAAGAGGTTGCATGTACAATAAATTCTTGGGAAATAATTTATTTATAAGGCCTAGAGTGCAACTATATTTATATAGTGGTATTAAATATAGTTAATGGTAACTTTGGATTTGTCAAGAGTTGACAGAAAAGCCCAAGGCCCATTAGAGCTAGTGTCTTATTAGTTCCTTTTGGTCCCACTCTAAGCCACACACTTAAGCCCAATTGGAAAGGCCCAAAAAGTCAGCCCAATTAGATAATTGGTTATATACAAAAGGGAAAAACGTTTAGAATATTTTGAGAGAAAAACATCATTGTGAAATGGTGTATATGTGAGTTTTTGTCACTCTCTAATCATCCCTTTATTACCGATTGAGAGACTACACATCTTGGGCATCAAGTGGAATTGGAGTGAAGATTAAAAGTCTTCCCAAGAACGTTTGATCTTCGGTTTCTGAATTTCACCACACCAAGGTACGCTTTTTTGTTCTCTAATTTTGAAACTTACATAGTGCATCTTATCAATTGCGAATGAAGTAGATCCGTTAATTTTTCCGCTGCATACATCTATTTTTCCTACAAATGGTATCAGAGCGGTCTTCAATTTTGAATTGTATAACATGTTTTGTGAGTTTTAGAATTAGAGATGATAGTTTCATATTGTTAGAAAATTATGTTTTTTAATTTTCTGCATGTTGTTGAAACTATGATTTGATGAAAACTGAAATTGATATTATGATGTTGTTTAAATTTAAATTTAAGTACGTTAATTTGAATCTTAAGGCTATAGCATCAATAGATTTCAGTTTTGACATCAATCTTTGTCTGTAATGTTCATATGATGCATGTTTGTTCATGAAAAACCGTAGAAAACTGCCTTGAAAAATTTCTGGAAATTCGGGTTTCATGAGTTTCAATCAATCGAAAATCACTTTCGATCGATCGAGTGAAACAGTGATCAGACCTTTTAAATAGATTGATTTTTGATTGATAGTCGATCGATCGAATTTGTTTTTTGATCGATCGAGAGGCAATCGAGTATTGATCGAACAAGTCAGGTGGTCAAGTTCGAATTTTTTAATTTTTTCGATCAATCGAGGGACACATTCGATCGATCGAAAGAAGAAAAATCAGAATTTTTTCTAAGTGTTTTCAAGTTTTTTAAGAGCAAGGTTATGTGTGATTAGATTACACATGGTTCTAACTAAAAGACCTAATGAGATCAAAGGTATTAGTTAAATAGAACTCTTAGTCCTAAATAGTTTGGGACTTGTGTTTTAAGAAACATTCTAATGAGATTAGAATTGTTGTATGATTAAAAGTCTTTAACTTAATTTATTTTAATTAGGGGTTTTTAATGAGATTAAAATTATAATTAAAGTTATATAGTTTCTAATGAGATTAGAATACTTTATCTAGTAAATTAAGGATAGAGTTCTATATAACTAATTTTTGATTCATTAGTGTTTAAGGAATCCTAAATAGTTTAGGACTTCCATTTTAGTTAGTGATTCTAATGAGATTAGAGTCTTCAACAAGTGCAAGGTTATTAGTTGTGATGAGATCACAATTATTTAAGAAAAACCTAAATAATAAGTGGGAGTTCTTGAAATAACCCTTTTGTTAAGTTTATTGTAATGTGAGTAGATACCTCGTCTTGACTTCGAGTCTTGCATTCCATGCGGAGGGTATTTATTTCACGGATTACAAGGTTAAACTTCTTTGTGATTGCGCGAATGTTCGTTACGCTATTGTGACGTGACTTAGTTACATCACATTGAATTTAAACAATTAAACACATTTAATGTGTAGGGTTAAAATTGTGATTAGATCACAATGATTTCAACACAATCCACTTGTTTTAAAAATATCTAGTAGGAGAGAGATACAAGGGTTAGATCTCACGACCTCCATTATCGGTTCATAGTGGTGTGGGGTAAACATCTCATCTTGGCCTCGAGCCTTGCGTTCCATGCGGAGGATGTTTATTTCATGGTACTACAAGATTGAATTTCCTGGTTTATAGTGGTTTGATCAAACACCTTATCTTAGCTTCGAGCTTTGCATTCCATGCGGAGGGTGTTTTTATCATGGTACTACAAAATAAGCCTGTTAAAGGGATGAAATGTGGCTACAAATGATTCTAGACAATGGTGTACATTAGACTAAGTTTAATAGTATCCTCTATGCTGAGTTCTTGCTATTATAATTTAGAGGCCAAAGTAAGAGCGGCAAATTGTTTTTGTTTGGTAAGAGTTACCGTGATAGCATTAATAATGAGAATAATTCTCGCCTAATCATAGTGGTTGATATTCACTCTATACTGAGAAATATTAGTTATGGGATTAGGTTGTCGTTGCTCCTAATATAGTATGGTTTTTGGGTTTCATACTATATGGTAATGGATGCAAAATGATAATGTCCTGGTAATTAAGTTCATGGTCTCAATATAAAGTTGTCATAAATTTTGTCCTCTAACTACTATTTTAGTTGAATCACATTAACTAAGAAATAATTTTGGACATGGTGCTTAAAGGAGCTGAAGTACATATTTATGTTTCGATTCAGCATTGTCATAATTTCCTATACATGATGCATTTATGGAAGATAGCTTATGATATGATCATAGTCTCCATTAAAATGCTAGTATGTTATATTGGCTTATATCTCATTTGTGCTACATCATGAGATGCAAGAGTTAGTACCAGACTTAGACTTTATATCAAGTCTAAATAAGATGTTTGGTATGAATCATATTGAGTGCTAAGAAAAACTTAAGGAGTTCCAATTCTATGTCATTTTATGAAAATATTTTATTTTTTAAAATGAATTGGAATTCTTGGACGTTGAGATTAAATGTTAATCTCATGTGGATATGATCCACAAGTCCTTGTTAGATTCATTTGATCAATTCAAATTGTTTTGAAAATAAATTCTTTTTATATTATCTGAATTGATGAGTGAGTTCTACGCAACGGAAGACATCCTAAAAGCTAAGGCTAGAATCAATATGATTTAATTCAAATTCGTAGCCTAAATCGAAAGGTAAGGGTGATAAGAAGAAGAATTATAATACCAAACAGTTTGGCAAGCAAGTTGCCCTAGTAGTTGCCAAAAGGAAATTAGACTTAAAAGTATGACCGAAAGAAAGTGTTTTTGGTTTGGTTAAACTAAGCTTTGTCCATGATTGTTTTCTAGATGAAAATTTACATGTTTTACTTTTTAAAGAGAAAGTTTTCATCCTTTGGTGTTGTATATTTTGGCACTTAAGTCTAGATCTTATTAATCTAAATTGTATTCAAGATTGGTGAAAGATGGGCTTTTAAACCATTATTTTGTAATATTCCTAATCTATGAATTCTATTTAGAGGATAATATGATCTAGGACTCCTTTATTGTAAAGGAATATAGTATTAATGACTTTTTTAAGTCAGTGCATACATGAAGGAAGAATAAGACTCTTTTAGAAATAATAAAGTACATGATAAGTATTTCTATTTGCTTATTTCTTTTGGAGATATACTCTAGTTATTACTATGCATTTTCTAAATTTGATTTCAAAATTTTGTTCCTAGGACACTTGTCAAATTGTGGATTGGGTGAAAACCTAGTATATGATACTTCCACTTTTAGAGATGTCCGGCACTTGTGCTAGAAAGAAAGCCTGACAAATTGAAATCAAAAAGTAGAAAAATGTGTGATTATAATAAGTATCCAAAAGGATTTGCAGAAGATTGTTTTGGTAGTCATAAAAATGACAAGATGTTTGTAAAGTGAAAATACAAAGTTCTTACAAGATGTTTGTAATGTACAAATACAAAGTTCTTGATGATGACTATGTGAATAATCTTAAAGAATTGTTCTAGAAGAAAAAGTCAGAATTTTTTGTAAGACAACTATAAAATACATTTAGAAATGAGATGGTTGTATTAGATACACCATAATGTATTATTATATAAATATATAGCTAGTACACCGGTACAATATCGTAGTGGGAGGATTGTAAATTCATACTTTTGGGATAAACTTTTGAAGTCATTTTACAAGGATATGAATTTGATCCTCGGTCTTACGTAAAGGTAATAGATGATATGAATATGAATTATTGGATCAAGGTTATGTGAATAGAATTAGATTCTATTTAAAATCTAAACTTGTAGAGGCGCCTATTGGCATTGAGTCTATTGTTCTCAAATAGGTCTACAAGAAATTGAGATTGATAGAATTGAAGGTGCAAACCTTCAAAGTCAAGACTAGTGGTGAAAAGATTTATTCAGAAAGAAATGGTTCGATGATGAAAAGATTTTTTCACCTATAGTTAAGTTTGACTCTATCTAGATTCTCTTATCCATTATATTTTATTTAGATGAAATATGGCAATGGATATCAAGAAAGCTTCTTTTAGTAACAATCTTGAGGAAGACATCTATATGATGTTCCTAAACTTGTACATAGCAAAGAACCAATATTGTTTAGTATGCAAGTTGCTTAAATTCCATTTATGGACTAAAGCAAGCATATGAATCATAAAATATCATTTTTGATCAAGAAATCAAATTGTTTAATTTTGATCAAGTATTAAAAGACCTTATGGGTGTAAAGTTATATAGAATAATAAATCTCATAATGTATATTGATGACATTCTAATCATTTAGGATGATGTAGAGTTATTGTCATCAATAGAGTTTTAGTTGTCTAATCCAATTTGATATAAAGTACTTGGGAAAGACTAGTCACACCCTAAGAATTATAACTTTGTTAAAATTCAAAACTATCTCAAACTGCTTAAATAGATTAGATTCTAGCCAAGTATAGCATGTAATACTTCAAGAAATGATTTTTTCCTTTTAAGTTTGAAGTTCCTTTATATAGGACTACGGTCCTTAGACATATAAAAGGAAGAGTATATCAAGACGGTTCCTCATATCAAATCGATAGGAAGTCTTTATACTATGTTAAATACTAGGCTAAATATCTATTTTGTGGTGGGCATGGTAAGAAAATATCAATTGAATCAAAGATCACTTAATTTAGTGGGAGTAAAGCATATACTCATATATCTTAGGACAATGAGGGATTATATATTTGTCCACAAAAGTGAAGTTTTGATAGTTACTGGATGCACAAATGCTGACTTGTAGTTTGATTGTGATTCATGAAGTTGAACTTCAAGATATGTGTTCATCCTAGGTGGTGAAGATACACATTAAGCTTAAGTATTATCTCATTAGAGAGATATGAGTACTTAAGAAGTAGTAGTCGAAAAGATAATTTATGCAATAAATCTGACTGAAACTTGTTTCCAAACCTTGCCTTAGAGTGACTATGAATTACTCTAAAGGGAGATAAGTGTCGGATATGTAGTAAATTGTCTTTGAGGGCAAGTGGGAGATTGTTGGGATTTATGCCATAAAATCCAATTTATAGGCATGTCTCATATAATTAAATAGTTTAATTATATGAAACTATTTATAAATGAACTAATGGGACATTATTTTAGTCCATGAGATGCATAGTATGTGATTTATGTGAAAAGTCACAGAAAGATATAAGTCACAAGTTCTTTGTAAACTCAGAATTTTAGTTCGAAGTCGGTGATGAAATTGGGCGTTTCATCTGCGAAGATTATAACATATCAACTACGATGATTTGTCTTGATCATGGAAGTGGAGACTTCTAGTTGGTATATTGATATGTTTTAAGAGTTAAGACATATTGAACTAGATCGCTGTGAGATTTATTATTCTCCTAATGACTGTCAAATGAATAATAAATCTCACGACTTCTATTTACATCAACTCTAAATCCTGAGAGAATAATAGACCTGATCATGAGATGTAGGTTACTTTGATATATCAGGAGTGAGATCTATTAGTTACGGTCAAAACCTCAGTATGTTGGGCAACCGCATTTAATGTTAATGGAACATATATTCTCAAGATGGAATTCATAATCTCTTAACGGAGATATAAAATATTCCCTTGAGATAAGTTTAATGGGTTTGGTTATTCAGAGTGTTGGGCCCGACCACTTTAGTAAAGAGTTACTAAAGTATATATATATTTGTGAAATTGGATTTCATAAATATATATTGAATAACATAAAGGATTAAACCGGGTACTCAAGGATTAAGATGTAGTAATCTTCAAAGTGGTAGTCTATTTCATGACTTTGTATTACTACAAATATTTAATGAAGGGGTTGCATGTACAATAAAGTCTTGGAAAATAATTTATTTATAAGGCCTAGAATGCAACTATATTTATATAGTGGTATTAAATATAATTAATGGTAACTTTGGACTTGTCAAGAGTTGACAGAAAAGCCTAAAACCCATTAAAGCTAGTGTCTTATTGGTCCCTTTTGGTCCCACTCCAAGCCACACACTTAAGCCCGATTGGAAAGGCCCAAAAAGCCAGCCCAATTAGATAATTGGTTAGATACAAAAGGGAAAAACGTTCAGAATATTTTGAGAGAAAAACATTATTGTGAAATGGTGTGTATGTGAGTTTTTGTCACTCTCTAATCATCCTTTTGTTATCGATTGAGAGATCACACATCTTGGGCATCAAGTGGAATTGGAGTGAAAATTAAAGATCTTCCCAAGAACGTTTGATCTTCGGTTTCTGAATTTCACCACACCATGGTACGCTTTCTTGTTCTCTAATTTTGAAACTTACATAGTGCATCTTATCAATTGCGAATGAAGTAGATCCGTTAATTTTTCCGCTGCGTACATCTATTTTTCTTGCAGTTGGTACCATCATGGAATGCATTGAAAAATATTATAGGTGGTCTGGGCTGTTAAGATATGTGCCCTTTCAAATCCTATTGTATGAAATTATGTTGTGATTAATAAATTTGTTTTATTATTATCTAAAATAATGGTAACGTGAATATTTGGACATTATCATATAGTTCATGAGATGCATAGTATGTGATTTAGTCACAGAATATATAAATCACAAATTCTTTGTAAACTAAAAATTTTAGTTCGTAGTCAATGATGAAATTGGATATTTTATCTGCGAAGACTATAACATATTAACTAAGATGATTTGTCTTGATCATGGAAGTAGAGACTTCTAGTTGATATGTTGATATGTTGATATGTTTTAAGTGTTAAGACATATTAAACTGGGCCGCTGTAAGATTTATTATTCCACTAACGACTGTCAAATGAATAATAAATCTCACGACTTGTATTTACATCAACTTTTAATTCTGAGAGAATAAAGAACCTAATCACTAAGTGCAGGTTGTTTTGATTTACCAGGAGTGAGATCTAAAATCACGATCAAAGCCTTAGTATGTTGGGTAGCCATATCTAATGTTGAAGGAACATATATTCTCAAGATAGAATTCATAATCTCTTAACGGAGATATAAAATATTCCATTGAAATAAGTTTAATGAGTTTAGTTATTTAGAATGTTAGGTCTAACTACTTTAGTAAGAAATTACTAAAGTATATATTTATGAAATTGGATTTCATAAATATATGATGAATAACTTAAAGGATTAAACCGAGTACTCAAGGATTAAGACGTAGTAATATTCAAAGTGGCAGTCAACATTCATGACTTTGTATTACTACGAATATTTTAATGAAGGGGTTGAAGGTATAATAAAGTCTTGAGATATAATTTATTAATAAGACCTAGAGTACAATTATATTTATATAGTGATATTGAATATAATTAATGGTAATTTTGGACTTGTCAAGAGTTGACAGAAAAACCCAAAACCCATTATAACTAGTGTCTTATTTGTCCTTTTTGGTCCCACTCCAAGCCACATACTAAAACCCAATTGGAATGACCCAAATGGTTAGCCCAATTAGATAATCAATTATATATAAGGAGAGAAATATAAAAATTATATATATATGAAAATGGTGTGTATGAGAGTGTAAGCCACTCTCTTAATCTCCCTTGAATACATACGTGTAAACTGATTGAGAGACCACACTTCTTGGGCAAAAGTGGAATTGGATTAAAGATTAAAAGTGTTCCTAAGTACTTCTAATCTTTGGTTTTGAATTTCACCACACAAAGGTACGCTCTCCTGTTCTTAAATTCTGAAATTTACATAGTATATGTTATCAATTATGAATGAAGTAAATCCATTAATTTTCCGTTGCGTGTGTTTTGTATGTAATATAAACCATGTTTTTCCAACAATTAGTATCAAAGTAGTCTTCAATTTCAAATTTGTATAACATCTTTTGTGAGTTTTGGAATCAAAGATAGTAATTTTATGATGTTAGAAGATTCTACAATCAATTTTCTGCATGATTATTGAAATTATTGTTTGATAAAAACTAATATTGATGTTATGATGTTGTTTAAGTTTGATATTAAGTGTGTTAGATTGAACTTTAAGGCTATAGCATCAATGAAATTCAATTTTTGATCTCAAACCTAATCTATTTTGTTTATATGATGGTAGTTTATTCATGAAAAACCTTTGAAAACTGTTTGGTGAAAATTCTAAAAAATTCAGTTTCACAAGTTTCGATCGATCAAGAATCTTAATAAACTTTCTGGATGACTCGATCGACTCTCAATTCCTATTTGATTGATCGAAAAGGCAAATTTGATCGATCGAAGGGAATTCTCGATCGGTCGAAAAATTGAAGAGATTCATCCTAAAGTCTCGGGTTGACTCGATCGATTCTCGATTCTTGTTCGATCGATCGAGGGATACATTCGATCGATTGAAAGCTGTGAATTTTGAATTTTCACTAAGTGTTTTCACATTTAAAAGTGCAAGGCTATGTGTGATGAGATTACACATGATTTCTAATTAAAATCCTTTCTTTTAAAATATCTAATGGGAGAGAGATGCAATTGTTTCATCTCACGGCCTCCATTGTCGATTCATAGTAGTATGAAACATATACTTTGTCTTTGCTTCGAGGTTTGCATTCCATGCAGAGAGTATTTATTTCATAGAGCTACAAGATTGAACTTCCTGGTTTATAGTGGTTTAATCAAACACCTTGTCTTAGCCTTGAGCTTTGCATTCCATGCAGAAGGTGTTTTGTATCATGGTGTTACAAGATAAACTTGTTAATGGTAGATGAAATGTGGCTACACATGGCTCTAGACAATGGTATACACTAGACTAAATATTATAGTATCCTCTATGCTGAGTTCTTAATATTTTTATTTAGAGGCTAAATGTATAACAACATAGTATTAGTGCTTGATAAGAGTTATCATGATAGCACTAATAATGAGAATAGTTCACAATCAATCATATTATTTAATATTCACTCTATGCTGAGGAATATTGAATATGGATTGGATTGTCGTTGCATATTTTATATTATGGATTTATTAAGGTTCCATACTATACGTTTATATGCTAAATTGATAACGTCTAGTGAGATGGCCAAGTGCATCTATTTCAAATGTTCTACAGCATCAAATGTAGAATGTAGAACTAGCTTTGGACATAATGCTAAGTTTGAAGGGGATGTTTAGTGAGCAAGGCCGTTCTGCAAGGTAAGAAACTATGAGACAAATTTATAATACCAAATTGGCTAAAAGTACTCCAGAAAGGGAGCATTGTCTTAAGATGATCTCTCATTTGAATACACTAGAGGTTTAGGTGCCGACATTGATGGAGAATCCCAAGCAGATATAATACTCCAATCACTGCTAGAATCATTCAAGGAATTTAGACTTAATTATTACGTTGTCTGAATTAATGTATGAGTTGGTGGCAGTGAAAGGCATTCTTGGTACAGCCAGTGTTGATGATAATATGATTGAAACTTCTACTTCTCAACCTAAGTTGAAAGGCAAGGGTAAAATGAAAAAGAAGGATTTCACCAAGCAAGATGGTAAACAAATTGCCTTAGGAGTTGCTAACAAGGGAAAGAAGAAGGACTACGCCAAAGGAAAGTGTTTCCATTGTGGCGAGAAAGGTCATTGGAAGTAGAATTGTCCAAAATTCAAAGCTGCCAATAATAAGGGTACGAAAAGTTCATTCCTTCTTGAAATATGTTTAGTACAAAATCCCCCTGATTCCTAGTGTGTGGATTCAGGTTGTACTAATCATATCTGTAATTCTTTGCAGGGGTTCCAAGAGATCAGAAAGTTGAATGAAGGGGAATAGTTTCTTACTTTGGCTGATGGAAGCAGAATTCCAGTTGTAGCTATTGGAGTTTTTAATTTATGTTTTGGTTCTAGAGTTTTAATATTGGAAGACTGTTTGTATGTACCTAATGTTCGTAGGAATTTAATTTTTGCAACTTATTTAGGTAGACATCGATATTATGTTATCCTGAAAGACAATGTTGTAATAAAGAATGATAAGTGTTTATCTGTTTTGGCAATATTGTTGATTGTCTTTATATTATAACTCCTAATAAGCATGAATTATACAATTCTGAATTAGATAATAATTCACATGTGAAATCATTAAAGAGAAAATTTCCTTCTACTAGTGATGCATATCTTTGGCATTTATGTTTATGTCATATTAATTCAAATAGGATTCAAAGACTGATCAAAGATAGTCTCTTAGAGCCATTGGATTTTGATGGATTTCCAGTTTGTGGATCTTGTTTGGAGGGCAAAATGACCAAAAGACCTTTTAGTGGAAAAGGTAGAAGAGCTCAAGATTTGCTAGAACTAGTACATTCAAATGTATGTGGTCCTATGTCAACCCAAGCAAGAGGTGGCTATGAGTATTTTATTAATTTCATTGATGATTACTCTAGATTTGGTTATGTATGCCTAATGAAACGAAAGTCTGAAGCCTTTGAAAAGTTCAAGGAGTTTAGGGCTGAAGTTGAGAATCAATTAGGTAAACACATAAAGGACATTCGATTTGATGGAGGTGACAATATCTTCTTGGGAATTTCAAGGATTACTTAACTGAAAATGGGATTATATCCCAGTTGACTGCACCTGGACCTCCACAACAAAATGGTGTAGCAGAAAGAAGGAATAGGACTCTTTTAGATATGGTTAGATCCATGTTAAGTTACTTTACCAATTTCTTTTTAGGGATATGCCTTAAATACTGCAATGTTTCTTCTGAATTTAGTACATTCGAAGTCTATTCTTAAAACACTTGTAGAGTTGTAGATTGGACGTAAACCTAGTATGAGACATCTCCATATTTGGGGTTGTCCAGCACATGTGTTGAAAGGAAAGTCTAACAAGCTACAATCTAAAACAAAAGTGGTTTTCTTTGTAGGGTATCCAAAAGGAACTGTTGGAGGCTTATTCTATAGTCATAAAGATAATAAAGTGTTTGTTAATACAAATGCCAAATTTTTGGAAAATGACAATATGAATGATTATTCTCCTAAAAGTAGAGTTGTTTTGGTTGAAATGAATGAACATGTAATTGAACAATTAATGGATGAAACTAGGAATGATGTGGTTCTATCGTATACACCACAAGATATTACTCATAAGATGACTAGTACACATGAGCCTCGTCGTATTGGGAGGATTGTTAGGCCACTTGTAAGATTTATAGGTCTAAGAGAAACTTATGAAGAGACAAAGTAGAGACAAATTTTATGTTTACGTATAAAATTATTTTTTTTCTACAAAGTAGAGAGTGGGTACTTACGTATGTGATCCAATGGCTTGTAAGTATGGATGCTCAAACGTTTTATCTTGCATGAAAAACATCAAAAATATTATTGAAAAAGTTAGTAGCATAGGTTGGTATTAATGATTTATGACTAAATACTATGTATGTACCAAATTAAGAGGAGGTAAGCTAAAAGCAACCGTGCAAAACTCTTTATGCTTGCGCCATGGGAGCTGCCTCCCTCTATTTTGAATTTGGTTATTTGTGAATGTTCTAATCCTTAGGAACATTGGATCTGTGTATGTTGCTAGAAGTAGTTTTGATTTTGTGTCCTCTGTTGTGAATGCTTGTAGCTTTATTTGTCTTTGTTGAATGAAATCTACCTTTCAGCTAGAAAAAAGAAGAAGATGGTTACAACTAAACACCTTCTACTGTGACAAACATATTTCAACAAGTACATGCAGCTTGATTCAACTAAATATTAATCCCAACATTGGGATCAGTTACATGAATCTTAATTTTTTCACCTCTTACAAATCAATTCGATGCAATAAGCTATCGCAATGAATTTTGTTATTGCAAAATCATTCAATCAATTGTCAATTGTACCTTTTGCCACGAAAACCATTGTTGCGATATTTTATTGCAATAACTATTTTTGTTGCAATAGTGTTTTTTTTTTAAAAAAAAAATATTAAAAGTCCTTTACTGTAACGTATCTATTGCAAAGAATTGTTATTGCAATAAAGCTTTTTTGTTGGAATAATCTATTGCCATAGACTTTGTTACAACAATGTGCAAAAAAAAAAAAAAAAAAAAAAAAAAAAAAAAATTGTTGCAATAAAAGTTGATTGCAAAAAATTTGACTTTATTGCAACATACCTTTTTTCTTGTAGTGCTTGCATTTCCCTTTCTCTTGTATGTGATGTTTTCTCCAAAAATGAAATGCTATTGTAACAAAGTTTTTTGTTGCAATAACCTTTTGCCATAGACTTTGTTGCAACAGTATGCAACGAAAACTTTTCATTGCCATAGGAGTTTATTGCAACAATTTTGACTTTATTGAAAAAAAAAACATTGTTTTTGTTTTTGTTTTGTAGTGCATGTATTTCCCTCTTCTTTGTGTGCTTTTTCGCCAAAACAGGAAAAAGAAATTACTATTAGTAGAGTCTTTGCTATTTTTTTTTAAAATTTTTAATTTAATTTAATTTGATAATAAAATAGTTAGGGGAGGGAGGATTTGAAATTTTGAACCCTAGATGTCTTATTTGAAAACACCAAGAGTTGCCAACCAATTAAGCTACAAGGCTATTGTGTGTCTTTGAAAGGGAAAAATGCCAACAGACGCCTTAAACTTTGGGACAGTGGCCATGACTCCTCCTGAAATTTTATAATTGCCAATTTACTCTCTAATCTTCAAACAAGTTCCAAATCAATATCTCAGTTAGTTTGCTGTTAAAATACTAAATATATACGTGAGATACATGTGAGCTCTAGAATACCAAATTTAGTTTCTATGGAAGAAGAAAAAGAAACCTTGGTAAGAGTGACAAACAAATGATCTAACCACAACCACCTTGGCATCCCTCTTTTCAACCTTGGCTTCATCTCGCCAAGTAGGATAACAGGATAAAAGAAAGCGTGCTGGTATATTGAATCAAAAACTTTCACTAAAAGTTGCAACCGAGTAAGATAACATGATAAATCAAAACTGCTTCGTACCTCTATATTCTAATCTAATGTTTTAGACAATACAACCTATCTCTTATTATTCTCTAAATAATAAGGGCCCGTTTGGTACATGTGTTTAAATAACAATTTTCAATTTTCTTGGAAATATGTGTACGTAAAAAAGTGTGTGAAAATATGACTAATGTACTATAAAAACTGAAAACGTGTTTAAACACATGTACCAAATGGACATTCTAGGTTGCAAATGTTCCAGTACCACCAAACTTCCTCAAATTTGGCTTATAAAACAAACTTGAAATGAACATAAATTTACAACTTTAACCAATAGCCGTAAGTTGTAACCACTTAAATTCCCCAATTACACCTCCAATTCAAAGTTTTAAAACCCAAACATTACAAAATTCAAATTCATAACCCAACAAATAAAATTCAAAATTACTCAAAACCTATTATATAGAGAACATGTTTCTCAAAAATATTATAGAGAACCTATCCTTGAGTTCGCCAAAAGCACCTCCGCTGTACGGTGGCCTAGTCTCTCTCTATTTGTGTTTGCTACCAAATAATGTCTCTATTTGGAACTTCTAAGAAATTTAGGGAGTAAATTGACCAAAATAAAATTCCAGGGGATGTCATGGCCACTGTCCTAAAATTTATGGCCTGCTTGGAAGTTTAGAGAGGGAGAAAAGTAGAGGAGAGTAGTGGGGAGAAGAGTAGAAGGGAATGGATATCCTCTACCTTACTTGGATTTTTTAAAATTATTAAGGGGGAATGGAGTAATTAAACATTTCTCTTATTTGGATGTTTTAAATATTAGAATGGAAATGAGAGGAAATGATTTAAATAGACAAATTTACGTCTATTTGAAAATGAACTTGCAACATGGTCTATGATTAATTTGTTAGATTAAATAGTTATGACTATAACATGCAATATTTTTTTTGATATATTTTTTTTTCTAATATGAATTAAATAATTAACATTGGTCTATGATTAAATATTTTTTCTGCTTTTTTATTATACTAAAAAAAACCATCCTTAATTGATAATAATTAAAATAAGAAAACAAAATGTTTGGTTTGTTTGTTTATTGAAAAAATCAATAAAATATTGAATTTTGAGTGTTTCTTTCATTTATTATTATTATTTTTAATATTTTTATAAATCTTTTCATTTTAAAAGTCATCTGCAAAAGCTGATATTAACTTTTTTGACCCTCAAATTCAGATATTTGGTACATACTTGGTCTTGAAAAGGCTCAGGAACACGATAACTGTGGCAATGCATTTGTTTCCCACGCCACTCATTTATTCCTGAAGGTGGAAAAAAAAAAAAAAAACAAAAACAAAAACGACCTTACTGATATTATATACCATACAGTCATTTATAATAAGTTTAGGAAAACAATAATTTTTATAATCTTTTTTTCATAAATTAATATTAAAATATTTTAGATAGTAAAGTTTAGTAAAAAAAAAAAAAAAAAAAAAAAAATCATATCAGATAGTAAAGTATAAGTTTACGATCTACTGTAGCAAGATTTATGGCATTTGATTTTTGGTTACTAAGGAAAATAATTTTTTAATTAGTACTTATTGAGGAAAATATTAAGGAAAAGAAAAGAAAAGAAGGATCTATCTCAATTTTTTGGTGTGTAATTTTGTTAATTTAAAAAGAGTAAATTGGAGAATTTATTTGGTCAATAATTTATCTACTTTACTATTTTTCCAAATCTCTTTAATTTGAGAGAATTAAAAATGAGGGGTTAGAGGTAGTTGAAACCCATTCAAACCCCTCCTCCTCATTTCTTAAAAAACTTTCAAATAAGCTAATTGAATTACTTTTTCTCTCTCTCCATTTTTTAAACATTCAAACAGGCCATTAGGAGATCTCTGGCCGTGTTTCCTCTTTGATATATTGGATTGTCATCAATTCAAATTTTTTCCTTTAAAAAAAAAAACCGTCAAATTATTGTTCATTGGACTCAAATTGACCCCAATTATGGGCTGTGTTTCGGCCCTTTCAGATAATATGGGCTGAGCCAGTCCGACCAATTATTAACCCAAAAGCCCATATAACCAACAAACAGAGAGGGGAAAAAAAAAAAAAAAAAAAAAAAAAATCTAAAATCACTGTCTCTTTCTCTCTCTAGTCTCTTCTCTGGATCAGTTGCTGTCTCTGGAAGGATCTTCGGCTACAAAATCTCAATGATTCAGTAAGTTTCACTTTACAAAATTTCCCTTTTATCCCAAAATCAGACCCCAGAATTAGCTTTAAGGGAAATTTATATTTTTAATTTTAATTTTTTTTTTAAATTTTCAAGCTTCTAAATTCTAATGTGAATTTCTACTGTATCTATCATATCATTTCATATGGAAAATGGGACTTTCTTTGATTTAAAATTTAATTGGGTTTTATAGAGGAAAAAGGGTTTTTTTTTTTTTTTTTTTGTTTGCTCTCATTCTGAGTCCAATGTATCCCATTTTAGTGCAACATTTGTAGTTTCTGTTTTTGATTTTAGTGCAAGTTTATTTGGGTTTGACTCTTGAGTGAATGGTCTTAGTGTTTCCATTTATTTCAAAATTGGGTTAATGTCAAATTGTGTTCTTTTTATGTTTGTGATAGCTTTTATGGCTGTGGAATGTGTATTAGTAACTTCAAATGCTGATTCTGAGGGCCCATTTTGGTTGTGCGTGTGCTTGTCGTGAGAGGGACATAGAGAGGTCTTTGTTTTCATTTCTATTGAAATTGGTTATTGTCCAATTCTGTTGTTTTTGTGTTTATAGTCTCTTTATGGTTATGCAATGCATGTTAGCCAGTCTGATTACCGATTTCTAAGATCCATTTAACTATTTAAGTCTATTGGAAATATGCGCGCACGTGTGTGTATTGATATGATGGACATGAGTTCATTTGTATGATCTTTGATATGAGGACAGAAGGTAATATCTCTAAATTTGAAATGTCACAGTGGATCCTGAACTTGCTGTGGACATTCAAAATGGGGTAGGAGATAATTCAGCTGATATTGAGCTTGAACTTGGTAATGATGGCGCAATGATAGGAAGTTCATTTGAAGAGGTTTCTTGTCTTGGACAAAATGATGAAATGACTCATGAATCTTCTAGGGAGGGAGGAACTGTAGTTGAAGCAGATGAACCATATGTGGGTCAGGAATTTGAGTCCGAAGAAGCAGCACATGCTTTTTACAGTGCCTATAGCATGCGTGTTGGTTTCATAACTCGGATAAACTATCTATCTCGCTCTAAACTTGATGGATCTGTCATTGGTCGAACAATTGTTTGTAACAAAGAGGGTTATAGAAAAGCTTATAGGTGTGATATTAATAAGAAAAACATTAAGCCACGGACTCCCACTAGGGTGGGTTGCAAGGCAATGCTTTCGGTAAGAAAACTAAGTACTGGAAAATGGGTTGTCACAAAGTTTGTGAAGGAGCACGCTCATGCGTTGACTGCAGTGAACTCTCAAAACTGTTCAATTATAAATCAAATTCCGGTGAGTTATTGTCTTCTTTTGGTTCTTTGAGTCTGTTGTGAGATATTTTCCAATCTACTATATGCACCATCTGAAAATATGATAAGTAGTACTGTCTAAAAAAAAGAAAAAAACGAAACAAAAAAGATGCATAGTACCTTTTCCCAAACAGTGTTTCTTTGTTCACCATTACTGCCCTTGACAGACATATTCGCTTGGACTAATACAAATTCAGACTGAGAAGTTCTGCATTTGTCTCATTGGAAATCTGCATGAAAGCTTGTGCAGTAATCTTCTTAGTTTGTGATGCATTGCAAAGTTAGACACTACAGCCCTTGGACTCTGTAGGCAATTCGTAATACATACTATTTCCAAAAAATAATTCACATCATTGTCCAGTAGTAGGGTTTAAAAATAAATAAAAAGGAGAGAAAAGTTTATTTCAAGGAGTCGAAAAAATGTTCTCAGCTGACTAGTAAATCCTTTTCTCTTTTCCTTGTTTAAATTTTTTTCTTTATGTTTGTCTAAGTCTCACACTCTCAGCTACTATATTATTTTTAAGAAAAATGCATCAAATATTTATTTTTTCCACTTTTACCACCTTCTCTGCCACACTGCTCTTGGGAATGAAATATTTTTCTGGTGGCTTTTGTTTAAATCCTGTCAAAATAAATACCTCGCTGAACTTTTCAGTTTAAATTTGATCAGATGCCTGCTAATAAGGATGCCATGCCCATTAAGCAGTTATCTTGTAAGTGGGGGGAGTCATCTTATTCTCTCATTCCAAGTATCCAACAAAAAGTGATCAAGTGAGTCCAGTGGTACTAGGCTTAAACAGAGGACCTTGTAGGGTCATAGTTTGCAGATTGATCAGTCTAAAGTTGGTTTTGTAGATCAACTGAATTTCATTTGTATTATGCTTTTCTCCCACTATCTGTCCTCTCTTTTATGTTACATTTTTAAAATAAGCTTCTCCTTCTATATGTCTTTGTAGAATGAAAACATGAAGATTCAAGAATTAACTCGACAGCTGCTCCTTGAGAGAGAGCGTTCTGCTTCACTTAGAAAAACTATAGACCTTCTGTTCAATCACATTGAAGAGCATACGCAAGATCTGTCAAAAACGGTCCAGTATATAGCTGACAAGGTAAAGGAGATTGAGTCTGTAGGGAAAAAACCTCAAAAACTTTGATAGTCTTGGCATTGTAGTGAAAATTGTGTATATTTTATCACTTTAGCCTTTTGGTTTTTATTTTATTAAATTTTTTTAATATAGTTATGCTGCAATCTTGAATATCTGTGCAGCTGGTTTTCTTGTGATTCTAGTGTCTTCCCTTGTTTTTTCAGTTGCCCAATTTTGCACACAATTGTCTGTTTGGCACACTGGAAGAGAGCAATGGCTGTTTGCTCTTTATCTGCTTCTAAGTATATCATACTATATAACATGGCCTTTTCAGTCCTCTATTATATAGTGTGCTGATATTTTACCATATCAGGCAAGGCAACTATGTGGGAAATTCATTGATTGGTAGCATAACATTTCGATGTATTCTCTCTCTCTCTCTCTCGTGGAGCATATATATTAGGAAGTGGGTATAGCTATAAAATTCCAATGGAGCAGTTTAATTTATGTATATATTGTTGGATTCAAGTGAGGCCTAATGTATTTCTCGTTTATATCGTTTATATCAAGGAATATAATATTTATCTAGAAATAAAATCTTGTTAATGTTATACTATTCAATAATTTTTTATAAGATGATTATTGTGACAAACTAGCTGTTGGTTTACAAGTTCTCCTTATATCTTCAATGCCCCTCAAATATCAAAACCATCAATACGGAAATCTTAGTTTATTATATTTCTCACACGCACACACACAGATACATATTGATTGGATAGTAAAGGATTTGATTGATATGAAATTTGACATGTTAAAACATATACTATGGGCTCCTAGGCATGAGGATAAACTGCTTATCTCTCAGGGGTGTAAAGTCTTTGGATTACTCGATAACTGGTTCTAGCAGGTGGGGTTAGTTGCTTGTAAGAATTTGATTAACAATGAGGATTGTAATATAGTATGCTTTACGATGTACAACTAATCTGAGTAAAGTAATATGTCATCAAAAAATAAAAAAGCATATACTATGGAGAGTATATGTTATTTGATGATGGAATGAAGAAATTATTTATCCAACTAAAAGTTATTAAGTTGTGCAGCTTTGTCAAAAAATTATCATTAATCAATATTTTGCTGTACCCTTGGTTAGATTAAATCTCCTCTGCAGGCTTATCTTGTATGCCAACTTTGACAATAATTGGAAGGCGTTTACTATCAAACCCATAAGTTGGTTTGTTTAGTATAGTGAGGATTCAAGAATACAAAAGAATAATTTTGAAGACTTTACAGATAGATGTTCTTATGAGTAATTACCTTGACATTGGATAAGCTTGGTGGTCGTGGAAGAGAGATTTAATCTGACCGTAGGTTTAAAAAAAAAAAACACTGTTGAAACAAAAACTTCTTGAATGATTTAATTTTTTTAAAGGTGCAGCATGCATAAATTGAGCATAAATCTATATATATGAAAAGATATTTGGCTTAACTATCTTGCCTTTTAGTTCTCCTAGTATCCTTGCGTATAACCACAGGCTTGAGTTAATGTTGTTTATACTATGGATTGGGTGGTTTGAGGGAAGAAGATTGCCACCTTTGTCAAAGCTGACACTGACAGTGAGGTGCAGCACCACAAGAAATTTACTTGCTCTGCAATATATCTTGAGGCAACTATGAATGTGGATTACATGCCAAAGCCCTAGCAATATTTTCTTTATTAATATAAAATTATTGCTCTGTACATTAGAAATGAGAACATAGTTTCTCATTAATTCCATCAATTACATTGCCTGATACAGTGGTCACTTTATAGTCTCACCAACTCTCCAAAAATAAATGAGATTAGGCTCATGGAAGTGCAGTATGTTGTGAAACAGTGCTGTCATTCAAGACACAAGCATGTGCTCAGCCTTCAAGGATTGATCAAAGATCAGAAAAGACCTATGAACCTCTTTGACAAAGCATCAGCATTAAGAGTTGCTGAAGAAGCTAAAGGAGAAGAGGAAGATGACGAGGACAAATTTTTTGGAGATGAAGGTAGAAAGCTTGTTGCATTAGCATCTCTCTCTTCTTCATTTATTGTATCCAGCATCTTTCTTGCTTTGTACCTCATGACACTAATATATTGTGGAGGTGCAACCTCTGTTACAAACTTTGCTATTCGTGAGTTTGCCATCAAGGAGTTAAGTTGAAGCATTAAACAAAAGGAGGGTGTACTGTTCTTGTAGGAAGAGGATATGGTTGTGGATGAGCATGAACTCAAGCTATGGGTGATATTTATAGGTGCATTGCCTAAGCTTTGATTTAGTCAGTAGTCCCAATCAGTTTCAACCGTTAGTGCCGCCCTTAGCTTTTGATATTTATTGCATGGGCTTAAATCTTGATGTTTCCAAGACATTTCCAGGAGATAAGCTTATAGATGGACCATTATATTTTGATATGTGCCAATTTCTCTAAAAGTATGTTTCTGGGTACGTTCCGTAGCTTCCAAATTTGCACTTTTTTGAGCTTAATCCGAAGCAGCACGTGTCAATGAATGGTTTGGATAAATAATGAGTGGCAGGATGAGCTACAAGTGGGTGTATGAGGTTGTTCTGAAAATGATGTTACCATGACTTTTCTTGACAAACCTTTTTTCTTTTTCCTTAGATTTATAAAAAATATATTAAAAAAAAAAAAAAAAAAAAAAGGTCTCTTTGGCCGCTTGCAGACTCATTTACTGTACTATGATGACAAAAAAAAAACTTAATAGAGGAATAGCATTGAAGTTATAAAAGAGAAAAGAGAATGAAGAACATATTCATGAAAAGAGAAGGAGACTGATACAAGGACTTGGACAAAATTTGGCTATAGATTAGCTAATGGCTATAACTCTATTTAGGGTGTGTTTGTTAGGAAGTGAAATAAAGTGGATGAAAAACTTTGGAGAGAAAATGGGTTTGTGTGTTGTTTGGTTAGGAGAGGGAAAAAAAAACTTTTATGTAAGGCCTAGGCATTTTTCACTTGGGCTTACACAAAATTTCTCTTTCCAAAATAGAGAGAAAATTGAGTGGAGGGAGTTTGATGATAAAATGACAAAATTGCCCATGTGCAGTGTACATAGGCAAAGTCTAGTTGCTTCTTTTTTTATTTTTTTTATTTTGGTTTTCCTAGGCGCAGTGCTTTGTTTTTTGTTTTTTGTTTTCCTTATGGTTTCTTGGGCAACCATGCCTCCTCTTTTTATTTTTTTATATTTTTTTTCTCATGATTTCCTAGGTGTGGTGCTTTGTGTTTTTTTTTAGCTGGAAATGAATTTTTTTTAAAGAAATGATTTTTTTAATAAATTTGGGTGATTTTTATTTTTTTTTGGTTGCTTATCACTTTTTTTGTTTTAATTGGGCATCATTTTTTAACAAGGGTATATGAGTAAATTTATACAAAATCATTTTTTCCATCCTTCTAACCAAACATACCTTTAGTATCTTTTTATTGGGTGTAAATTTTGACAATCTACTATTAGATTATATTTTCTTACATTCTTCATGCTTACAAAATTTTGAGAAAATCAAAGATTAATAGTTATGTTATCAATCAAATGTTAAAAATATTTGTAGTATAAAATTATGCATAAAAATAAGTTTATGAATCAAATAGTAAATAACATTTGATTAACACGAAATTTGACATTTGCATTAAGAACATAAAAAACATGTTATTCAATTGTTAGATTTTCAAAAATCTGTTCCTAAGATGATATAGAGAAATTTTTTTTTCCTTCTTTTAATCATACATACGTTTTAACTGCCTAGACAATTATTTTATTTAATAATTCTTATTTGTTAGGACATATGTGATTCACTTGTTAGGAACATATATCACTATTTTATATAATTGGCTAATCTTTTGACAAAACACACTTTATTTGTATTTGGGTAGATCTAAGATGTATTTAATACTTCAAGAAACAGTGTTTCAAGATCAAGTGTTGAAGACATGCAAGTTTGTCCAAGATTCAAACTGAAGAAGTGTTTGTCCTTAAAACTCGACAGCTAGCCATCTATCAAGCTTAAGAAGCTGTTCCAGCCCCGTGGCTCGATAGCTGCTCGACAGATAGGCATCTGTTGAGGTTTATGAAAAAATAGAATTTCAAATCTGTTTTGACTCCAATCTATGATTATGTGTTTGGACTTTCTTTTCTCACAACCCTAGACATATAAAAGGATTATTTTAAGGGCCGTCAAAGAGGACACAAGTTGCACAAGTGTTGAGCAAAGTTTGTTCAAGCAAATTGTGACAAGAGACAGAGTTTTGCCCTAATTCATCATTCTTGTGAAGAAGTTACTGTGTTTGTGTACCGTAGGGTTTTGTAACAAAGCATCTTCTTGATCTTCATCATGGATGAACTGAATAACTTTGCAGCTAACAACTTTCTCTAGTTGGTGATTAAAGTCACGTATTGGGAGCCGTGCATCAAAATGAGAAATTGTCATTACAGAACAAGTCCAATTAGGTATTAGGATAAGGGTTCAACTGTAGGTTAGTATAAGATATTGAGATTCCTTTACTTGTAACCACTTGTTGTGATAATAGTGGAATTTCGAGAGTGATGACCTTAAAATCACCCGGTGGGGTTTTTGCCGTGTTGGTTTTCCCCATTCGTAAACAAATCACCGTGTCAATTTATTTTCTGCTGCATGCTTAGTTTAATGGGTGATTTATTTGTGCTACCACGCGTTTGCATGTTAATTTGACTAATTAATTAAACTTGACTAATTAATCAAATTAATTCATCACAAGGGGTCAATTTAGAGCAGACACACTCTGATTAGGGTTAATCTTTGTTGTGTTGATCTATTGACCCTTATTTGTCATGGATAGAGGACAATCTTTGATTATACCTCCTTTATTTAATGACACTAACTATGCATACTGGAAAGTATGTATGAGAGCTTTCTTGCAGTCTTTAGATGAGAAAGTGTGGCAAGCTGTAGAGATTAGTTGGACCAAGCCAAAGGAAGCGCCAACCGATTGGGATGATGTCAAGATCAAGGCGGCAAACTTTAACAGCAGGGCATTGAATGCTCTATTCAGTGCGGTCACTAATGAGGAGTTCAAGAAAATATCCTTTACTGAAACTGCTAAGGAGGCATGAACCATTCTCCAAATAACCTATGAAGAAACCATGGTTGTTAAAGATTCAAAGTTTCAGAGGCTCACTACAAGCTTTGAAGAAATCAAGATGGAGGAGGATGTTTCGTTCGATGAGTTCTATGCAAAGTTTAAGGACATAGTGAACTCAGCCTTCAATCTTGGGGAAACCATTCTCGAACCCAAGATTGTGAGGAAAGTGTTCAAAAATCTATCCGAGAGATTCCATGCCAAGATTACGGCAATCAAGGAATCAAAGGATATTGACAAGATTCCTTTGACAGAGCTGGTTGGTAATTTGCAGACCTACGAGCTAGGGTTATCAAGAATTGGCAAGTCGGGTAAGGGCAAGAGCATGGCATTGAAGGCCAAGAGCAGTGACATTGATGAGTCTTCAGATGATGATGATTCTAAGATGAAGTCATATATCACCAGCCAATTCAAGAAGTTCATGAAGAATGCCAATGAGAAGGGCTTCAACAAGGACCGTAGGCAATCCAGTTCTCCTCAGTTCAAGAGCCAAGACAAAGAGAAAAAGGATGCTAGGGATGGTGGTCAGTATACTGTTCCCGCAGTACCTAAGTGCTTTGGGTGTCAAGACTTCGATCATATGAAACAGGAGTGTCCTACATATCTCAAGAGCATTGGGAAGAGTAAGGCATTTGCTGCTACCTTGAGCGACACCGAGCCTGAGGATGATTCCGACAATGAGGATGACAGAATCTTGAATGCCTTCACTGCCACTGTCAATCCTACTGAGGGGATTGCTGAAGACGTGGACAAAGAAGAGGACTTGGTGGAGTTTAAGTTCGAGAAGATGGATAATCAAGATGATATCCATACAGCCTATGAGATATTGTACAAAGTGTCTGAAAAGCATGAGAAACTTTATAGACTGGCTACCAAGAAGCTCAGTGATGTGGAACTTAATCGTGAAGAGCTTTCCATAAAATTTGATGAAGCCAATCAGACTATTGGAGTACTGAGGTTTAAAAACAATTTCTTAGTTGAGAAGACCAAAAAGCTTGAAGCGGAACTGTTTCAAGCCAGAGCTCAGTTGGAGAGGACTTCAAGTGCGAAGTTTGATGAGGTGCTCAGTCTTCAGAATTCTGCTTTTGATCGAACAGGTTTAGGGTATGGTCTCTCTTCTTCTAATATTGCTTCTACTAGTACTACTATTTTTGTTCCTCCTAGTAATAATGTTGAAATTGAGAACAATAATGTTAAAACTGATTTAACTAGTGAGAACATAGACAAGGGTAAATATATCTTAGGAGCACCCCTAAGCAAGATAAGAAGGAAGTTAAAAACCCTATGGCCAAGAAGGCTAACTCTTAAAAGCCTAAAAAAAAGAAGCAGTATCTTTGTCATCATTGTGGAGTTGCCGATCATGCTTGACCAAATTGCTATAAGTGGCTAGCTACTTAACAGAGCAATGGCATGATAGCATCTGGAAGCCAGAATCAGCTTCAATCCTTTCTTGCTCCCCTTAGAGATCTTCTCAAAGCCCTCATGTTCCTTTCGAATTTGAACGGTTTCAATTCTTCTCCCTCACCACTAGATCAAGGATTTTCTAGACTGAAAGGTTCTTCCAAGGTGTGGAAGGAAAATGGCTCCAAGTGATTCTATCACTTCTTATCTCTTTCTTGTTTTTATTTGCATTACTTGTGTGTTTTGCTTTACTGTTTTGAATCAGTCTAGTTTTATGATTTGCTTTGTTTAATATGTTTTTGTTTTTTTTTTTTTTTCCAGTTTTGTTTATTTTGTTTTAAAAATAAAAAATTTTGAAAAATCAGAAAAATACAAAAATAGTTTGTGTTTTATGTATATTGGTACTTGTGTACCTTGGATAGCCATTGAAATAAAGTTTTCTAAACTTTGTATTTTTTGTAACTTAGATGAACATCTCTATACACAACTAAGCAAGTGAGCGTTGTGGCTCTTGTTTGTGATAAGTAAGATTAAGTAATCTCTTGTATTTAACACTCGTATCACTCTTTTTGACAGGAAGGACTAAAAAAATCCTAAGATAAAGGCATAAATAACCATCTCACTACTGTTGCTCGCTGATCATGAAATGACATCTGTATGCTTCGGCATAGTAAAAGTGTAATGTCAATGACATTTGTGTGTTTCGGCATAGCAAAATTGGAATGTCAAATGCTTATTATAATTAGGTATTTCTTTTCTATCTCTTATATGCCCATACATGATTTGCTTAAAAAGAAAAATATGCAAAGAAAAATAAAAAGTAAAAAGAATAAAAATGCTTTATATATGATTGCAAGCGTGTATTCTAGGAGATGTGGGAGTTATAGGATATACCTCAAAGGTGATAGTCTTCATCAAACAGTTATGATTGTGTGTGAGTTAAAGTGATTTTCTCATATCTCAAATCGTCATAGCATGTATACACTTATGCAATCTTGCGATATTTTTCATACACAACATGCAATATTCTTTGCTACTCTTAAATTAATGTGCAGGTACATTGTGATTTGGCCATTACAAGGTTTACATGTGTTAATGTATGCTCACTAAACTGTCTTGACTTATTTTTGAAATATAAAATTGATTAGACTTGTTTAGTGTGTGTGTGTGTGTGTTTTTGGGATCTTTATGCTTAAAATTGTTGTTGAGAGATGATTTTGAGAACTTAAAATGTTATTTAGATCCTTGGTTGAGTTGCATGTCTGATTGCATTCATATCTGTGTTTTTCCTTTCTTGAAAAACTGTTTTTAAGCAATCTTGACACCTCCTCGACACCTGGCTATTTGTCGAACTCTTAAGCTGTTTCTTATCGCAATCTCGACACTTCCTCGACAGCTAGTGGATCTATTGAGAAAACTTTTATCTCCTTGATAGCTTCTCGACACCTGGTGGATCAATTGAGATTCTTTTAGCCTTTAGTTGATTTGTCCCTCGATAGATCCTCGACAGCTTCATCTGCTTCATCTGTCAACGTTTTGTTCTCTCGACACTTGGCTCGACAGATGTCTCGACACCTCTCAACACCTCTATCTGTTGAGATTTACTGACCTTCTATATATAGGTTCTATGCGATCTGGACTTCATTTCTCACCTCCCAAATCATTCTCTCTCACTCCAAACCTCAACTCCAAGTGATTTTTCAAGTGTTTTCAAGGTTTCTTTTTCACTTGGTAAGTTTCTTTTCTCTCTTTTACATGCATTTCATGTTTTGAAACCTAGGTTTTGGGGTTTTTGAAAAATTTTGGGGTTTTTCAAAATTGATGAGTTATTGTTACAATTTTGGGATGGGTTTTGCTTAAATGAGTTTCAAATCTCATGCATTGCATCACATTAGCATTATAACAGTATTATCATGCATTTAGATGTGTGCAAATTGATTGTGTGTTGGTAGGATTGGATTGGGCTGAGCCTATGATGTATTTTATATTGCATGTCACATTTTCATGCATTTCCCATGCATACGTCCTCTCTTTTCAATATACTTGCTATAATTGAAATCTGTTGGGACTTTTCTGATTTCTCTCTCTCTCTCTCTCCCTCTCTTTTCTATTTACGTTAGTTGTGTCTATGGCACCTAAATTAAGTCTGCTCTGTCTCGGAACCCTCTTCGTTCTGGGGCATCCACTTCGTCTGATCCCACTCCTTCTCATATTTGATTTCGTGATGAGGATGCCTGAAAGGCGTTCTTGGAGAACTTTTCTTGACGAGGCATTCATTCAGAACGCCAAGTCATTTTGGCGGACTTTGCCGACACTGATCTACCCAATGTCATTCATAGTCGGGGTTGGGAGTCACTGTGTGACGTCCCGGTCACTTGTCCATCCGTGCTGATACAGGAGTTTTACTCCAACATGCATGAATTTGATTTTTCAGTACCTTTCTTTCATACTCGCGTTCGAGGTACGCTCATTGCTGTCACACTGCAGCTTGTTGTGAATGTGCTTCATGTTCCTAGGGTGGAGTTCCTTGATGTAGTGGGCTTTTTGTGTTACGCTAGGCTGCTCCCTGCAGTACTGTTGTTGTACTAGGTTGGGTTGCCTCTTGTAGTACTAGGCCCAAATGTTCTGAGTAAGGGAGTTAAGACCAGTCCAAGTAAAAATCAACTTGGTCCGGCTTATGCGCAAACTATGCCTCGTCTGCCAGGAGTATGCTTATGGCAAATAGACCTATTCTTAATGAGTCATGGCAGGCAGACATGGTAACAAAACAAAAAAAGAAAAGAAGGATACTTCGGCTTCTTAATTAAAGTGAATAGTTAATCCTTACTTAAGGATGATAATCACAATGACAATAATTAAAGAATGCAAGTGAATAAGTGGTCAGCATATAGGTTAATCAAAAGAAGAAAGAAATCAGAGTAAGTGATGACTTCGTTCGAGCAAGAGTTATTGGTTAGTCGCGGTTTCTCCTTTATTCCTCTTGATGGGCTCAGTATGGTTATTTCAGCTTATCCTCGATTGCTCCTACCCTCCAAGTCTGTGTTAGCATACACTAGGAAACAGAACCGGTCTGCCATCTTTAAATGGGATGAGGAGAAGAGAGGGTGGTATTGGCACACTGGTGATTATCCTCCAGGTTGGGAGAAAAAAGTTAAAGTGACGAACATTTTTGCGCCGAGTAAGAAAGGTCTTGCCAAGCTTAAGTCTATAGGCAAGTCCAAGCCTGCCACTCCACGGCCACCTGTAGATGTTACCCTTTCCAGCAGGACACGGAGTAGTAAGAGAAAGACAACCCCTCACCCTACGTTTGCTGCTAAGCGGAGAGTAGTACGTCATCTCTAATCCTACCCTATCCTTTACATATATATATATATATATATATTTTACTTTCCTTGTGGCTAACCTTGACATGCTTGCTGACTCCTTTCTTTGACTTCGCCTTTTGTTCCCCCCTTTTTTGCAGTTTAAGCACAAGGAGGATACATCTGTCACCCATCCCATACTACTTGACGAACCTGAATTTGAGGTACATCCCTTTTCTTTTTTCTTTTTTTTTTTTCTTTTTTCTTATTCTCCTTTTTCTTTCTTTTGCATGTGTTTCATTTGCCATATGTTTTTGTGTACCTTATCTACCCAAAAGTTCTTTTGATCTCCATATCCCTCTCTTTTTTGTCTTTTAGGATGAGCCCGAACCTTTCTCTGTGTACCATCCACAGCCGAGGAGCTTTCTGCCTCCATGGGTATACCCATGGGAGGCTTTTTTTATGGTGCCGATGTAGCGTTTCCGACACCTGCCCCTTCTGCTGCACACGGGGCTCCTGCTGAGGCTTCTACCTTTTCCACTGGGCCGGTACCTATAGATGAGAGTACTCATACTAGAAATGTTAGTGAGGTCACCCCCGTTCCTGCCGAGACACCTACTCTTCAAAAGGGTGTCACCACTTCTACTGCTACTCAGATTGAGGCTACTCCTTTTGTCACGCTTTTTGTTATCTCCACTAGCGACCCCTTTGTAGCTCTGTCTTAGGCTGTGAAGGACGGTTCTTCTCTGATAGTTACCCCTTCCTCCATTCCTAGTTCTGCTACACATGGGCCCGATATTGACTTGTCCTCTAAGGAGTCTGAGGACATTCTTGAGGATCCTGACGATGAGTCCATCCTGAAGAAGAGGATTTCTGACTCTGACGAAGAAGAGAGTGCTCCACCTGAGACTGAATTCATGGATATGTGCCTTTTTTTTTTTTTTTTTTTTTTTTTTTTTTTTTTTTTTTTTTTTTTTTTTTTTTTTTTTTCATACGTATGTGTCTGCATTGCTCCTTGTTACAATCTCCCCTTTATTTGTATACCTATCTCCCTATTTGCAGAACCCTTTAAGGGGCTAGGAATTGCAGTAGATGTAGGGATGCCTACAGCAGCTCCTCCTATCACACCCATAGCACCCGTTCCTGCCGTACCTTTTGTATCTGTTTCAGCCGTTCCCACAGCCCCCATTCTCATAGGCCCTGGTGATTTTTCTTTTCCTTTATCTCCTTCTTCATTTCTTCCCTATGAATTTGTCCTTTTTAGATCACGGCTTCTCATTTCTTGGCTTGTGCTTTCTTGATAGGTCCATTCCCTACTGTTTCTTCTCAGTTTGAGGTGGGCAGTAGTTCTGCCACCATTTCGGATCCTATGAGCTAGGCTGCAGCCTTTGTTGAACGCTTTGATCAGCCTGAGGTCAATGATCTTGGACCCACATATTTCTAGGGCTCTGGACTCCCATATGTAGACTTCCACGGTTTTAGAGTTCTTGAGGATTGTGCTTTTCACTTGGTGACGGTCTACAGCAACCGTGGGGACTTCATGCATGGATTCCGTCTTGGCCGCTCCGCCAGAGAGCATTTCTTGAAGATGCTGGGGAGTGTGTTGAATGATATTGAGCATAATTTCGTTGACACTGTCTCCATCGAAAGGATCCTGCAGTGGAAAGCCGCGATCTAGGAGCTTATTAGTGTGGGTTTTATTCTGGAGTTCATCTTGGACCACCTCCGTGAGATTGCCCAAGCCCTTTTTATGAGGTGAGTCCAGCCTACTGTTGACACCATAGATGCACGGATTGAGGTTTTGAGGAAGGAGATGGCAGACTTGGAGGGTCATTGCGAGCGCCTTCTTTTTAGTATTGGTGGGCCTAGCCGCTTTGGAGATCAGGCCCTAATTTCTAGACTTCATTGATGATGATGCAGTTTCCTCTTGTCTCGTTGTTTCCCTTCTCTTATTACCCTATTTAGTACACTTTATGTTTCCTATAGCACTTATTTGGCTAGTTTGTTACAGTTTGGATTTGTAACTATGATGCTACACTTTGCTACTGTTTTTGCTTTCGCTATGACATAGGATGCTAATACTTCGTATTTTTTCATTACATTCTCATGAAAGCACATTATAATTTTTTTCTTGTGACATAGTCACTTGAAAGAAGGAAAAGGTAAAGGAAACATAAAAGCTCTTTAACAAAACAAAAGAAAGGGACAACTACATAACTTTTCTCCCTAGGCATAATAACGTTTTAGCCATTTCCCATTGATGGGATCCATTAAGTCTCTACCATCCATCTAAGTCAAAATGTAATATCCACTTAGATGCACCTCCCTCATCACAAGGGGTCCTTTCCACCTCGGTGCAAACTTAGATGGTCCTGCCATGCCTCTCCTGACATAATCTACTACTTTTAACATAAATTGTCCTTCCGCGAACACTCTCTCTTTGGTCATCCTGCCATAGGCTTTGGTCATCTTTTGTCTGTATCTGCGGCTGCATTCCTGGGCTTTTTCTCTCTTTTCATTAAGTCCTTCTAGGTCTTCGCATCTTTTTGCCGCAAAGACTTCTTCTTCCTTTTCTTTTTCTCGTATTTGCATAACTCTCAGGGATGGGGTCATTATCTCAGCTGGGTTCACTACCTCAGTTCCGTAGACTAAGGAAAAAGGTGAGGAACTTGTGGCTGACTTAGGTGAATTTCTATAAGCCCAAAGAGCGTCTAGCAGGTGCATTGCCAATCCTCCTATATACTCTTGGCTCATTTTACTGATAATCTTAATGAGAGTCTTGTTTGTTGCCTCTGCTTGCCCATTTCCTTGAGGTTAATAAGGAAATGACTGGTGGTGCTTGACTTGGTAGAACTCTAGCATCTTCCTTACATCACTGTTGACAAATGGTGTGCCATTGTCACTGATGATCCTGTGGGGCACCGCAAACCTTACAATTATATTCTCCTTGATGAAGTTTGTCACTGCTCCTCTTGTGGCTTTACGGAGTGGTACTGTCTCTGCCCACTTAGTGAAATACTCCGTAGTCACTAGTATCCATATGTATCCACACAATGGTGGGTTAACTGGTCCCACTAAATCAAGCCCCCCAAGTGTGGAAGGGCCATGGGGTGACCATGCTATGTAAACTCTACGGATAAGTGTGAATCAAGTTGCCTTATACTTGGCAACTGTGGCATTTTTTTACAAATTCTGCAATATCTTTCTTTATGGTAGGCCAGTAGTAGTCCATTTGCAACAGGCATCTGTAAAGTTTTTTCTTCCCCTAGTGCTCCCCACACTCTCCTGAGTGTACTTCTTTTATCATTTCTTTTGCTTCTTCAGGGCCCAAACACCTTAAGGGGTCCCCATCGTACCTTTTTTTGAAAAGGACAATATTATGCAAAAAGTAATGCGTTGCCAATCTCTTGAGCTTGTATCTTTCGTTATGCTTTTGTGGCAGGATGCCTTCTGTTAGATACTGTATGAATGGGCTTCTCCAGTCTTCGCTGACGAACACAGCATAACTTTCCTCTCTGTCTGCTGCAAGTTGGCAGGTCCTACACTGGGTTTGGGTTCTATCTGCATCTTTACATATGCTTGGCCAATAGAAGCCTGCCCTTTGAAGCCTGCGGTAAAGGCTGACCTCCCCGTAGGATCCGCAAGTCTTGTCATGTACTTCTTTCGACTTTCTCTAGGCTTCCTCTTCCCCCACACATCTAGACAAGACCCCAGCTGGCATCCTGCGGTACAATTCTCCCTTCACCAGGGCGTAGTCTTTTAGTACCTTCAGTTCTGCGGCGTCTTCTTCCTTCATCAAGGCTTCCCTTATGGGGATCCGCCAATCCCCTTCGCACCGTTCCTCATAGAACCTTTCCTTCAACATCTCAATTATGGATTCTTTCCCCTTGTTGACCTCTACTTTGGTGCTATCACCTTCGAACATTATTTGTGAGCCTAGCGCGGCTAACGCATCCGCAAACCGATTCTTGTTCCTTGGAGCATGTTCTATTTCAAAAGTTGAAAACTTTTCTTCTATCTTTTAGGCCATTGCTCTGTATGGGGCTAGACTGGGTTCTTTTAAGGAGAAGGTCCCCTTGGTCTGGCAGACCACTAAGTTCGAATCAACCAATACCCTTAAATGCTTAACTCCCATTTTAAGAGCTATGGCCAGCCTAGTTAGGTAGGCTTCGTATTCTACCGTGTTATTTGAACATGGGAATTCCAGTTTGAACAATAGCGCCACTGCCTTATCTTTTTCATGGTACAAAACTACTCCCATTCCTCTAGACTGGGTGGTAGAAGACCCATCAAATTTCATTACCTATTGTTCTCTAACCTCTTCTGCCATGGCTACTTCCCCTAGAACTTCATCATCCAGCAGGAATTCTTCCTCTCCTGGGAACTATGCCAATAGATCTGCTATAGCCTGGCTTTTTACTGCCCTGGGTGTCCCCATTCTCAAATCGTATTGTGACAATTGCAATAACCACTGGGATATCTTGCTGGAGAGGATTGGTTGCTGCAACAAAGTTTTGATGGCATGGGACTTGGTCATCAGCCATACTTCGTAAGCTAAGAAATAATGGCGCAACCTTTGCGAAGCATACACAATAGCTAAGAACGCCTTTTTTGAGCTTGGGTAACGAGTTTATGCATCTTTTAATGCATGGCTGATGTAGTACACTGGTTGCTCAACACCACCCCCATCCTCTTGGGTGATTAGTGTGCCAATGGCATACGAGTTAGTGGCCAGGTAGAGTAACAATGGTTTTTTATGGATTGGGGCTTGCACTGTAGGGAGGTTCATCATGATCTATTGTAGCCTCTTGAAGGCCGTCTGCTGCGCTTCTCCTCATTCAAAGTTTTGTCCTTTCCTGAGCAACTTGGTGAAAGCAGAAGTGATTGATGCTAACCCAGGAATGAATCTTCGAATATATGAGACTTTCCTTAAGAAGCTTTTTAACTCCCTTACTGTGTCTAGAGGTCTCATAGTTGCTATGGCCGTAGCTTTGGTCGGGTCTACATCTATTCCCCTACTATGAACTAGGAAGCATAGAAATTTCCTAGAGGATACTCCAAATGCGCACTTGAGAGGGTTCATTCTTAATTTGAAAGCTCTGCACCTCTCGAATTCCCTCCTCAACACGTGGAAGTGTTCTTCTATCTTCCTTGATTTTACCACTATGTCATCCACATAGTCCTCTAGTTCACGATGCATCATGTCATGAAATATGGCCGTCATTGCTCGCTGATAAGTGGCACCCGCATTTTTTAGCTTAAAAGGCATCATAGTGTAGTAGAAATTGCCCATGGGCATCCTGAAAGCAATTTTCTTCGCATCCCTTGGTGTCATTCTGATCTGATTGTATCCACTGAACCCATCCATAAATGAAAACATGGCGCTTCTTGCCACAAAATCTATTAGCAAGTCCATGTTTGGCAATGGGAACTCATCCTTCGGACAAGCTCTGTTGAGATTTCTAAAATCTACACAACATCTTATCTGTCCGTTTTCTTCTTTACTGGTACTATGTTAGATAGCCAGCGCGGATGTTGAATAGGCTAGATGAATCCTGCGGCTAGCAGCTTCTGTACTTCTTTGACTATTTGCCCTTCTATCATAATGTAGAATACCCTAGCAGGCTGGGCCATTGGCCTGGCCTTTGGGTCCATATTTAACTATGCGCCACTAGCCCGGGGTCTAACCCTAACATTTCACTGTAATCCTATGCGAAGCCGTCTTTGAATTCTTTCAGCAGCAGTACCAGTTCTGATTTTTCTTTTGCTATCAGACTTGCACTAATTGAGATAGGCCTTGGTTCTTGTGAAACAGACCACAAGTCAACTTTCTCCATGTCTTCTTCTATCGTAACTTGTACCTTCTTTTCTGTCACAACTTCTTCATTTTTCTCTTCACTATTTTCTTCCTCTGAACTTTCTTGAACCACGCAACACGCCAAACTCTCGTGCTGCCCCTTCTGGGTGGGGCCCATATGCGTTTCACTTATGGGCTCCGCGCACCTTCATAACTTGTACATGATCTTGCCGTTAGGACCTCGGACCCTAACGCAGTGCGGTGTATCATCTGATTCTGTGGTGGGCACTTCTTTCCTTTTCCTTTTTTGTGCTAGCCACTCCCTTAGATCGGGTTCCGGATTACTTTGAATGTCTTCCCACTTAGGTACAAAGATACCTCATGGCTTTGGTACCGAGCTTTCCCCGGATGGAGCCCATTGGTTGTAGAACATAGTTTCCACTAGATGAGCTTCTACCTGCTCAAATGGAGAGAGATTTGCTACTATATGTACCATTCTGCCATTCAACCTTCCCTTCACACACTGGTGGTGTGTGGATGGGACTAGCCGGTGTTTGTGCAACCATGGTCTCCCCAAAAGCACATGGTATGAGACTTCTGTCTTCATGACGTGGAACCGAGCTAAAGAAGCTATGGGTCCCACCTTTAACCACAGTTGGATATGTCTTGCGGTGTATTCACCTATTCTGCCAAACCCTGTTACTTCCATTGGGCATCCTTGGATCTTTCTTTCTGAAATTCCTGCAGCTTGTAAAGTGCTCAATGGAATGAGGTTTATGGAAACACCTGTATCCATCAAGGCTCTCTTATTGAGGGATTTGATTTATGGATGCTGCCAGGTAAAGGGGTCTCCTATGGTCTGGGTATCCTACTTCCATATCCTTATCACTAAAAGTGATTTCAATTGACTCCTGTAAGAGAGCCCTGTCATTTGGGATTTCTGCCGATAAACATTCTACTCCTACCCTAGAGGCAATGCTCACTAAGGCCTCCGTGACTACCTTTCTTTCTTTTGCTGTGAGCTTCAGCTCTTCAAACAAATTTTTGAATTTGGAGTTCTGTTGTAAAGTGGTAATGATTGCGGTAGGTAAGGCTGGATTTTCTTTTTCGTCCTCCCCTGGGTCCGTGCAAATTACTACCGCTGCTACACCTTTCCCTTTGTGGTTCAGGAATGGGTTTCTTTGGATTTCTTGCTGAGATAGTTCTAAGTCCCTTCTTTAATCCTGCAGTGCACCAGTCTACGGAGCGCCCAACATTCTACGGTAGGATATTATACGTAATTGTGTAAACGACAAAAGAGTGGGTCCTTCTGCTCTTCCTCTGTGGGCTCTCTAGAAACTTGATTAGGCTTAAAAACTTAGTCTGCTATCCACTTGTCTAGCAACACATCTAACTCTTTTGGAGTGCATGGTATTGGCAGGGGAGTATCATATTCCCTCCCTCTAGTCTTCCTTCTCTGCTCGCCAGTGGATACTGCCATAGCTTGCAGAGTGTTTCTTTTGTCCGAGCTTGGTTTCATGGACTAGGCAGTCTTTCTGGCCTTTTGAAACAACTGGGCAAATTGGGAAATTTCCAAGTTTTCTAGGACTGCTCTGTACTTTCTGATCATGTTTGTCATACACATTTCCACCAATGTTCTTTCCTCACAATGATCATAGCAATCTAGCGCTATGTCCCTGAACCTTTTGATGTATTCCATTAGGTCCTCATCACTTCTCTGCTTTGTTGCTTACAGAGTCACAAGTGTTACTGTTTCTTCTTCGTGAAAGTATTTAGTGCAAAATACGTCCACCATGTCATCCCATGTTGGAATCGACCCTGGCTTTAGGCCGATATACCAGGTGTATGCTTGGTCACATAGTGATTTAGAAAACTCTCAGGGACATAAGTCTTCGTCTGCGGCGTAAGGGCCAAGAGTATCAATGAACTTGCTCACGTGCTCAACGGCACTTCTCTTCCTGCCATCGTACTGTGCGAAGGCCCGCGGTTCGTACCTTTTGGGGTACGGCTTGCTGAGTACCCTTAGTGGATAATGAGGCCTTCGTGCATAGAATCTCTCCTTAGGTGCTCTGGCCCTTTCTTGCTCCAAGAAGGCCGCTACTTTGGCTATAGTGATGAAACATTGTTCCACATTTTGTAGGACACCTCCTGCTGGTGTCTCTTCTTTGTCTGCCGCATGCTCTGGGTCATGCTAGCTTCCTTTCTCCTTTGTTTTGTCTGTTTTTAGCTAACGGATCTCTTCCATCATTTGCTACTGTGAGTGTTGCAGGGACTGCAATACTTCAATAAAGATGTTAGCATTGTCAGTAGGGATTCTTGGCTGTGGTTGGGGTTCAGCCCCAATTCCGTTGGCACCTTCTGCCTGGTTAGGCTACTATTAGTGAGGCGTTGTTAGCCTGGATTTTGCTTGCGAGGGCATGGTACTCATGTTTCGCATTGTTCTGGACTTTAGAGGCATTTGTTTGCGAGGGCTTTTGTCCCTATTTGCTTCTCAACTCCCCAACGGAGTCGCTAATTTAATGTAGTGGGCCTTTTGTGTTACGCTAGGCTGCTGCCTGTGGTATTGTTGTTGTACTGGGCTGGGCTGCCTCCTACAGTACTAGGCCCAAATATTCTGAGTAAGGGAGTTGAGACCGATCCAACTGGAACTCAACTTGGTCTGGCTTGTGCGCAAACTATGCCTCGTCTGCCAGAAGTACGCTTACGGTAGGCAAAGCTATTCTGAATGAGTCATGGCAGGTAGACATGGTAACAAAACAAAAAAAGAAAAGAAGGATACTTCGGCTTCTTAATTAAAGTGAATAGTTAATCCTTACTTAAGGATGATAATCATAATGACAATAATTAAAGAATGCAAGTGAATAAGTGGTCAGCATATAGGTCAATCAAAAGAAGAAAGAAATCAGAGTAAGTCTAGTCCGCAGGACCAAAAACCAGAGAGGGAAGAACGCTCCTTCTCAACGCAAATAATCTCCCAAGAAAATCTTGCAGCGGAAATTAATCGCTTTGAGAGAAACGGATCTGAATGGTTGGTGCCCGGAGGAACCCCTTTTGCTTTTGGCAGAGAGTAGGATTTTGAGAGGGAGAGAGGGAAACAACCTATTGGTGCATGCCTACTGAACTAACTCTCTGTTTTTTCTTTTTCTTTCTTTCTTTGTTTCATTTTTCCTCTTATCTTTTCTTTCTTTTCTTTTTCCTTGTTTTCTATTTTGTGATTCCTCTCGGATAATTGTTACTATGATTTTCATGTTTTTTCCCCTCCCTTTTTACGTACGGCAAAGGCCTCTTTTTATAGTGCCTACCGTGGCCGGATTTTACTTTTTTAGCCCTTAACCACCTTTGTCTGGTCTGTGTGTACTTGCTGACCACCACTAGACCATCTGTGTGCCACTTCCCATCTCTAGACAAAGAGGACTATTTTGTTTGTTAGTCTGCCGTGGAACCCATTCCTGCCACGATGTGGGTGCTCTCTCTCCCTATCCCTCATAGCATGCACTTAGTGGTTCCAACTCAGCCTTGTTTGTTTTGAGAGGTATGTCATCCCAACAGGATGTATCCCCCAAAAGAGCTTGAACAGGAACCCCAAAATAGGTTTTCCCCTCTCCCCACCACAAAACATGCTCTCTTACCTCTGATCCATGACTTCACCATGTCCCATATTGGCTGGGTACAGGCTGGTGATGTCTAGGCCTTGCGCGTGCTTTCCTTCCATATGTGTCCAAAATTTGCCTGCTGCTCATTCGTCCGCCATGGTCTGGAGGCTTGTCTGCACAGTCTGCCATCAGTTTTTGACCTTTTATGTAAGCTGCTTTTTGATTTTCCACTCCTCTCAGGGGCTGGGCTTTATTTGATACTGGGCTTTATATTTCTTTCAGCCCATTTCTTGATTGCTCTCATTTCTTGCCATATCACTCTGTCATTTTTGTTGTAATGACTCACTCCTGTTGGGCCTCTTTAGGCCTGCCATTTATTCTTTCCCCCAGTGGCTTAGCATGGCCACTAGTGTTCCTACTCATAGGCTCCTGTGTCCCTTTTGTTTTTTCTCTTGGGCATCTTTGGGCCATTTGCTTTCTTTGGGTTTCCTTGGCCCTTTTACTAGCTCTGCATTCCCATAGGCTTTTACTCATTTCATTGGGCTTCCCTGGTCCAATTACCTTATTCTCATCCTTGGGGCTCATGGGCTTGCCATTAACCCCTTACTTTCTTTGTTAGCATTACTTTGGGCCCGCAGTGACCCATTCTCACTTTTCCATTTCATATACTGCCTATGGGTTTGCTATTTCTCTCTTTTCAGGCTTCTTTAAGCCCATTTGCCTCCTCAAGGCACATTTGTTTATTTCATGAGCCTATGATCCATTATTCCTGCCGCTTGGGCTTAATGGTTTCGCTTTATGTTTGCCAACCCTTTGCTGCCTGTGTTGCTAGATTGGGTTTTCTTCTTTCTACTTAGATTCCCAAAAATGACCCTCAACTCCTGACTACCCTAGTTGTGAGCGTCTGAGGACTGTGTCCAAAGATGAGCTCAAATCTGCTTTTTGTGAGTGCCTTTCTGATTGGGGTGAGCGTCAATTCACTTACTATTCGGACTTTGCAAAAGGTCCTCGGTTTTTTAACATGGTTATGACTTTTATTATTCACCCTTTCTCTCACTATAACTCCATCACAGAGCCTCGTGCTCGATTTTTGCTTTCCTTGTTAGAACACCTCACTATAGATTTTCCTTCACATTTTATTATTTCTATTATAGATGTGTTTAGGGATATGACTACTCGTGATAAGCTCATTTTCCCTTCAGCTATCACGTGGATTTTATGCCATTTTTCTATTCCTTTTCCCTCTTCCAATCACTTATTTGTCATGTGTGCCATAGACGTCGCTACTATTAAACGTAGCGAGGCACATTTTAGGTTACGACAATCGGATTTAGCAGCTCCTCCCTCCCGTTCGGCTCCATCTCAATCTGTTCCATCCACATCCACTCCGTCCTCTTCTACGAACGATGTGTCACTCGGAGTCATCATGGCGCAGTTTCAGCGCATGGATGCTCACCTTGATACACTTTCTACAGAGCTGTATCAGGTGGACGTTCGTGTCGGCCGTATTGCAAGGCGGCAGGCAATCATAGGTGGCTTCGCTTCTGAGGCTTCTCCTCCACATCCTCCAATAGCTTCTGATTCTGAGGCTGAGGATGATGATGATGATGGAAATGCTAGCTCTACCAATGAGATGTCTACTTGACACTCTTACCCTTTGTCACTCGTGACAAAATGGGAGAGTAGTTTTGGATATGAGAGTAGTCATTCTTAGGGGGAGAGTTACTATATAGGACACTTTTGTTAGGAGGAGTGTTGATATCTTGAGGGATGTAGTGAGGATTACTTGTATCTTTTTCTTTTCTCTACTTTAGATACATTTATTTCTTGTACATTGGGTCTTGTGACCATTATTGAGATACATTGTACTTATTTTCTTTATATGTTGATGTATGTTTCTTTCACCTACCTTTACATGTGTTGTTTCTTTTCTCTCTTTATACACATGCTTCTTATTACTTGTATGCAATCTATTATTTTTGTTTCACACTAAGATGCCTTAATGAGTTTTGTTTAAAGTGTTTCAGAAATATAGGTTGTCAAAGTCTACTTGTCATAAACTCTCTTCTTGCAAAGTTTTTCAAGAGTTTGTGTTAGGATAGATTTTATTGTATTCAACAAGTGAATATGAGTTGAGTGATTTATGACTTCTCTCATATCTCATTTGTTTGTTGTGGTTTTGTCACGAATTGCCAAAGGGTGAAATTGTTAGAACATATGTGATTCACTTGTTAGGAACATATGTCACTATTTTATGTAATTGACTAATCTTTTGAAAAAACACACTTTACTTGTATTTGGGTAGATCTAGGATGTGTTTAATACTTCAAGAAACAGTGTTTCAAGATCAAGTGTTGAAGACATGCAAGCTTATCCAAGATTCAAGCTGAAGAAGTGCCTATCATTAAAGCTCGACAGCTAGCCATCTATCGAGCTTAAGAAGTTGTTCCAGCCCCGTGGCTCGACAGCTGCTTGACAGATAGGCATCTGTTGAGGTTTATGAAAAAATAGAATTTCATATCTGTTTTGACTCTAAGTTGTGATTATGTGTTTGAGTATTCTTTTCTCACAACTTTAGACATATAAAATGATTATTTTAAGGGCCGTCAAAGAGGACACAAGTTGCACAAGTGTTGAGCAAAGTTTGCTTAAGCAAATTGTGACCGGAGACAGAGTTTTACCCTAGTTCATCATTCTTGTGAAGAAATTGCTATGTTTGTGCATCGTAGGGTTTTGTAACCAAGCATCTTCTTGATCTTCGTTGTGGATGAACTGAAGAACTTTGCAGCCAACAACTTTCTCTAGTTGGTGATTGAAGTCACGTACTAGGAGCCGTGCATCAAAAGGAGAAATTGTCACTACAGAACAAGTCCAATTGGGTATTGGGGTAAGGATTCAACTATAGGTTAGTATAAGGTATTGTGATTCTTTTACTTGTAACTGCTTGTTGTGATAATAGTGGAATTTCGGAAGTGGTGACCTTAAAATCACCTGGTGGGGTTTTTGCCGTGTTGGTTTTCCACATTTGTAAACAAATCACCGTGTCAATTTATTTTCCACTGCATACTTAGTTTAATTGGTGATTTGTTTGTGCTACCACGCATTTGCATGTTAATTTGATTAATTAATTAAACTTGACTAATTAATAAATTCATTCATCACAATGGGTCAATTCGTTTTTGGCCTATCATTATTAAATAAACAACTAATTATCTAATTGGGTTAGCCTTTGGGGCCAGCTTAATTGGACTTTAGTGTGTGGCTTAGGATGGGACCAAGGGGGCAAATAAGACTCTAGTTCCAATGAGTTTTGGCTTCCATCAACTCTTGACAAAGGCCAAAGTTACTATGGAAATAGAATTGCAATCTAGGCCTTATTAATAAATTATATCTCAAGACTCTAATATATATCATTTGACCTATCCATGAAACATTCATAGTGAACATATTCAGAATAAACTGTCACTTTGTAAACAACTATTTTATTCCTTGAGTTTCCTGTTTAATCTTTTAGTTATTTATATATTTTATGAAATCTAATTTCACTATATATAAATTTTAGTAACTCTTTACTAAAATTACCTTCTTCCAACTTAATGAGGCGAGTCACTTGGAGTGGCCATTTCTTTTTGTGGTGGAATATCAACCTTAGTCAAATGTCTTTCGTCACTTTGTTGAACCCAAGTTGAGGTAGGGACGTGCTTACTTTGTCTTGGTGGCGCAATGGTGCTTGAAAAGAAATCGTTCTTTATTAAGTTCATGTCCCAAATTAAAAGCCTTTTTCATTTAGATGTTCTTAGGAAGATCTTTAAGTCCATTTTAATGAAGGCCCAATTACAGAATTCACTCCCTTTCCTCTAATGGGCCTCGCCCCTTGTTTCATTAGGGTTGGTCCATTTACAAAGTACTCTCATCTTTCACTCGTGGGCTTTCATTAGAATGTGCTTATAGATTTTCAACCATTTGTCTTAAATATGGGCCAACAATGTATTTATCATCTTTGGGCTCTTCATTTTCATTCATTATCATCACTTTTTTTGAAGTAGCCTTCTAGCTATAATACATTATGGGCTTTCTCTCAAGACCCATGAGTCTCACATCATTTTGGCCTTTTCATACAACAAGAAGGCCCAAAACTAGAGAGATTCATTTGACTTTGTAGGATCTTGGATGCTAGGCTTGTAGCATATTTGTTACCTTAGGCCCAAGACTTTGTTTTTCAAAAAGGCCTGGATTTGGGCTTATGATAGCAAATGGGCTATGGCCCTATGAACCTTTAGGACATACCTTTGGGTTTAGGGACAAGACTCTTATATGTGAGATATTTCTTTTCTTTTCATCCCAAAATCTTAGGGTATGTCATAACTCTTGGACATTTTATTTGTCTTTTAGAATTAGGTGATCATAAGATATATGGCTGAACAAACAAGAGATATAAAGGGTACCCACTTTTGATAGGATCTAGGATCTTTTTATGTGTAGGTAAGCTCCTTAAAGCTAAAGGGATAGATTAATAGGTCACTCTCTACTAGGTGAGCCATTATTCCAACCTTGAGCCTAAGTGAACCCCATATGGATTGGTGGTAAACTTTTAATGTACTTAAAGCCCATCATAGGCAATGACACGGATTATTAGTTGTTGGGATGAAGTTCGAAAAGTATTGGCCCTAAATAGAGCCTCCACTTTCCCATTAATCACCAACCATGGCAAAGGGCTGAGTGAGAGTGTGTGCAAAACAATATTAGAAGACCCTTTGTTAGTATTAAAGGATAGAAAACATTGGAGTCAAACTTCTCTGTCCCCAATGGAGTTGCCACTATGGGCATAAGCGCCCGCAAAGAGTGATTTTCTCGTGGGAAGTACGCCTCTACCTAGAGTGGACTGAGCATAGGGTATAAATGGAGTCGCCATTTAGATTAGGTTAATGAACCATATATGTAGCGCCCTTGTGAAAGGACTGACCTTTACCAAAGCACATGTCCTAAGTTTAGGTATGGGAATGGGAAGGTGTTAGGTACCTAACCCCACCTAACTTGTAGGTCGGCCTCCACTCATTGTGTCCCAAATCCTATTCATTTCAAAGGGTCTTTTAACATGTTATTGTTGGTTATATATATGTACGCAATGGAAAAATTAACAGATCTATTTCATTCACAATTGATAACATGCACTATGTAAGTTTCATAATATAGAACAAGAGAGTGTACCTTGGTGTAGTGAATTTCAAATGAGAACACTTTCAATCTTCACTCCCATTCCACTAACGCCCAAGATGTGTGGTCTCTTAATCAGTTATATGAGTTTGTTCTAGAGAGAATGAGAGAGATTCAAACACTCACATACATATCAATTCATGCACATGTGATTGTTACAAAATTCTGTATGTTTTTCTCCTAATAACTGATTATCTAATTGGGCTAGCCTTTTGGGCCTTTCCAATTGGCCTCTAGTATGTGGCTTGGAGTGGGACCAAAAGGGAACAAATAAGACATTAACTCCAATGAGCCTTGAGCTTTTCTGTCAAATCTTGACAAGTCAAAAGTTACCATTAATCATATTTAATACCACTATATAAATATAAATGCACTCTAGGCATTATTAATAAATTATATCCCAAGACTTTATTGTATATGCAACCCCTTTATAAACTATTCGTAATAATACAAAGTCATGAATGAAGACTGCCACTTTGTAGATTACTACATCTTAATTCTTGAGTACCTGGTTTAATCCTTTCAGTTATTCATTATATATTTATGAAATCCAATTTCATAAATATATGCTTTAGTAACTATTTACTAAAGTAGTTAGGCCTAACATTCTGAATAACAAACCCATTAAACTTATCTCAAGGGAATATTTTGTATCTCCGTTAAGAGACTATGAATTCCATCTTAAGAATATATGTTCCATTAACACTAAATGTGGCTCCCCAACATACTGAGGTTTTGACCGTGACTTTAGATCTCACTCCTGATATATCAAAGCAACCTACACTTCATAATCACGTCCATTATTCTCTCAAGATTAAGAGTTCATGTAAATATAATTCGTGAGATTTATTATTCAATTGACAGTCGTTAGGTGAATAATAAATCTCATAGCGGTCCTGTTCAATATGTTTTAACTATTAAAAGATATCAACATATCAACTAGAAGTCACCACTTCCATGATCAAGACAAATCATCTTAGTTAATATGTTATAGTCTTCGCAAATGAAACGCCCAATTTCATCACCGACTACGAACTAAATTTTGAGTTTACAAAGAACTTGTGTTTTATATCTTCTGTGACTTTTCACATAAATCACATATTATGTATCTCATGGACTATATGATAATTTACAAATATTCATGTTACCATTATTTCAGATAATAATAAAACAACTTTATTAATTACAATATTAAGTCATACATCATGTCATATATAATGTCATACATAATATAATACATGACATCATACAGTAGAATTCTAGGGCACTAATCCCAATAATCTACCACTTGTCCTAAAGACTATTATGCACTAATCTAACTCCTATTCCCTCCAAATGTGACTCGAAGATCCTTTGAGGCAAGGTTTTGGTAAAGGGATCTGCTAGATTATTTGTACTTTCAATCTTTGCTGCCACCACATCTCCACAAGCAATAATATCTCTAATGATGTGACACTTTCTCTCAATGTTCTTTCCTTTCTTGTGATTTCTTGGATCTTTTGATTGTGCAACTGCACCATTATTGTCGCAAAACAATGTGATGGAAACTTATTCTATTCTCATTACACCAAGGCCAGAAAGGAACTTCTTGAGCCATACAGCTTCTTTTGCTGCTTCACAAGCAACAACATATTCTGCTTCCATGGTGGAGTCCGCAATACAAGATTGCTTGACACTCCTCCAAGTTATGGCTCCACCTTCCAAGGTGAAAACACATCTTGATATGGACTTTCTGAAATCTAGATTCGATTGAAAGTCTGAATCTATATAGCCAATGGGTATCAAATCCTCACTTCGGTAAACAAGCATATAATCTCTCATTCTTCGTAGATACTTGAGAATATGCTTTACTTCTTGCAAATGTTTTGGTCCTGGATTTGATTGATATCAGCTGACCATGCCAACTGAATAACAAATATCTGGTCTAGTACAAAGCATTGCATACATGAGACTTCCCACTGCAGAAGCATAAGGAACTTGTCTCATCATATCTACTTCCTCTTGAGTCTTAGGCCTTTGGTCATTAGACAGAGGAACTCCATGTCTGAAAGGAAGTAAACATTTCTTGGAGTTTTGCATGCTAAACCGTTCTAGAACCTTATCTATATATCCAACTTGTGATAAGCCTAACATCTTATTCTTACAATCTCGCCAAAACTTGATCCCTAGAATAAAGTTTGCCTCACCTAAGTCCTTCATATCAAATTGGCTTGACAATCAAACTTTTACTGATGACATTATCCCTACATCATTCCCAATGAGTAGAATATCATCAATATAAAGTACTAAGAACATTACTACTTTATCTCAATGTCTTTTGTACACACATGACCTAGATGCTTGCTTAAGTCCACAAATGGACTTTTTCAACTTGCATACCATATGCTCTTGGTTCTTAGCTATGAAACCTTCCGGTTGCAATATATAGATTTCCTCTTCAAGATTTCCATTGAGAAATGCAATCTTGACATCCATTTGCCAAATCTCATAATCATAATGAGCAGCAATGGATAAGAGAATTATGATAGATTTAAGCATTGCAATTGGTGAAAAGGTTTCTTCATAATCAATACCTTCTTTTTGTGTATACCCTTTCGCCACTAGCCTTGCTTTAAAGGTTTCAACCTTTCCACCTTTTCCTCTCTTCCTCTTGTAAACCCATTTGCAACTAACAGGTTTAATGCCATTAGTCTCCTCTACAAGATCCCAAACATGATTGGAATACATGGAATCTAATTCAGATTTCGTAGCTTTGAGTCAATGATGTGCATTTACATCATTCATTGCCTCTTCATAAGTGTAGGGATCTGATTTAGCCTCTTTTGAGATAGCTTCATAAGTTTCACCAAAACCTATGAATCTTATAGAAGGCCAAACAATTCTCCCACTACGGCGAGGCACCTGTGTACTAGACATCTCATGAGTAGTATCTTGTGGTGTATCTAATACATCCACAACATCCCTAGTTTCATCCATTGGTTATTCTATTACCGGTTCATTCATTTTAGCCAAAACAACTCTACTTCTAGGAGTATAATTATTCATATAGTCATTTTCCAAGAATTTGGCATTTGTGCTAACAAACACTTTATTATCTTTATGACTATAGAATAACCTCCAACAGTTCCTTTTGGATACCCTACAAAGAAAAACACTTATGTTTTAGGCTGTAACTTATCTAAATTTCCTTTCAACACATGTGTTGGACAATCCCAAATATAGAGATGTCTCATACTAGGCTTACGACCATTCCACAACTCAACAGGTGTTTTAGGAACAGACTTTGAAGGTACTAAATTCAAAAGATACATTGCAGGTATTTATGGCATATCCCCAAAAAGAAATAGGTAGAGTTGAATAACTCATCATGGACCTAACCATATCTAAAAGAGTCCTATTCCTTCTTTCCGCTACAACATTTTGTTGTGGAGTTCCAGGTGCAGTCAATTGGGATACAATCCAATTTTCAATTAAGTAATCCTTAAAATCCCCAAGAAGGTATTCGCCACCACGATCAGATTAAATGGCCTTTATGCGTTTTCCTAATTGATTTTCAACTTCAGCCCGATACTCTTTGAACTTTTCAAAGGTTTCAGACTTCCGTTTCATTAGGAACACACAACCAAATCTAGAGTAATCATCAGTGAAAGTAATGAAATACTCATAGCCACCTCTTGCCAGGATTGACATAGGACCACATACATCTGAATGTATTAGTTCTAGCAAATCTTGGGCTCTTCTACCTTTTTCATTAAAAGGTCGTTTGGTCATTTTAACTTCCAAACAAGATTCACAAATTGGAAATTCATCAAAATCTATGGGCTGTAAGAGACCATCTTTGATCAGTCTTTGAATCCTATTTGAATTAATATGACCCAAACGCAAGTGCCAAAGATATGAATCTCCAGTAGAAGGAAACTTTCTCTTTAATGCTTTTACATGAGAGACACTATCTAATTCAGAATTATATAATTCATGTTTATCTAGAGATAAAATATGAAGACCATCAACAATATTGCTAGAACAGATAAACACTTTACCCTTCTTTATTACAATATTGTCTTTAAGGATAACACAATATCCGTGTTGACCTAAATAAGTTATATAAACACCAACAGCTACAACCGGAATCCTGCTCCCATCAGCTAAAGTAAGAAACAATTCTCCTTCATTAAGTTTTCTGGTCTCTTGGAACCCCTGCCCAATTGCAGATATGATTCATACAACCTGAATCCACATACCAGGAATCTGTGGGATTTTGTACCAAACATATTTCAAGGAGGAATGAACTATTTATACCCTTATTATTGGCAGCCTTGAATTTTGGACAATTCCTCTTCCAATGTCCTTTCTCACCACAATGGAAACATTTTCCTTTAAGCTTCTTTCCTTTATTAGCAGCCCCTAAAGCAATTTGTTTACCATCTTACTTGGTGAAGTCTTTCTTCTTCTTCTTACCTTTGCCTTTCGACTTAGGTTGAGAAGTAGAACATTCACCCACATTGGCTTCAACATTAGAAGTACCAAGAATGCCTTCTGCCGCTACCAATTCATTCATTAATTCAGACAAAGAGTAAATCTTTTTGTTCATACTATGATTGAGTCTGAAATCCTTGAATGATTCTGGTAGTGACTAAAGTATCATATCCACTAGGGATTCTCCATCAATATCGGCACCTAAAACTTCCAATGTATTCAGATTGGAAATCATTGTAAGACAATGCTCCCTCACTGAACTACCTTCAGCCATTTTGGTATTATAAATTTGCCTCATGGTTTCTTGCCTTGTAGAATGACCTTGCTCACCAAACAGCTCCTTTAGACTTAACATAATATCCGAAGCTAGTTCTACATCCTACATTTAATGCTGTAGAACATTTGAGAAAGATGCTAAGATATAGCACTTGGCTATTTCATTAGATTTATGCCAACGATCATATCGTTGTTTTTCCTCAAGAGGAGCATCTAATGAAGGAAAGTCAAGACATGGTTAAGCACATATTTGTGCTTTTCAACAGTGAGAACTATGTCTAAATTTATTTTCTAGTCAACATAATTGGATCCAGTCAGTTTGTTTTGATTAAGAATGGTAACAAGTGGGCTAAATGATACCATGTTCAAATCTGAAAATAATAAGCATGAATATAATAAGTAAACTGGACATTATCAATTTAGCATATAAACGTATAGTATGGAACCTTAATAAAACTATAGTATAATATATGCAACGACAACCCAATCCCATATTCAATATTCCTCAGCATAGATTGAACATTAAATACTATGATTGATTGAGAACTCTTCTTATTATTAGTGTTATCATGATAATTCTTATCATACACTAATAATATGCCATTATACATTTGGCCTTTAAATAATAATAGTAAGAACTTAGCATAGAGGATATTATAATATTTAGTCTAGTGTGTACCATTGTCTAGAATCATGTGTAGCTACATTTTATCCTCTTAATAGGCTTATTTTGTAGTACCATGATACAAAACACCCTCCGTATGGAATGCAAAGCTCGAAACTAAGACAAGGTGTTTGATCAAACTACTATAAACCAAGAAATTCAATCTTGTAGGACCACGAAATAAATACTCTCCGCATGGAATGCTAAGCTCGAAGCGAAGACAAAGTATATATTCCAACCCTTGTATCTCTCTCCCATTAGATGTTTTAAAATAAAGGTTTTTAATAAGAAATCATGTGTAAACTAATCACACACAGCCTTGCACTTTATATATGTTAAAACACTTAGAAAAATTCAAAAAATTCCTAGGCTCGACAGCTTCCCGATAGCTGGTCAATCGATCGAGAAACATTCTTGCTAGCTCAACAACTGATCGATAGCTGGTCAATTAATCGAGAAATCTCTTGTTTACTTGATCGATTCTCGATAGCTTCTCGATCAATCGAGCTTCTGAATCTCCAAGCTTGATTGATGCTCGATAGCTTTTCAATCAATCGAGCTTCGCGAATTTTGAATTTCCAGAATTTTTCTAAGGCAGTTTTTAATGACTTTTCATGAACAAACAACCATCATATGAACATTATAGACAAAGATTGATAGCAAAACTAAATTCCATTGATGCTATAGCCTTAAACTTCAATTTAACATACTTAAATTCAAATTTAAACAACATCATAACATCAATATTAGTTTTTATCAAATCATAGTGTAAGGTTGAATTTAATCAACCATCTTGTTGGCTTTATTCAGTGTCAATTTGCTTGTAATTCAGCATTTAGTAATCCTGTATTTAGGTGGGATTATTGTAAGGGTAGTGTGTGAGAAGATGTGAAGAAAAGCTCAAGTATGTGCAAGAAGGCAGAGATTCGCGGTTAGGACTCGTGACTGACAAGCCGCCAACTGTAGGCACGTGAGATGCACACAGGGGAGCTGAAGGGTCACGCCAGCTGTTGCACTACAGGACAAAAGTCCCAGGCTAGCCAGACCGTTATCTCACGGCTTGAACTCGCGACTCAGACCAGTCGCGAGGCCAAGTCGCCAACCAGCCTTGTTTGGGAAAAACTGACTCTTCGCATTCCTTTCTCACCCCACTATATATATACCCTTATACCCACAAAATGTAGAGAGTTTCCAGAGAGAATTTTGTGAGAGAAACCCTAGAGAAAAGCAAGATTGTCTCATCCCCAATCTTTACCTTAGAGACTCTAAAAATTCCTCTACTCTCTTCCTCTCCATTGTTAGATCGTTGAAAGGTTCTTTGCCAAATCCTTATCTTACCACACCCATGTCTGGGAGAAGGTTTATTTGGTGCTTTGGGAAGCAGTTATGAAGTGACCAATCTACATTGGTTGATGCTATGGTTTAGTAGCAGAATCCGGTAAGCTAAAGAAGAAATAGGTTCGGCGTAACCTTGTTGGAGCAAGAAGTTTGGAGGGCTTAGGTACTTGGGTAGATTAGACTTGGAGGGTCTTCTGCTGTTCATGTATCCCAACTACATTTTTTAGTGGATTATTTACCACTTGGAGGGCGGCGGAGAGGTTTTACGCCGAGGACTTCGGTTTCCTCTTTGATAACACATCGTGTGCTGTTCGTGTGTTTGCATCTTCCTTCCTTTATCTCTACCTTATATTTGCTGCTATGGATGTGTTTATATTTGCCTTAGATTGTTTATCAATTTTGTATTTGGCTTATGTTCATGTTTCGCACATTAATTGTTTGACAATAAGCTAGAATTTATAATTTGTTAATTGGGGTCTAAACGTTCAAGGATGTTTCATACCTATTTTGAACATTTACATAGTTTCAACAACCATGCAGAAAATTAAATACATGTATAATCTTCTAGCATTATGAAACTATTATCTCTAATTCTAAAACTCACAAAACATGTTATACAGATTGGAATTGAAGACCACTCTGATACCAATTGTTGATTATATATATATATGTACGCAGCAGAAATATTAACGGATCTACTTCATTCACAATTGATAACATGCATTATGTAAGTTTCGGAATATAGAACAAGAGAGTGTACCTTGGTGCAGTGAATTTCAAAACCAAAGATCAGAAGTTCTTGCGAACACTTTCAATCTTCACTCCAATTCCACTAACGCCCAAGATGTGTGATCTCTCAATAGTTATATGAGTTTGTTCTAGAGAGAATGAGAGAGTGTCAAACACTCACATACATATCAATTCATGCACATGTGATTATTACAAAATTCTGTATGTTTCTCTCCTAATAACTTATTATCTAATTGGGCTAGCCTTTTGGGCCTTTCCAATTGGGCTCTAGTATGTGGCTTGGAGTGGGACCAAAAGGGAACAAATAAGACACTAGCTCCAATGGTCCTTGGGCTTTTCTGTTAACTCTTGACGAGTCCGAAGTTACCATTAATTATATTTAATACCACTATATAAATATAATTGCATTCTAGGCCTTATTAATAAATTATAACTCAAGACTTTATTGTACATTCAACCCCTTTATAAAATATTCATAGTAATACAAAGTCACGAATGAAGACTGCCACTTTGTAGATTATTACATCTTAATTCTTGAGTACCCGGTTTAATCCTTTAAGTTATTCATTATATATTTATGAAGTTTAATTTCATAAACATATACTTTAGTAACTATTTACGAAAGTAGTTAGGCCTAACATTCTGAATAACAAACACATTAAACTTATCTCAAGGGAATATTTTGTATCTCCGTTAAGAGACTATGAATTCCATCTTGAGAATAAATGTTCCATCAACACTAAATGTGGCTACCCAACATATTGAGGTTTTGACCGTGACTTTAGATCTCACTCTTGATATATCAAAACAACCTAAACTTCATGATCAGGTCCATTATTCTCTCAAGATTAAGAGTTCATGTAAATATAACTCGTGAGATTTATTATTCAATTGACAGTCGTTAGGTGAATAATAAATCTCACAGCGGTCCTATTCTTTTAACTCTTAAAACATATCAACATATAAACATATTAACTAGAAGTCACTACTTTCATGATCAAGACAAATCATCTTAATTAATATGTTATATTCTTCGTAGATGAAACGCCCAATTTCATCACCGACTACTGTAAGGTTGAATTTAATCAACCATTTTGTTGGCTTCATTCCGTGCCAAATTTACTTGTATTTTTGCAATTAGTAACCCTGTATTTAGGTGGGATTCTTATAAGGGTTGTGTGGGAGAAGATGTGAAGAAAAGCTCAAGTTTGTGCAAGGAGGCAGAATCTCGCGGCTAAGACTCGCAGCTGACTTGCGAATGGCAAGCCGCCAACTGCAGCACACGTGAGAAGCATGTGGTGAGTTGAAGGGAGGACAAAAGTCCTAGGCTAACCAGGCCGTTAACTCAAGGCTGGAACTTGTGACTCAGACTAGTCGTGAGGCCAAGCCGCCAGAACACCCTGTTTGGGAAAAACTGACTCTTCACATTCCAAACACTCACCACTATATATAAACCCTTATACCCATGAAATGTAGAGAGCTTCCAGAGATAATTTTGGGAGAGAAACCCTAGAGAAAAACATGATTGATTCGTCCACAATCTTCACTTAAGAGACTCTTCAAATTCCTCTACTCTCTTGCTCTCCATTGATACATCCTAGAGAGGTTCTTGACCAAATCCTTTTCTCACCATACCCATATCTGTGAGAAGGTGCTTTGGGAAGCAATTAGGAAGGAACCAATTCACATTGGTTGATGCTATGGGTTATAGTGGAACCCGGTAAGCTAGAGAAGAAAAAGGTTCGGCATAACCTCGTTGAAGCAAAAAGCTTAGAGGGCTTAGGTACACTGGGTAGATTAGACTTGGAGGGTCTATTGTTGTTCATGTATCCCAACTACATTTTATAGTGGATTATTGACCGCTTGGAGGGTGGTGGAGAGGTTTTACGCCAAAGGCTTTGGTTTCCTTTTCGATAACACATCGTGTGTTGTCCGTGTGTTTGCATCTTCCTTCCCTTTATCTTTTTCATTTATTTTCTGTTGTGGATGTGTTTATATTTGGTTTAGATTGTTTATCAATTCTATGTTTAGTTTATGTTCATGTTTTGCACATTAATCGTTTGATATTAAGCTTGAATAGATATTTTGTAATTTGGAGTCTAAACGTTCAAGGGTGGTTTATACTCATTTTGAACATTCAATTGGTATCAGAGCGGGTACACTCACTGTGGTTTAAATACCTAAGTGTGATCCTTGACCCATTGTGTTTATTTGCCATGGATTGTGCTTTATATGACTCTTTATATGATTTGGTTGATGAGAAATGTAACATGCCACGTGTTTGTGAAAATGCCTCTATGAGTGATAATCCTCATGATTGTGATGTTATGTTACATGAATCTTTGGATGTTGTTGATATTCCTAACATCAAACCCTTTAAGAAAATTGCTAAGAAGTTTCAAAAGAATTTAAGCAAGTTAATTTGTGAAAATGATGATTTGATTGCTAAGCTCAATGAATTCAACAAATTGGTTGAAAAATATAAGAAACTTGTTGAAATTTCTCTTCAAAAGCTGAAAGAGTTCGAATGTTTGAATATGGACTTGGATGCCAAACTTGTTTTGTCTAACAAACTTGTTGATGAGCTAAAATGTGAAAATGAATCTCTCAAGATGCATGCCAAGTGTTTGATTGCTGAACCTATTGATAAAAAGGATGAAAATATTTGCTGTAATCATGTTGTAGTTCCCGATATTGTGCCTATTGTGTGTTTTAACACAAAGGACAAATCGGTGTACATTCCTCCACACAAAAGAAATCAAAAGGTGGAGAGAAAGGCTTCTAAGTCAAAGCCTCCGTTTAGGTCTCAACCTAAGGTTTTAGATGGATCTCAGTTTGTTCCAACTTGCCACCATTGTGGTGTGATTGCTCATATAAGACCTCAATGTTATAAGTTGAAGAGAGAACAAAATTATGTTGCTAGATCCCTTTCCAAAAAGCCTAGTGGACCTAAACACATTGTGTGTCACCATTGTGGTGCTTTTGGTCATCTAAGACCTTATTGCTCTAAGTTTCATGCTCTTAAAAGAATCAAAAGAAAAGAGAAACTTGAACTTCTTGAAAGTTATGCTAAAAAAGGTAAACCGGTTCTAAGTGAAGATAGCATGTTGTTAAAGAAAATTTTTAATGCTCTTAACTCCTTGACTATGTGCATCTCCGGTTCTCATTCTTTCAACCCTTGTCTCACTTCTAATGAGGCACTCATTCCAAACAATTGTTCTGTTTGGATGAGAAAAGGTTCCTATGATTGAGATTTTGCTCTGTTGGTCATTGATCTAATTTTTTCGATCTTTGTAGGACTCTTCATGCATTAGATGCGTCATTGTCATGCATTTATGCATCATACATCTCTTTATTTGCATTGTTTTTGTTTTGATCTTACCTTTTTGTTTTAGTTTTGTGTGAGTAAAAATTCAAAACCACATAAAAAGTGAAAAATTCAAAAAGTTTGATCGTATATGTTTGAGCACATTTCACATGTAAATTTTGCCTTGTATCTTTGTATTAATGGCTTTGTGCATTTACGAGCTTAGCTTGTTCTTTATGCACTTATATCTTTGTGGGAAAAATCTTGACATCTTTGTGTGATTGTTGTAAATCGATCTTCAAGTTTGTCATGTATGATTAGTCAATAGTCATGTTGGTTTTGATACATGCATAGACTTGTGCCTATATATCTTCCCACTCTTTATTTATTTATTTATTTTTGCTTAAAGAGCTGACCAAATGTAAATCTCAAAATGAAAAGAGATATCGAGTTACAAAAACCGTCGCACATACTAGTATTCAACTAGGAAAAAGGAAAAGCAACTTTTATGAAAATGTATGGTGCCCAAAAAGTCAAAGGTTTGTTCATCAAATTGAAATATCAAAAATTTCAAGCATCGTTTTCCCAATGAAATGTAATGATTCAAAAAGATCAAATATTATGAATTGTAAAGAAGCCAAATGAAAAGTTTCAAAGATATGTAATCATTTTCTTGTAGGGAGTCATATATGTTCATTTCTATAAATGAGATAGACCACTTGGCTTAGTACTAGTTGTGTATGACTTGATTGAATTAATCATTGAAACTTCACTCTAAACTAAGGACTATTCCACACTTGATACACACACACATCACACATGCCTAATATTCAATGAATGCCTTATTCATTTGTTCGATTGTACTTGTTTAAATGTGATGTGTGTGTGCTCAACTATATATGGATCAATACAAAAGATTTTTGATTATTTTATATGTTTTTGGAAGTGATTTTTGTCGCTTTTTGTGTTCATGTTTAGTGCATACTTTGTTTTTCATAGTTTAAACATGTTCTGGGTTGAAAAACAAGTGTCAAAATTTTTGACAACTCATTTTGGCAACTTGCAAGCTGTGAGTCCAAGATGCCAGTTTTGGCAACTCATTTTAGAGACTTGCAAGCTGTGAGTCCAAGTTGCCAGTTTTGGCTACTCATTTTGGCGACTTGCCCAGTCGTGAGCCCAGTTGCGAATTCACACAAAATGGTTCTGCGACTCACTCGCGACTCAGATCGCGACTCGCAAGTCGCGAAACGCCCAGAATTAGCTTTTTAAAGAGCTTTTCGTGGGAAACTTGTTTTAAACCCCTCTCATCCTCTCTAAAACCCCTATTTCAATATTTTTATATAAAAACCCAATCAATTTGAATGGTTTTTCATTCCATTAACATCTCCAAGGTAATTGTAAACTTTTTTAATTAATTTGGATTCTTAGAGTATGTTTTGGTGAGTTTTGTGCTCTTGGTTGGGATTTTCAACACAGGGGTTGGGAAAACTTAATTTTTGTCAAATTTTTTGCATGGGATTGGTTTCTTTTGTTGATTTGCTTTGGATGTTGGCCTTTGGTGGCAAGAAGAGCATGTATTTAGGGTGGTTCTTATGATGTTCATGCATTGTTTTACATTGTTGTTCATAGTGTGCACGCTAGGTGTTTAATAAAATGCCTCTTAGGCATTTTCTCACTTGTTTAGACTCCGATGAGCATTAAACTTTGGGGTTTTTCATGTTTCCTCATTAGGAACATGTTTGGTTCATTGGTTGTGTATTTAACACACCTTTCCCCACATGTGCATTTTCCATGCATTGGTCATGCATTGCACTTTGCCACCTCTTGCACACACCTTGCTGTCTTTGTCATGCATTGGTTCATACATTGTTTCTTCAACCTAGCATATCATGTTTACCTTATGCTTTGTAGCATTTTGTTTCGTCTTAGGTTTGAGCTTCATTTTCTCATCCATCTCGTATCCCTCATACATCATTATCATTGTTCATATCCTCATCTCCTGTCCTTATTTCTCATTGACCCTTTGTCTATTCCTGACAAAAAGGGGGAGAGTATACTCTAGAGAGTATACCGGAGAGTTTTTGTCATTTCTATATGACACTTGTGCACATTCTTAGGGGGAGAAATTCTATTTCTCATACGCATTTGTAGGAGGAGAGATATTCCATAGGGGAGATGCATATACCAAGGGGGAGAAGACATTGTGTTAATAAGAAAACTTTGTCTTGACTGTCATTTCTTTATGACTGTTTTGTGTTTGATCAAATTGCTCACATGTTTCACATCATGTTTACTTAATCGCAATTTACTTGTTACATTATACTGGTCCATTTATTACTTACTTTACCTTGAGAGTCTAATGTGTTTTGTGCAAGTGTTTCAGGTTATAGGTATATATGTTCCAAGTTCATCACAGCTTCTATGATTCATGATAGGGGGAGTGATATGATAAGGGAAGTATTTTTTGCACGGTACATTTGTACCCATGTTGCTTTTGTAAGCTTTTAGGGTTTGTTTCCATGCATTTTGTAGGTTTTTATGGTTTGTACCATGCTTATGTAGCCTTTATGCTTTGTGGCTTAAGTACTTGATGTTAAATGTCTTGCATTTTTCTTTAGTACTTCACTCTTGTGCCCTTGTAGGATTGTTCCTAGATGCATTCATGTTTGTGTGCATTGGTTGAGTGTTGGACTTGCAAATGATACTCTGTAAATGAGGTTATCAACTCGCATGTCCGGATGTTCATTCCTTGTGAGAATGAGCATTGTGATCACTTTTGTATAGTGATTGCCTGTTTTGGTCAAGCCATGATTTATTACTTTATTACTTAAGTCCATTTTTGCTTGATCATATTGTGCTTGCTCCATATGCATTTCAAGTTTTTCTGCAGACAATGATATTGTTGTGTTGTTGTGTTTCAGGAGATACTTATTCTTATGTTTCAAGAGCTTATTAGAATCTAGAGTTAGGTGTGAGTGAGTTTTGCTCAAATGTTCCCAACTCACGCGTTAAGTCAAGAGTCTGTTGTGGGGTTTTGTCATGGAATAGCCAAAGGGGGAGATTGTAAGGTTAAATTTAATCAACCATCTTGTTGGCTTCATTCTGTGCCAAATTTGCATGTATTTTAGCAATTAGTAACCTTGTATTTAGGTGGGATTCTTGTAAGGGTAGTGTGTGAGAAGAAGTGAAGAAAAGCTCAAGTTTGTGCAAGGAGGCAGAATCTCGCGGCTAGGACTCGCGGCTGACTCGCGACTGGCAAGCCGCTAACTACAGCACACGTGAGAAGCATGCGGGGAGTTGAAGGGTCACACCAGCTGTCGCACTACAGGACAAAAGTCCCAGGCTAGCCAGGCCGTTAACTCGCGGCTAGAACTCGCGACTCAGACCAGTCGTGAGGCCAAGCTGCCAGAACACCCCATTTGGGAAAAACTGACTCTTCGCATTCCAAACACTCATCACTATATATAGACCCTTATACCCACGAAATGTAGAGAGCTTCCAAAGAGAATTTTGAGAGAGAAACACTAGAGAAAAACAAGATTGATTCATCCACAATCTTCGCCTAAGAGACTTTTCAAATTCCTTTACTCTCTTCCTCTCCATTGATACATCCTAGAGAGGTTCTAGACCAAATCATTTTCTCACCATACCCATATCTGTGAGAAGGTTTATTTGGTGATTTGGGAAGCAGTTAGGAAGGAACCAATTCACATTGGTTAATACTATGGGCTATAGCGGAATCTGGTAAACTAGAGAGGAAAAAGGTTTGGCGCAACCTTGTTGGAGCAAGAAGCTTGGAGGGCTTAGGTACACTGGGTAGATTAGGCTTAGAGGGTCTATTGTTGCTTATGTATCCCAACTACATTTTCTGGTGGATTATTGACCGCTTGGAGGGCGGCGGAGAGGTTTTACGCCGAGGGCTTCAGTTTCCTCTTCGATAACACATCGTGTGTTGTCCGTGTGTTTGCATCTTCCTTCCCTTTATCTTTGCCATTTATTTTCTATTGTGGATGTGTTTATATTTGGCTTAGACTGTTTATCAATTCTATGTTTAGCTTATGTTCATGTTCCGCACGTTAATCGTTTGATATTAAGCTTGAATTGATATTTTGTAATTTGGGGTCTAAACGTTCAAGGGTGGTTTATACCCATTTTGAACATTCAACTACGAACTAAATTCTGAGTTTACAAAGAACTTGTGATTTATATCTTCTTTGATTTTTCTCATAAATCACATACTATGCATCTCATGGACTATATGATAATGTCCAAATATTCATATTACCATTATTTTAGATAATAATAAAAACAACTTTATTAATTACAATATTAAGTCATACATCATGTCATACATAATATCATACATAATATAATATATGACATCATAGAATAGGATTCTAGGGCACTAATCCCAACAGTTATTCTAAACTCACACATAATCTAATCATGCATCTAAAGTAAACAATATGGTATATCATCCCAAAAGTGTAGCATTCATCTATCATGAAATTCATACATACTATCCAAGGGCAAGAAGCATATCATGGGGAAACAACAAAGATAAGATAGTAGCATATGACCATGGCATTCAATCAATCATATTCAATATCCAAAGCTAAACATCAAAATATCCAAACATAGATATCACCCATATCATGCCTAACACTCAAAGGAAAATGCATGTTAATATTCATATGTATGACTTACTTACCTATCTACATCACAACAATTGTGCATTAATGCATGTTTATGTGACTATGCATGTTCATATTGTTCATCCAACCTAATCCTTCATCTAACAATAAAACAAGGCTAAGCATGTTATCCTACTGACCTAAAGACCTAAACATGTGAAACTAAACCTATCAGAAACAGAGCATGTGGAAGAAAGCTGGACAAAACAAACAGAACTTTAAAAAACTTGAATCTAGGCTTCTGGGCACGAGTATGCGTGATCATACACGAGGAATGCGTGATCATACACGAGGAATGCGTGCGCATCCTATGTGTATGCGTACACATATTACGAGTATGCATAGGCATACATAAAGCATGTGCACTCATACATGCCCAGAAACACAAACCTAGCAACTGAAAACAAATAGCAAACAAAACACACTTCTAACAACCTATCATGCTTCTTATATGAAAGTGAAGTAAACCTAAACTATACTACTATCATTTTCTACTATTATTTAAGGGGTTTTCCTTGTTTGTATCTATATGTTTTGTATCTATACTACTATTTAAAGGGTTTCCCCTGTTTGGAATTCTCAATTTTAATGCTCAAAATACTCTCAAATTTACCAGTTTATAAAGCTTAAATTCTAGGGTTATATATGTAAAATTGCTAATTTAAAAACTCCTAAATTTTAGCTAATATTAAAAAAAAAAAAAAAAGCAGTTTACAATTGATTTGGTCCTAAATTTTAGTTCTAACTCTCTGATATATCTTACGGTTAAGCAATTTACCAACTACTCAGTCTACTCCTATTTTGTTCCTAAATTTTAGTTCCAATTCTCTAACATATATGACATTGCTTTTTTTCTTTTTCCAGTTAAACATATATCTCAAGTTTATAAGTTATAATCCAAACTAAAAACTCCTTGATTTTAGCTACAACTTTTTCTTTTCTCCCACTCTTTTATGTTTTTTTTCCTTTCCATGTTTAATATATATATATAATAGCTTCTCTTTTTCTTTTCTTTTTCTCTCCCTCTCCCTCTCACGTTTTTGTTTTATTTAATTTATAAACTATATCTTTCAAGTTATTAAACCGGGTTATCAGTTATCTTCCAAATTCAAAACCATAAGCAACCACCTTATCACTTTTTGTAGATGTGTCACTCAGGTTTTTTGACAAAAAGAATTATATGACAAAGCCAACAGAACCATTCATCTGGGAAAAGGTATGTTAACCTAAAAATTTTGTAACATCCTCCTTTGATATCAATAAACTCCTCTGTCCTTTTTCAACTTTGGAATTTTTTTCCAATATATATAAGGTCTTTTGGTAAAGAGACTCACAAGTTTACAAGTTTTTACTTTTTAGCAGAATGATTCTCTTATAAAGCCAGCTTGATCATTCATATGAAGAAGGTATGTCAACCTAAAAATTTAAGGCTTTAAAAAAAAAAAAATTATGTCATTGTTTACTTCTTTTTAATAACTCCTGTAGGGTCCAAATTTGTTGGGCCAGGTATCAGTTTTTTGTACTGTGAGCCCAACAAATTCCCAACAATAAATTTGTAGAGAATGGGTTAAGCAACTGGGCTGGATTTGGATTTAGCAACGGTTCATGCAAGCAGACCAGAGTAAAAAAGAATTTAGACTAGCGTTTAACAGGATTTTCTTCTGTCCGAAGAGCTTTAATATTTAAAAACTTAATGAATACAATTTTTTCTCCCCCCCTCTCCGTGAGGCCTGTTTCCCTTATATATACACCCTTTCCCAATCTTCACCGCACACTTGTCCTCCATCTAGACGTCCACTTGAGTACTAGTCACATCAGAAGTCTGCTTTAACCTGCAGTGAGTGGTGGTGGGTGAGAACGCATTGTTCAGGTGTCTTCTCTACATAAATGCGGCCAGGAAAGTTGCTGTAGTGCATTAAATGTGGCTGTGGCAGCTTTATTTGTGAGATATTTCCTGATAGCCACGCAGCTAGACATGCCCAAAGCTCAGCCCTTACAGGGAAATCTTCAGCGTATCTACTCGATCAAGTTCTGGGGAGATCCGTTGGATAGGACCCCTTCGGACCGACCGGGTTGTCTTCGGATGAAGCATTTGTCTCTAATGGGTTGCACTCTCACTAGGATGGCAAAGCATTGATACTCTTAGCCTCTTCGGACAGATAGTTGTATTCGAACTGGGCCTCAAGCCCAGTGTATGGCGTTGGGCCTTCTCTCCCACAATAGCCCCTCAAAATTCCAATTTTTCCCTCGCACCCGAAGAGAAAAAGTGGGGTTTTGACCTTTTGACAAATGAAAGCGCTGAATTTTTGACTCCGCACGTGTGTGTGCATGAATTTAGGCGCCTTCTTTATTGCCGCTGCTGTCGCGCCGTTTTCGAGGCGTCATTAATTGCTCCAGGCGGCGTCTTGTCCCTGAAATCTAGTGGCTCATTTCAAATCCAACAGACGAGATTCTCCTAAAAATTTCGGGCGGGACATGCCCCACCACTTTCCCTACCTCTATATAAAGTCCCAGAGGGGGTTGTCTTTTCACTTTACAAACTTCAGACTCTCCAGCGAACTCAAGCATTCAGACTCCTAGAGCCTTTCCTGTCATCTGCTTCAACTCGTTCCACAATCCTCTACGATCTCCCCGCAGGGCTAAAGAACGTCCTTCAATTCGATTCCGCGTAAGTTCTTTCCTCGAGATTTTCGAAATCTATTCAGATTGCCTCTTCGGCCCCTGGGTAGATTTCCTCCAGTTGCCGTTTCGTGTTTCCTTTCCTCTAACCTTATTAAAAATGGGTAGATTTGAATACCTAGTGGATAGTCCTTCCCAGATAGAGAAGTTTAGGGCGACGTATCGCATCCCTCGGGAAGTGGGCTTGAGGTATTGCTCCACGGATGGGTTATTACTGGACCGAGAGGTGGGTGAAGTAATAATCCCCATTATCGCTTTCCTGGAGGGAGGAATGACCATCCCCATGGGTCCAGTCACCAGGAGTTATCTTACCGCCCATAGGCTTAGTCCTGATCAGTGCGCACCTAACACGTTTAGGATTTTAGGGGCAGTTGACAACCTAAACCGCCATTTAGGATTGGAGTTAACCTGGCACGATGTGGTACACATGTACGAATGTCGTACCAAAGAAGGAGCGGGATACTATCTGAGGTCCCGATCCGATGTCGTCAGACTCCTCTCCTGTCTCCCCAAGTCTAACAAAGGGATGAAGGACGATTATCTGATCGTCTCGGGTGCCTGGCATGATGGAATTCATTGCCCAACCCAGCCAGGAACGCCAGGTGGGACATCCCCCATTTAGGTTTACTAACATTTTTCTGCTTTCAGCTATTCGGACTTCCCTTCGTCATATTGCAATCTTTTCTGACAGGTCTATTGCCATGTTTGCAGAGAAAAACCACGTAGCTCCTCGGCTGAGTCTCACGAATACTGCGGCCCCGAACTACCTTCTTTGGTCAGAGATTTTTGTAAGTGAAGACGGACAGCTTAGGTCTGTTCCCCTCATCCTCGGCTACACCCCGAAGTCTGAACTTCAGCCGAGAGGCAACGCAATAACACTCGGGGATCGCCGCATCAACCGCATTGACGTGGCACGGAAGAACTTTTTAGCCCCCTTCGACCTTGCCCCGGTGCCCCATCCTAATCCACAGGGCATACCGGTGCTCATTCAGCCCGTTCAACAAGTTCCCTTCGAACCGGTAGTGGAGAAAGAAAAAGTTGCTTCTTCTACTCCTTCGCTTGACGAGCAAATCGACCAGTTCAAGTTCGAAGAGGAAACTTCGGGGGAAGTCCAAATTTTGGCCGCCGACGAGGTGCTTGATAGGCACTCCTCTGCTCCGCTCCTAAATTTAGCCGTGCCAGACGACTCTGAAGAAGAAGATATGCAGAGTCTAGACGACTCTGAAGAAGAAGATATGCAGAGTCTAGATCAGTTGATGCAGAGTCTAGATCAGTTGATGACGAAGGCCGCGACAAAGGGTACTGGTACATCCTAGCCTACGGTCAACCTGCCACCACCCCCTCCTCTTCCTCTAGCCCCAAGAGATCCTGGTCTAAAAGCGCTGCCTGATCTGAAAAAGAAAAGGGTGGTGACAGAGGTGACCGATATTGAGGAAGGGGAAGTGGTCCCTCCGAAGGGCCCCAAGCAGCAGAAGACCCATGATACAAGGGGTAAACGGGCTTCTTCCACTAAGAGCCGAGAAGAGAACTTGGCCGCAGACGTGCGGCGAAAGACTCAGACTTGGTCTCCGAAGCTAACGCTGGATGGCGCAGCCATCCCGTATGATGCCTCTCTCCGAAACTATGCTGGAGGGAAAGCTGGGCATATAGCAGAAGCGTTGGAGAAGCCTCTCCTCCTTCCGAGGGACATGGAGTCCTATCGGCGCTTCAGCGAACAGGAGCTCTTTCTGTCCCTGAAGAGGGACTTAGGCATGGTGAGATAAGTGGTGTTATGTTGTAGCCCTTATTTGCGTTCGCAACTTTACGTAAAATTCTTTGGTTGCCATACAGATCGCCCAGCAAATTTTTACGGCCGAAGAATGGAATAAAGATAAAGATATTAAAGTGCAAGCTGAGGTCCGATCCAGGGAGGAGGTTGAGAAGGCATTGGGCAAGGCAAGAGACGACTGTGCCCGCATCTCTGAGGAACTGAAGGAGGAGGCGAAGGCGAGGAAGAATGTGGAGGCAGGCCTGAGGACTGCTGAAAAACAAGCTGAGGACCAGCGCCAGCAGCTATACACCACCGAAATCAATCTGGAAACAGAGAGGGCGATGGTGAAAGAGTTTCGGGCTAAGCTGGACAAGGCCAGGGACGCTGCCAAATTGGCCAAGGAGGACGCTCAGTTGGCCTAGGAAGCGGTTGAGGTCGAGAAGCAGGCTGCCTACATGTTGGGGGTGCAAGAGACCCAATCGAGGCTGACCGAGGAGTTTGCCAAAGTATGCAGGGACTACTGTGACACCACGTGGGGCAAAGGCCTCGATGCGGCTGGAGTCCCTGCAGAGTCTGCCCTAAGGAAACCTGAGAGCATCTATTATCACCCTGATATATGTGATCTGGCAGATGCCTCGGAGGCTCCCTTGGCCGGTTAGGATCCCCTAGCCCAAACTGAGACAAATCAGGCACCCCCTCAGACCGGAGATGCAGGCGATCAGCCGAAGACTAACCCATTGCCTCAGAATAAGGCTCAGAATGCTTAGATCGCGTAGCATTTAGGTCCTTTTGTCATCTATTTTTGTAACGAAATTACTTTTATAATGAATGGAATAATTTGTTTTTCTCTTGTTCCTTGTGGCTTTTATGGTGTATGTTTGATTGTCATTATGGCTAACAATGATAGTTTGATAACTAATAATCAGCTGCTAATCACAGTAATCTTTCAAACATTGCTAAGCACGGTCTAGAGGCAATAACAGTTGACGTAATTTAGCTTAAATTTGCGCTTCGCCCGACACTAGGTTCGACTAATAACGTAATTTAACTAACTCAAATCATCTGGTCCGAGGACTACAGGCATGACTGGATTTTAAGTTTAAACACTTGTAAATCGTAGAGGAGTGTTAACTAACCCAAATCATCTGGTCCGAGGACTACAGGCATGACTGGATTTAAGTTTAAACACTTGTAAATCGTAGAGGAGTGTTAACTAACCCAAATCATCTGGTCCGAGGACTACAGGCATGACTGGATTTAAGTTTAAACACTTGTAAATCATAGAGGAGTGTTAACTAACCCAAATCATCTGGTCCGAGGACTACAGGCATGACTGGATTTAAGTTTAAACACTTGTAAATCGTAGAGGAGTGTTAACTAACCCAAATCATCTGGTCCGAGGACTACAGGCATGACTGGATTTAAGTTTAAACACTTGTAAGAAATTAGCATAACAAAAATGCGATCATGACTGAAAGAAGAATTCTCTTAATAGTAGTACCTTTTGAGGTTATTTACATTCCATGGCCTGGGCACTACATGATTACTAGGTCTTCTAGGAAGTATGCTCCAACGTTGGCCCTTGAAGTGATACGATACGGACCTTCCCAATTTGGCCCCAGTTTTCCCCATGCTGGATTCTTTGCGTTACCTACCACCTTCCTTAGGACCAGATCACCAGGCTCAAGGGGTCTCAACTTCACATTGGCATCATAGCCCTGTTTGAGTTTCTGCTGGTAATGCGCCAATCGGACCATTGCGTTTTCCCTTCGTTCTTCAATCAAATCCAAACTCCTTTCCAGCTATCTATTGTTGTTGGTCAGGTCAAAAGAGCTAGTCCTGTAGGTTGGGAATCCAGTCTCGAGAGGTATGACAGCTTCGGCTCCATAGGTCATTGAGAAGGGGGTCTCCCCAGTGGACCTGCGAGGCGTGGTTCTATAGGCCCACAATACGTGGGGTAGTTCTTCTACCCATTTACCCTTCGCATCATCCGGCCTCTTCTTTAGCCCGTTAACTATGACTTTATTAACAGCTTCGGCCTGCCCATTCCCTGGGGATAGGCAGGAGTGGAGTATCTATTTGTGATTCCCAGCTCACTGCAATAACTTCTAAAAGCTTTGCTATCAAACTGAAGCCCGTTGTCCGAGATGAGGGTATGTGGGACTCCAAATCTGGTGACGATGCTTTTCCAAATGAACTTTTTTACGTCCACGTCCCTGATATTTGCTAGAGGTTCAGCCTCTACCCACTTGGTGAAGTAGTCCGTTCCGACCAGCAAATACTTCTTGTTTCCTGCTGCTTTAGGGAATGGGCCTACGATATCCAACCCCCACTGAACAAAAGGCTATGGGCTGGATAGTGGATTAAGGGTACCACCAGGCTGATGTATGCTCGGCGCAAAACGTTGGCACTGGTCACACTTTTTAGCGTACTCATATGCCTCTCTTTGCATATTTGGCCACCAATAGCCTTGAGTAATGGCTCGGTGAGCTAAGGATCTTCCCCCAGTATGGCTTCCAGAGATCCCTTCATGTAGTTCTTCCAACAGTGACTCAGCCGCCTCGGGGTGCATGCACAACAAATACGGGCCTGAATAGGATCGTTTGTACAGTTTGTGATCCACGGACAACCAGAATCTCGTAGCCTTTCTGCGTATTTTGTCCGCTTCCCCTTTCTCTTCAGGCAACGTATCGTCCTTCAAAAATTTGATGATGGGATCCATCCAACATGGGTTGGTTCCGACGCAATGAACTTGAGACCCCCTTTTTCTTAACTCCAAAGGTCTCTGCATGTCCTCGATGAGGATAACCCTTGGCAATTCCTGCGCCGAAGAGGTGGCGAGGGTGGCTAAAGAGTCTGCATGTGTGTTGCCGCTTCTGGGGATGTGCTGTAGGCAAAAATATTCAAACTCCGATTGCAGGGACTTAACCAGGTTCAAGTACCCCTGCATCCTCTCGTCCTTCGCCTCAAATTCTCCCTGCACTTGGCCGACGATTAATCTCGAGTCCGAGAATACTTCAACCGACTTTCCCCCCATCCTTCGTACCATCTTCATCCCCATCAGTAGAGCCTCATATTCTGCCTCATTATTCGTTGCTGAGAAGTTCAGCCTTAGAGCTTTTTCGATGGTAATCCTTTCTGGGGTTATCAGCACAAGCCCCACTCCAGAGCCCTTTTGATTTGATGCGCCATCAACGTACACCTCCCAAGGCGAGGGGCTTCGTGAGGAGACCATGCCAACGGCCCTTCTCTCAGCGCCCAGCATTGGTGTTACTTCCTCTAAAGGGGGCTCTGTGAATTCTGCGACCAAGTCCGCAAGGACATAGCCCTTCACCGACGTGCGGGGCATGTACTTGATATCAAAAGCCCCTAGCATCGTCCCCCATTTGGCAATCCTTCCTGTGTAGTCTGCACTTCGGAGTATTGCTTTGAGCGGGAGCTGTGTGAAGACTATGACGGTGTGGGCTTGAAAATAATGAGGCAGTTTCTTCGTACCCAGCACAACTGCCAGAATGGCTTTCTCCAGTGGCAAATAACGAATTTCAGCCTCCTGCAGTGACTTGCTCACGTAATAAACCGGTTTTTGAACACCGCAGTCTGTTCGGATTAGCACTAAGCTTACAGCATTGGGAGCCACAGCAATGTAAGCAAACAAGACTTCATCTGGCTCGGGACTGGACATGATGGGAGGTCTAGCCAGGTAATCCTTGAGTTGCTGGAAAGCGATGGCACATTCCTCCGTCCATTCGAAATCCTTCCACTTGTTGATCAGTGAGAAGAAAGGCCTGCATCTATCAGCCGATCTGGAAATGAACCTGTTAAGGGCAGCGGTCATCCCAGTCAGCTTCTGAATTTCCTTAGGGTTCCGAGGAGCTTGCAAGTTCTTGATGGCCTTTATCTGATCGGGGTTGACTTCGATTCCTCTGTGAGTGACCATATACCCTAGGAACTTGCCTGATCCAACGCCGAACGAACACTTGGAGGCATTCAGGCGCAATCTGTGTCCCCTCAGGATTTCAAAGACATCTCTAAGGTCCCCAATGTGTTCGGCTGTGATCTTGCTTTTGACCACCATGTCGTCGATATAAACTTCCATGCTTTTGCCCAGCTGTGACTCAAATATTCTGGTCATCATCCTCTGATAGGTAGCACCTGCGTTTTTCAAGCCGAACGGCATTACCTTGTAGTGGTAATTCCCCACAGGGGTTACGAAAGCTGTCTTCTCTTGATCGGCGAGAGCCAGCGGTATTTGATGATAGCCCTGGAATACGTCTAAGAAGCTCATCCGGGGATGTCCCACTGTAGCATCGACTAACTGGTCTATCTTTGGCATGGGAAATGGATCCTTCGGACAAGCTCTATTAAGATCGGTGAAGTCCACACACACCCGCCATTTTCCATTTTTCTTCTTTACTACCACCGTGTTAGCCAGCCACTCGGGGTAGAAGATCTCCTTAATAGCTCCTGCCTGCTTGAGTTTCATCACTTTATCCCTGATCGCGTCAACGTGTTCCCTTGATGGACGCCAGAGCGGTTGTTTCTTAGGGATAATGGTGGGATTAACGTTTAGGTGGTGGCAGATGAATTCTGGACTTACACCTGGGGCCTCCGCGGAGTCCCACGCAAATACGTCAACGTTGGCTCTGAGGAACTCTATTAGCTCCTCATTTTCCTGATGGGGCAGCATGGATCCGACCTGAAAGAACTTCTCTGGGTCGTTATCGACAACTACCCTTACCAAGCCCTCGCACTCTGCCTCTTCGGCCGAGGCTTCGGTGTCCAGCACCGACGGCCTTAATTGCTACAAATTCTCTTTGTTACAATCCGAGGGCTCAGCCTGAGGATGGTGCTGGCTAGCCGCCACTAGACATTGCCTGGATGTAGACTGATCTCCGCGGATCTCCTCGACTATTCCTTCAGACGGATATTTAACCTTTTGGTGTAGGGTGGAGGATACAGCCCCAAGGGTATGAAGCCAAGGTCTGCCTACTATAGCGGTGTAGGGTGAGTAGGCATCCACCACTATGAAATCTACTTCCACCGTTTCAGGACCGGTTTGTACAGGCAGTCTAATCTGGCCCTTCGGAATGATCACTTTGCCATCAAAGCTGACTAAAGGGGAGCTGTACGGAGTTAGGTCTTCGGGGGACAAGCCCAGCCCCTTGTATAGGTCTGGGTACATAATCTCTGCAGCGCTGCCCTGATCTACCATTACCTTCTTCACGTCGTATCCACCTATTCTCAGAGTTACTACCAGGGCATCATCATCCGGCTGGATAGTCCCGATTTTGTCCTCCTCCGAAAATCCTAGAACTGGAACGTCCACCCTGTGTCTCTTCGGCTCTCTGTTAACACTTTCCAAGGGCATCCGAGCAACTGACAATACCCTGGATGGGTAAGACCCTGTCCTTCCTGGTGCGGCAAAAATGACATTGATCGTCCCCAAGGGAGGTTTTATAGAGTTACTTCTTATGGGCCTCGTGCTTGCTTGATTTCCCTGACCGTATGAGTGGTGTAGGAGGTGTTTTAGTCTGCCTTCGCTGACCAGCTGATCCAGATGGTCCCACAGGCTCCTGCACTCCTCTGTAGTATGCCCGTGGTCAAGGTGATACTGACAGTAAAGATTGTGGTTGCGCCTCTCAGGGTTTCCCACCATCTTGTTCGGCCTCTTGAAGAACGGCTCGTTTTTTATTTTATCCAGGACTTGGTGCACTGGTTCGCGAAAACCGCATTGACCGTCTGGAAGTTCGCCGTGCTTTGTCCAGCCCAATCTTTCCTCGGCTTGTTGTGGTTCTGCCTGTCCGACCTGAAATCCCTCCCTTCCTGAGGGATAACCTTCTCCTTTCCCTTACTCTGCTGCTGATCCTCTTCAACTCTTTTGTACTTATCGATCCTATCCATCAACTGGCGTATACTGGTAGCAGGATTGCGCGATTGCGCGTTAAGGACGTTCGCAAGGGGTGTTCAGTGGGGAGGCCCAGTTTAAAAGAGCTGATAGCCATCGATTCACAATCTTCCTCTACCTCATTGTACGTTTCCCAAAATCTATCCGAATACGACTTCAGAGTCTCACCCTCTTTCATGCTGACGGACAACAGCGAGGCCATGGACTGAGGAACCCTTCGGCAGGTGACGAAACGAGATCCAAAAGCCTGGGTTAGCTCTTGGAAAGAGCTGATAGTGTTTGCTTTCAGACTATCGAACCATCTCATGGCTATTGGTCCCAAACTGGAGGGGAAAACTTTGCACATCAGGGCTTCGTCCCTAGAGTGAACTGCCATCCGCTGGTTGAAATGACTTACATGTTCCACTGGGTCGGTTCGGCCATTGTAGATAGTGAATGTAGGTTGGTGGAAACACCTGGGAAGTCTGGCACCCTCGATATTACGTGTAAAAGGAGACTTGGAGATCTGATCCAGAGCTTTGCTCATAGCATCGTTCCCTGCGCCCCTTGGAAAGGCGCTCTGAGGGTTCCTCTCACGGTCGTATGCTTCCTCATAGAGGAAAGGCTCACTGACTGGTGTTCGAGACCTCCGCCTGTAATCGTCGTCCCGTTCGTCTTCAGAGTCCTCATCAGAGTATGAGGAAACGCGCTTCCTCTTTGCATGGCGCAACTCCTTTCTCAGCCTTTGAATCTCCAGCTGCATGGCTTGGTTTTTGTCTGCATAGGACATGTGGCTCTCTCCATGTGATCGGTCTTGGCCGCCGCGGGTGGTGTGTAAGCTGCCTTCACGATCTTGTCTCCGTTCCAGATGAACAAAAGGGTCGGTGTGTTGAGATGACCTGGACTCCGCTGGTCGTTGCCTTGGTTCAGCCATCTTTTGAGGTGTTGCTTCCACCTTTGCTCGAGCTGTTCCCCACAGACGGCGCCAATTGTAGGGTCCAAATTTGTTGGGCCAGGTATCAGTTTTTTGTACTGTAAGCCCAACAAATTCCCAACAATAAATTTGTAGAGAATGGGTTAAACAACTGGGCTGGGTTTGGATTTAGCAACGGTTCATGCAAGCAGACCAGAGTAAAAAAGAATTTAGACTAGCGTTTAACAGGATTTTCTTCTGTCCGAAGAGCTTTAATATTTAAAAACTTAATGAATACAATTTTTTCTCCCCCCCCTCTCCGTGAGGCCTGTTTCCCTTATATATACACCCTTTCCCAATCTTCACCGCACACTTGTCCTCCATCTAGACGTCCACTTAAGTACTAGTCACATCAGAAGTCTGCTTTAACCTGCAGTGAGTGGTGGTGGGTGAGAACGCACTGTTCAGGTGTCTTCTCCACATAAATGCGGCCAGGAAAGTTGCTGCAGTGCATTAAATGCGGCGGTGGCAGCTTTATTTGTGAGATATTTCCTGATAGCCACGCAGCTAGACATGCCCAAAGCTCAGCCCTTACAGGGGAATCTTCAGCGTATCTACTCGATCAAGTTCTGGGGAGATCCATTGGATAGGACCCCTTCGGACCGACCGGGTTGTCTTCGGATGAAGCATTTGTCTCTTATGGGTTGCACTCTCACTAGGAGGGCAAAGCATTGATACTCTTAGCCTCTTCGGACAGATAGTTGTATTCGAACTGGACCTCAGGCCCAGTGTTTGGCGTTGGGCCTTCTCTCCCACAACTCCAAAAAAGGATCATATAACATGTTTTTTTTTTTTTTTTTAATTTAATTTATACCATTACTTTTTTTCTAGATTTTTTTTCAATATATATAACAACACCGTCTTTTGATAAAGAGACTCACAGGTTTACAAGTTCTTTGACAGAAGGATTTTCTTATAAAGCCAACACAATCATTCATGTGAAGAAGGTATGTCAACCGAAAAATTTTGGGCTTTTTAAAAAAAATTATGTCATTGTTTACTTTTTTTTAATAAATCCAAAAAAAGGATCATATAACGTTTTTTTTTTTTTTTTTAAATAATTTATACCGTTACTTTTTTTTAATATAAAAGGCGACATTGTAACTTGAATAAAAATTATGATATATAGGTTTTTTTTCCATGTTTTATTCGATTTAAATTGATGCCACTGTATACCATTACAAAAGACATTGTTTGCATATTCTGTTGCAATAAATTTATTATTAAAAAAAAATGTTCCAAAACAATGTTTGCAAGTCTTTGAATGTTGCTTTAATATTGTCTAATTGTTTTATTGAACTCCTTGATTAGCCAGCATTGATTGTCCATTGAATTGGGTCGATTTTGAGATGAATTTTGACATTATGAAAAAGTAAAATTTGTTTGTACTTTTTCATTGCTTGATATTAAATTTCTTAAAAAATAATACTAATAATACCGAAAATTGTCAGTGAGTCACACAGTCCTCATGTGCGCAAGACAATACTTACGCAACACAGAAAAAGAAGACCTTAAGAGAGTATCAGTGTGGTACCGGCCAAAAAACCTCCAAAAGTTAAGTTAGAGAACTTTCACCACTCTAAAGTGCCAGAGTTAAGGTAAATTATGCGTACCTTGTTTTCTGAGGGCTTCGGGGTTTTTATAGTAGTGTGGAACCGACCTTCGTTTCTTGGGGAAGAGAAACTTTTCCTTATAAGGAAGATCCTCATAAAAGTATGTATTTTACGGGATCCTTTCCATATAACAATTTTGTTGATTAGGGTTAATCGTGAGGCACAAGATATTTCATTTTGAAGTTCCTTGAGGACTACTTAAACCATGTGGATGCCACGTGACCTTGCCACCGTCCACTTTGTGTCCGTCTGTTATCTTATCCGTCCTCCATAGAGAGTCCGTCATCTCGTGTACGCACCCCCCATCTTCTTCCATCATCTTGATTACGAGCTAAAAGTACCATCGCTCATGACTGGTTCAGTAGAATGAGATTGTCTACATCCATTTTACCCTCTTCAGTTGCCCCCTCACTCTGCAGGTTTGTTGCATAATGTTAGGACAGATCCGTGGAGTGACGATCTAACTTTAACTTTGGGAGATGTGTTTTGATTGATAGGCTAGCCTAGGGTAATAAATGTTGTAGGGGCACGTGGCATTTTTTAGTGGTTAGTCACTCGAACCAAAGCGTCCCTTTGTCTTCCGTGCCGTTACCTCTATATATACACGCTTCCTTCCTTCTCATTTTTACTTTCTGCAACAAATCTTCAATCAGAGCACTTCCATCTACCTTATTAACTGTGCCTTCCATCTACTTGGTGTGACCGTCAGCCACACCTTCCTTGCTATTCTCTCAAACTGGTAAGTATTTTTTATGTTGAATTCCCTTACAACTTATTTAAATTTTGCACACCTGTCGTCTATGTGAACCAGTCAGAGTCTTAGGGTTTATTCGTCACATGTAGGTGGCATGTCTAATGCGTTGAGTGAGCAATCATGTGTCCGCTAAGGAGCGGGCTACGATGAGGTGTTTCCGTCAGGTCAGGATAACCTTGGCACCTCAAGTGATGAAAGGAATCCATTAGCCACCTCACCTTCCACAAGGGATGAGGATTTGGACATAGAGGGGTCAGAGAGTGACTCCAATGATGGTCAAGTCGGTGCTGAATCCCTCACTCAATTCGTCATAGGTCCTAATGACTTATGGAGTTTATAATGCTTCCATTGTGGACAGTCAATGATTTCATTTCTTCCATCAAACAAGCACATTTTGATACTTTTAGGGAGAAGTATCAGATACCCGTCCACATACCCATTCGTCTACCCTACAAGTCCAAGAAGTGTTACTATAGGGGTGTTGATGACGTTGGAGTGTATGAGCAAATGCTGAAAGCAGGACTCAGATTCCCATTGAGTGCTCTTCATTGTCGTCTTCTTCAATACTTAGGGCTAGCCATCACCCAAATCTTCCTGAATGCTTAGAGGGTTTTCCTAGGCATGGAAGTTTTATATGGGGTGATGTCTGACGGAGCACGTAGGTTGACGGTGGAAGAGTTTTTCCATTGTTACCATCCATCTGAGATCACCCAGTCCAAGGCTATGTACAGTTTCTTACCGAGGAGTCCGTTACTTAAGTTAGTATGTGAAACAACGGATTCCAACAGAAACTGGAAAAGTCGTTACTTTTTCATCCATGGGGACGACTGGATGTGTCATCCCAGCGACCAGGAATATATGCCTGTAGACAAAACCTGGGGTATAATGCCCCCGTCTGGTAGGTGTCGGTTCGTCTTAGGTTCCATTCTTTAACTTACTTTGTTTAATGTTCTAACCGTCCCTTATTGTAGCTCGGGACCATCCAGAAATCTCCCTCGAGCAGTGGAATTTTTTGGAAAAGATCTTCAGGACCACCAAATTGTCGGAGAGGACGTGGGCTAAACTAGTTACTTTAGACACTCCTAATTGGTACTGTGACGGTCCAGAACCTACAAAGGTTGCCCATTGCTACAACCGTCAAGTGCACAAACGTAAGCCCATTACTCTGGCTTTTCTTTTTCTCTTTTTATCTTAATACTTAGTAGTTGTATAACTCTTTATCCATCCATCTTTAGAAATGGAAGATAGTAGGAGATAGGCTTACATCAAGCAGTAGGCTGTTGCTAAGAAAAAGCAAAAGGGGAGCTTATCCCCTAAGGCGACGAGTCAGGCTAATCGGTCAACCAAAGGGAAGCCATCGGAGAAGGTGGACCATCCACCCAAGAAGCCTAAGGTGGTGATGGGGCCTAACTTTGGCGAGACTCTAGCCAAGTTGCCCTCTAAGCTTGGCCCGGGGATGGGGAAAGGCCTGATGAAGGGCCACGTTCTCGTTGCCGAAGAGCGCCCCATCCTCCTTCGTGAGGACTCAAGTTATGTGCTTAAGCAGCTCTCGTCCATCATCAAGGACAATGACTACTCAGACTTGGGTAATCACGCTACAGAGGCCATGGGGGAGATTAGCCTCTTTAGCTTGACACATGTATGTTTATCCGTCACTATTCTTTGTCCCGTCCTATTGTAGTGTTGCTCTAAAGTTTGTCTCTGTTTCCTGCAGGGGGTGGTTATGATGAAAGGGCTTATGGATCGTTGTGTATCCCATGAGACAGTACTAGGCCATCTAAGAGAGAAGCTAGGTGCCAAGGAGATGGAGGTACAAGAGCTGTTTGCTTGGAAAGATGTCCAAATAGGGAAGCTTGACTTGACCAAATAGCTCTTAAAGGAGTCAGAGGCACAAGTTGAAGCGTTGAATAAAATTCTTAAGGACAAAGAGGTAGAGATCTCGGAGGCTAAGAGTTAACTCCATCATGCTAAGGATGTTGCGATAGGGGAATATCGTGACTCCGATGACCTCCTAAGGGAGCTCCAAGGCTCCTTTGCTGATGGTTTTGATGATTGCATCTGTCAGGTCAAAGCCTCTTTCCCTGACCTCGACCTCTCCCATATCTTCATTGATGCCCTACCCCAGACCCTAGCTCAACCCGTCTCTTCTGTAGGTACTGACGACTTATTTGCTGATAGCCCTGTGACAGAACCTCTTGGTGATAGAGAGACTCCTCCTGTAGATCAAGCCAAACCTTTTGGTGATGAAGCTCGTCCACTTGAGGAGGACCCGACGGCTGAGGGGAAAGACAGAGAAGACCCCGTGGTCCAGGAGTAGTCTTTACTTTTTTCTTATTTTACTTGTTTTAGTTTTTCTTATTCAAATGTAAAGATCTTTTGGAAAAACAACATTTATGTTAATTTAACCATTGCTTATTGCTTTTGTATGTAGACTTCTCCCTTTATAGGCCTTTATAATATTTTAATTATGTGCTGTGGGTGAGAAAGCCCAACGCCATATGCTGGGCCTGAGGCCCAGTTCGAATACGACTCTCTGTCCGAAGAGGCTAAAAGTATCAATACCCATAAGGGACAAACGCTCCGTCCAAAGACAACCTGGTTGTGCCGAAGGGACCCTACCCAACGGATCTGCACAGAACTTGATCGAGTAGATATGCTGAAGATCTCCTTGCCATGGGCCGAGCTTAGGGCATGTCTAACTGCGTAGCTGTCATGAAATATCTTACCAATAAAGCTGCCACCGCCACATTTAATGCACTGCAGCAACTTTCCTGGCCGCATTTATGTGGAGAAGACACCTGAACAGTGTATCTTCACCCACCACCACTCTCTGTAGGTTAAAGCAAACGGCTGATGTGACTAGTACTCAAGTGAGCGCCTAGATGGAGGACAAGTGTGCGGTGAAGATGGGAAAAGGGAGTATATATAAGGGAAGCAAGTCTCACAGAGAGGGGGGGAGAAAAAATTGTATTCACTAAGTCTTTATATACTAATCCTCTTCGGACCAAAGAGTTTTCCTGTTAAAAAAGCCTGTCTCAATCCTTTTTTCTTTTAGATGGTTTTTGCTTGTATGAACCGTTGCTAAATCCGCTACTAGCCCAGTTGTTCAACCCACTCTATACAAATTTATTGTTGGGAATTTGTTGGGCTCACAATACAGGGAGTTGGTATCAGGCCCAACAGATTTGGACCCTACAATTGGCGCCGTCTGTGGGAACAGCTTGAGCAAAGGTGGAAGCAACACCTCAAAAGATGACTGAACCAAGGCAACAACCAGCTGAGTCCAGGTCATCTAAGCACACCGATCCCTTTCTTCATCTGGAACGGAGGCAGGATCGTGAGGGAAGTGTACACACCACACGTGACGATCAAAACCAGTCGCACGGGGAGAGCCACATGTCTCATGCAGAGAAGAACAAAGACATGCAGAAGGAAATAGACAGGCTCAAAAGGGAGTTGCGCCGTGCGAAGAGGAAGCGCAGTCCCTCGTATTCTGATGAAGATTTTGAGGACGAACAGGATGTTGGCTATAAACAGAAACATCGAACGCCGGTCAGCGAATCCTTTACCTATGAGGAAATGCGTCATGACGAGAGGAACCCTCAGAATCCCTTACCGAGGGGCGCAGGGAACGATGCTATGAGCAAAGCTCTGGATCAGATCTTCAGGTCTCCTTTTACACGTAATATCGAGGGTGCCAGACTTCCTAGGCGTTTCCACCAACCTACATTCACCATCTATAATGGCCGGACCGATCCAGTGGAACACGTAAGTCATTTTAACCAGCGGATGGCAGTCCACTCCAGGGACGAAGCCCTGATGTGCAAAGTTTTTCCCTCAAGTTTGGGACCAATAGCCATGAGATGGTTCGATGGTCTGAAAGCAAACACTATTAGCTCTTTCCAAGAGCTAACCCAGGCTTTTGGGTCTCATTTCGTCACTTGCCGAAGGGTTCCTCAGTCCGTGGCCTCGCTGTTGTCCGTCAGCATGAAAGGGAACGAGACTCTGAAGTCGTACTCAGATAGATTTTGGGAAACATACAATGAGGTAGAGGAAGATTGTGAATCGATGGCTGTTAGCTCTTTTAAATTGGGCCTCCCCACTGAACATCCCTTGAGAACGTCCTTGACGCGCAACCCTGCCACCAGTATACGCCAGTTGATGGACAGGATCGATAAGTACAAAAGAGTGGAAGAAGATCAGCAGCAGAGTAAGGGGAAGGAGAAGGTTATCCCTCAGGAGGGGAGGGATTTCAGGTCGGATAGGCAAAATCACAACAGGCCGAGGAAGGACTGGGCCGGACAGAGCACAGTAAACTTCCAGGCGATCAACGCGGTTTTTCGCGAACCAGTACACCAAGTCCTGGATAAGATAAAAAACGAACCATTCTTCAAAAGGCCGAACAAGATGGTAGGAAACCCTGAAAGGCGCAACCACAATCTTTACTGTCAGTATCACCTTGATCATGGGCATACTACCGAAGATTGCAGGAGCCTGTGGGATCATTTGGATCAGCTGGTCAGCGAAGGCAGACTAAAGCACCTCCTACACCACTCATACGGACAGGGAAATCAGACAAGCACGGGGCCTAGGAGAGGCAACCCAGTGAAACCTCCCTTGGGGACAATCAATGTCATTTTTGCTGCACCCGGGAGGACAGGGTCCCACCCATCCAGGGTATTGTCAGTAGCCCGAGTGCCCTCGGAAAGTGTTAACAAAGAGCCGAAGAGACACAGGGTAGATATTCCAGTTTTGGGATTTTTGGAAGAGACACAGGGTAGATATTCCAGTTCGATAGCAAAGCTTTTAGAAGCTATTGTAGTGAGCTGGGAATCATAAATAGATACTCCACCCCCGCCTATCCCCAGTGAAATGGGCAGGCCGAAGCCACCAATAAAGTCATAGTTAACGGGCTAAAGAAGAGGCTGGATGATGCGAAGGGTAGATGGGTAGAGGAACTACCCCACGTATTGTGGGCATATAGAACCACGCCTCGTAGGTCCACTGGGGAGACCCTTTTTCAATGACCTATGGGGCTGAAGCTGTTATACCTCTCGAGACTGGGTTCCCAACCTACAGGACTAGCTCTTTTGACCCAACCAACAACGATAGGCAGCTAGAAAAGAGTCTGGATCTGATTGAAGAACGAAGGGAAAGCGCGATGGTCCGATTGGCGCACTATCAGCAGAAACTCAAACAGGGCTATGACATCAATGTGAGGTCGAGACCCCTTGAGCCTGGTGATCTTGTCCTATGGAAGGTGGTAGGGAATGCAAAGAATCCAGCATGGGGAAAACTGGGGCCGAATTGGGAAGGTCCATATCACATCACTTCGAGGGCCGGCGTTGGAGCATACTTCCTGGAAGACCTGGATAATCATGTAGTGCCCCGGCCATGGAATGTAAATAACCTCAAAAGGTACTACTATTAAGAGAATTTTTCTTTCAGTCATGATTGCACTTTTGTTATACTAGTTTTTCTCAAGTGTTTAAACTTAAATCCAATCATGCCTGTAGTCCTCGGACCAGATGATTCGGGTTAGTTAACACTCCATTACGATTTCTCAAGTGTTTAAACTTAAATCCAATCATGCTTGTAGTCCTCGGACCAGATGATTCGGGTTAGTTAACACCCCATTACGATTTCTCAAGTGTTTAAACTTAAATCCAATCATGCCTGTAGTCCTCGGAATAGATGATTCGGGTTAGTTAACACTCCATTACGATTTCTCAAGTGTTTAAACTTAAATCCAATCATGCCTGTAGTCCTTGGACCAGATGATTCGGGTTAGTTAACACTCCATTACGATTTCTCAAGTGTTTAAACTTAAATCCAATCATGCCTGTAGTCCTCGGACCAGATGATTCGGGTTAGTTAACACTCCACGACGATTTCTCAAGTGTTTAAACTTAAATCCAATCATGCCTGTAGTCCTTGGACCAGATGATTCGGGTTAGTTAACACTCCATTACGATTTCTCAAGTGTTTAAACTTAAATCCAATCATGCCTGTAGTCCTCGGACCAGATGATTCGGGTTAGTTAACACTCCACGACGATTTCTCAAGTGTTTAAACTTAAATCCAATCATGCCTGTAGTCCTCGGACCAGATGACTTGGGTTAGTTAACACTCCCTCATAATTTCTCAATTGTTTAAACTTAAATCCAAGCATGCCAGTAGTCCTCGGACCAGATGACTTGGGTTAGTTAACACTCCCTCACAATTTCTCAAGTGTTTAAACTTAAATCCAAGCATGCCTGTAGTCCTCGGACCAGATGACTTGGGTTAGTTAACACTCCCTCACAATTTCTCAAGTGTCGAAACTTAAATCCAATCACGCCTGTAGCCCTTGGACCAGGTGATTCGGGTTAGTTAACGCTCCTTTACAATTCTTACAAGTACTTATCCTTAAATTCAATCACGCCAGTAGTACTCGGGTCAGTTGATTTGTTTTAGTGGGCACGCTCGCGTTACTAGTCTAATCTGGCGTTTGGCAGAGTATGTAGACTTAAGCAACATTACGCCAGCTGTTATTGCCATAATTCTTTGTTTTAGCTACGTATAGGAGATTACCATGTTTCTGATTTATTCTTAATTACCAAACTGACATTATTAGCCATAATAACGCAATCTGACAAGTACTACAAAGGCAACAAGTAACAAAAATAGACTATTTCATTCATTGAAAGACGATTTCATTACAAAAATGGCAAAAAGTATCCAAGCGATTACACAAGCTGAACGTCCTAAGCTTTATCTTGAGGCGCCGGGTTAGGCTTTGGCAAATCGCTCGCATCTCCTGTCTGAAGAGGGGCCTGGCTCGTCTCAGCTGGGGCTGGGGGATTCTGATCGGCCGAGGACGCTTCCAAGGTTTCAGGCACATCACATATATCGGGATCATAGTAGATGCTCCCAGGTTGCCTTAAAGCTGACTCTGCAGGGACCCCAGCTGTGTCGAGGCATTTGCTCCACGTAATGTCGTAGTAGCCCCTGCAAACCTTAGCAAACTCCTCGGTCAGCCTTGCTTGGGTCTCTTGCACCCCCAGCATATAAGAAGCCTGCTTCTCAGCCTCAACTGCTTCCTTGGCCAACTGAGCGTCCTCCTTGGCCAATTTGGCAGCGTCCCTGGCCTTTTCTAGCTCAGCACGAAGTTCCGTTACCAACGCCTTCTGAGTTTCCAGATTAAGTTTAGTGGTGTAGAGCTTCTGGCGTTGGTCTTCGGCTTGCCTTTCAGCTGTCTTCAGGCCTGCCTCTATATTTTTCCTTGCCTTAGCCTCCTCTTTTAGCTGCTCGGAGAGGCGAGCGCTTTCGTCCTTTGCCTTGCCCAAAGCTAACTCAACATCCTCCCTGGCTCGAGCTTCAGCTTGCACATCAACGTCTTTCCTTTTATTCCATTCTTCGGCCACGTAAATCTGTTGGGCAATCTGCATGGAAACCAAAGAATTCTGCGTAAAGCTATGAACGCACGTAAGGGATGAAAAAGGGCTACAGATGAACACCACTTATCTCACCATGCCAAAATCCCTTTTGAGGGACAAAAAGAGCTCCTTTTCGCTGAAGTGCCGATAGGACTCCATGTCCTTAGGAAGGAGGAGAGGCTTCTCCAGCGCCTCTGCTATATACCCGGCCTTCCCATCGGCGTAGTTTCGGAGAGAGGCGTCATAAGGGATGGCTGCGCCATCCAATGTCAGCTTCGGAGACCACTTTGGAGTCCCCCGCCACACGTCTGCGACTATGTTGTCTTCTCTATTCTCAGTTGAAGAAGCCCGCTTACCTCTAGTATCATGGGCCTTCTTCTGCTGCTTGGGGCCCTTCGGAGGGACCACTTCCCCTTCCTCAACATCCGTCACCTCTGTCACCACCCTTTTCTTCTTCAGATCAGGCAGTGGTTTTAGGCCGGGATCCTTCGGAGCTGGAGGAAGAGGAGGGGGTGGTGGGAGGTTGGCAGCGGGCTGGGACGTGCCAGTACCCTTGGCCGCCACCGTTGTCCTCCTGTTCTTCATCAATTGGTCCAGACTTTGCATGTTTTCTTCTTCTGAGTCGTCTGGCACGGCTATGTTCAGGAGCGGAGCAGCAGAATGCCTATCAAGCACCTCTTCGGCAGCCAAAATTTCCACTTCCCCGGAGCTTTCCTCTTCGAACTTGAACTGGTCGATCTGCTGGTCAAGCGAAGGGGTAGAAGAAACTCTTTCCTCCTCTGCTACCGGTTCAAGGGGGACTTGTTGAACGGGCTGAACGAACACCGGTATGCCTTGCGGATTAGGATGGGGCACCGGGGCGAGGTCGAAGGGGGCCAAAAAGGTCTTCCGTGCCACGTCGATGCAGTTTAGGCGGCGATCCCCAAGTGTTATGGCGTTGCCTCTCGGTTGGAGTTCAGACTTCGGGGTATAGCCGAGGATGAGGGGAACGGACCTAAGCTGTCCGTCTTCACTCACAAAGATCTCCGACCAAAGAAGGTAGTTCAAGGCTGCAGTATTTGTGAGACTCAGCCGAGGAGTTACGTACCTCCTATCTGCAAACATGGCGATAGAACTGTCAGTGGATTGCAACATGGCGAAAGGAAGTCCGAATAGCTAGAAGCAAGAAAGTTAGAAAAGCTCAAGGGGGAATGTCCCACCTGGCGCTCCTGGCGTGGTTGGGCAATGAATCCCATCATGCCATGCACCCGAGACGATCAGATAATCGTCCTTCATCCCTTTGTTGGACTTGGGAAGACCGGAGAGGAGTCTGACGACATCGGATCGGGACCTTAAATAGTATCCCGCCCCTTCTTTGGTACGACATTCGTACATGTGTACCACGTCGTGCCAGGTTAATCCCAAGCCTAAATGGCGGTTTAGGTCATCAACTGCACCTAAGATTCTAAAGGTGTTGGGTGCGCACTGGTCAGGACTAAGCCTATGGGCGGTAAGGTAACTTCTGGTGACTGGACCCATGGGAATGGTCATCCCTCCCTCCAGGAAGGCGATGATGGGGATTATCACCTCACCCTCCTCTCGGTCCAGTAACAACCCCTCCGTGGAGCAATACCTCAAGCCCACCTCCTGAGGAATGCGATACGTCTCCCTAAACTTCTCTATCTGGGAAGGACTGTCCACTAGGTATTCAAATCTACCCATTGTTAATAAGGTTAAAGCGGGGGAAACGCGGAGCGGCGACTAAGGAAAATCTACCAATGGCCGAAAAGGCAATCTGAATAGATTTCAAAAAATCTCGAAGAAAGGGACTTATGTAGGATTGAATCGGAGAATGTTTGTGTTGGCCTCGCAGGGAGATCGTAGCGGATTCTGGAACGGTTTGAAGCAGATGACAGGAAGGGCTTTGAGAGTCTGAGCGCTTGAGTTCGCTGGGAGTTCTGAAGTTTGTAAAATGAGAAGACAATCCCATCTGGGACTTTATATAATGGCAGGTAAAGTGGTGGGACTTACCCCGCCCAAAATTTTGAGGAGAATCTCGTCCGTTGATTTGAAATGGACCGCTAGATTTTAGGGACAAGACGCCGCCTGGAGCAATTAATGGCGCCTCGGAAACGGCGCGACAGCAGCGGTTATAAAGAAGGCGCCCAAATTCATGCGCGCACACGTGTGGAGTCAAAATTCAGTGCCCTCACTTGTCAAAAGATCAAAACCCCACTTTTTCTCTTCGGATGCGAGGTAAAAAGTGAAATTTTGAGGGGCTATTGTGGGTGAGAAAGCCCAACGCCATATGCTGGGCCTGAGGCCTAGTTCGAATACGACTCTCTGTCCGAAGAGGCTAAAAGTATCAATACCCTGCCATCCTGATGGAAGTGCAACCCATAAGGGACAAACGCTCCGTCCGAAGACAACCTGGTTGTGCCGAAGGGACCCTACCCAACGGATTTGCACAGAACTTGATCGAGTAGATATGCTGAAGATCTCCTTGCCATGGGCCGAGCTTAGGGCATGTCTAACTGCGTAGCTGTCATGAAATATCTTACCAATAAAGCTGCCACCGCCACATTTAATGCACTGCAGCAACTTTCCTGGCCGCATTTATGTGGAGAAGACACCTGAACAGTGTATCTTCACTCACCACCACTCTCTGTAGGTTAAAGCAAACGGCTGATGTGACTAGTACTCAAGTGAGCGCCTAGATGGAGGACAAGTGTGCGGTGAAGATGGGAAAAGGGAGTATATATAAGGGAAGCAAGTCTCACAGAGAGGGGGGGAGAAAAAATTGTATTCACTAAGTCTTTATATACTAATCCTCTTCGGACCAAAGAGTTTTCCTGTTAAAAAAGCCTGTCTCAATCCTTTTTTCTTTTAGATGGTTTTTGCTTGTATGAACCGTTGCTAAATCCGCTACTAGCCCAGTTGTTCAACCCACTCTCTACAAATTTGTTGTTGGGAATTTGTTGGGCTCACAATACAGGGAGTTGGTATCAGGCCCAACAGATTTGGACCCTACATGTGCCTTACAAGATATCCATCTATTTTGGACTTAATATCTGTAGATTAATTCTTGGGACGAATTTGTCCAGTTTTTGGTTTCATGAATATAGATCATTAGTCAGGATGAGTCTGCCCATTTTGTAGACTAAAAAATTATATGTCAATTATGTAGGACGAACCCGTCCACTTTGTGAACCGGATGGACTTGAGTCATCCCTTTAGGATGATCCCATCCACTTTATGGATTGGTTTAAATATGAGTTCTCTTTAAGGTGAATACGTCCACTATGTGGACAGGATAAACTTGAGCTATCCCGATGGGATGAACCTGTCCACTTCATGGACTTGTTTAAATATAAGTTATTTCTTTAAGATGAATTCGTCCACCATGTGGACTAGGTAAACTTGAGTCATCCCGAACCCGTCCACTTTATGGACTTGTCTAAATATCAGTTATTTCTTTAAGATGAATTCGTCCACTATGTGGACTGGGTAAACTGGAGACATCCCTTTAGGATGAAACCGTGCACTTTATGGACTTAATAATTTCAATTCACCCCTATGGGATGAGTCCATCCCCTTTAGTCTTAATGATCATGTAGAAATGTAGATAGCATACACATGGCATTTCTGAATAACACCTTTTATTGTGATGAATACGCAAATAGAAATTGTCTTTTGGAAAACTAAAAATTTGCCCTTCAGGCTTAAAATGAATAAAAATTTAACTAAAAAGCAATAAAATGGAAATAAGGAGTATTGTCGTCCATGCTACTGTATACTGGTAGTACTTCTTTAGGTGCTTCGTGTTCTAGGGGTGGTACAACTTTTACTCGTCCAGTGTCTCCAGGTGGTAAGTTCCCTTCCTATGCCATGATGCGATCCTGTAAGGTCTTTCCCAATTAGGTCCTAGCTTTCCCTGGGAAGTGTCATTCGCGGTACTTGTTACCCTTCTTAGGACAAGATCTCCAACCTGGAAGTCCCTATGTCTGACCGTAGAGTTGTAGTGCTTGGCCACGAGGTCCTGGTATTGTGCTAACCTCATCCACTAGATGAAGCTGAAGGTGCATTGCTTCGTCGTTTCTACCCTCGTTATGGTTTCCTACTCTGTAGCTTGTGAGCCCAACTTCAACTGGAATGACCGCGTCGCTTCCATTTGCTAATCGAAACGGTGTCTCTCTTGTAGGTCTCCTTGTCGTCGTTACCCTTTTACCCATCGAGCTGGGTCTTGATGATTTTGAGCAAGGATCGTTTCGTTACGTCAACTTGTCCATTGGCCTGAGGGTGGGTGGGAGATGAGTAGTGATTCTTGATCCGTAGTTGTGAGAAAAAGTCTTTGAATGCATTGTTGTCGAACTGCTTCCCATTTTCTAAGACCACTACTCTAGGTATACCGTACTTACAGACGATGTTCTTCCATATAGAGCTTCCCATATTTTTCTCCATGTTGGTGGCCAGTCCTTCGGCTTCCATTCACTTGGTGAAGTAGTCTATACCGACCACCAGAAATTTCAACTGTCAAATTACTGTTGGGAACGGGCCCATGATGTCCAATCCCCATTGCGCGAAAGGCCATGGTGCCGTCATTGGAGTGAGTTCTTTTGACGGCCGCTGGATGAGGTTGGAAAACCTTTGGCACTTGTCACAAGTTTTGACGTAAGCAATAACATCCTTTTGCATGGTAGGCCAATAGTATCCTGCCTGGATGAGTTTGTACACTTATGATCATGACCCAGAATGGTTCCCGCAGATTCCCTCATGGACTTTTCGCATGACATATTCTACCTCCTCGGGGATGAGACATCTCAAATACGGTCGAGAGAAACCCCTTTTGTATAGAACATCTTTAATCAGAACGAAATGTGCTGCTTGAACCTTCAACTTCCTTGCAGCTTCCTTGTCATTAGGCAGCATGCTATCCTTTAGGTAGGAGGTTATTCGTGTCGTCCAATAGTTCTTGGAACTTATTTCCTGCACACTAATGACGTCTATTAATGGTGAGATTTGAACGAAGGATAGTACTTTACTAGGGATGAGCATATGCTCCACTAACTTTAGCAAGACGGTTGTTCTCATTTTCCTCCCTTGGTATCTAAACAAATTTCACTAGGAGGTTGCTTACTCGATTCTTCACTTGCTTAAGGTACTTCTTCATCCATTTGTTCTTATAGTCATAGTCACCATTAACTTGTTTGGTTACTACCTGGGAATCGCAGTACACAACCATAATTGCAGCTCTTGCCACTTTGGCGAGATCCAATCTTGCTATCAACGCTTCGTACTCTACCTCGTTATTGATCATAGGGAAATCAAGACGGACCATGCATTTAACCTTATCCCCTTTCGGGCTGTGGAGTACCACACTAACTCCGCCTGCTTGCTTGTTGGAAGATCCGTCCATGTGGATGCTCCATTGTGGGCTCGATTCTGCCCCCTAGTCTTCCATGAGAGTGAACTCTACGATGAAGTGAGCGATCACTTGCCCCTTTATAGCCGTACGTGGTCGATACTGTATGTCGAACTCACTCAAGTCAATCGCCCATAATGCCATCTGCCCTGCAGCTTCAGGGCTGCTCAATGTCCTTTGCAATGGCTTGTCTGTTAGGAAGATTACAGTGTGTGCCTAGAAATATGGCTTGAGCTTTCTCGTCGTAGTTACCAAGGCGAATATGAGTTTTTCCATTAAGGGGGTGTAACACCCCAATCTAATTGCATAACTAATTTTATGGGTTTATATGCTTGTTAGTATCTTAATTATTTTAAGAGCATAAAACTTTGATATTGTGATATTATAGAAGATATATGCTCTTTTAATGTTGTAGAAAAGAGTTTTATTAAGGTAAGGATATATGTGCATAATTGTTTTATTATTTGGGCCTTTCTAGACCATTAGGCCCAAGCGGCAGAGTTTTATAAGCTCTTTGTTCTTGTTTCTTTCTTCTTCCTTTGCTTTTACATAGCAGCACCTCTCTCTCACTCTCTCACCGAAAATCATAGACATCTCTCTCTAAGAAGAAATTAAGAGCCTAACACTAAGGTTTCAGTTTCAAAATTTGTGAGTAAGTAAATTAAACCTCATCTGATTTTGGGTATTTTGATAGTATAATTATTTTGTTTATTTTCCCTTCTTTATGCTCTAATATGATTTTAGAAGCTAAACTTGTGATTCTGTTTTAGTAATTTGAAAGATTGATGATATTATGATCTATTGGATGCTTATTAATGTATTTTGACATATATAGTATAGGTATAAAAATACCCAATTGAAGTGAAGGCCAATTGCTATTAGTTGATGATTTTGTAAGAACATATGCTGAAACTGTCACTGTGACAGATTTGATGTCTACAACAAGAAATATCTGTATTAAATCATTTTCTATGAATTAGGACGCTAGGAGTGGTTTTTATGAATTCTAAGACACATATGGTTTTTATGGAAGGGGTCTCACAGCATTTGGATAAATATAAAAATAATGGTTTAATTTACAAGTTGCAAGAAATTCTGTCAAGACAGATTTGAGCATGCTGCCTTGTATGATTTTTAATAAATCATGGTTTTATGCTTTGACTCTAAAATTTTTATGGTATATACTAGACATCTAGGAGAGTGGTACTGTAAAATTTTATGATGTTTAGATGTGTATGGATAGCCCATTTGTATACTTTGGTATGTCTAGATCATAGATGAATTTTTATACTTTGGTTTCTCTATGTTTTGGTATGTAATGTGTTTGATGAATATACCTTATTTTTGGGGAAACTTTATGTGATGGGAATTAAGATTTTCTTGAGTTTGAGAGTTGGGTTGTGATTCAAGTATAAGTTTAAATACTGAAAAGAGTTTTTCAGTAATAAGTTTTGGTCTTTCATTTAGGTGACAAGAATGAGAATATGGACACTTGAGCTCCTCTTGTACAATCTCTAGCGTCTTCTGTGTTCAAGTAAGGGATATATGACATGTGCGTTTGATAAGTATAAAAATTGTTTAGAAAACTATTATGCATTAAAACCTTTTAATTAGAGATATTGCATATAAGCATGATTTAAGTAAACTATATATTCGTGAGTTGTTCAATCTTATATACATGGTAATTTTAGCATATTGATACTATTATTTATATCACGAACATAATATTTAAGAATGAAGTGGATATGCTACTGTTGTGAAACATTTATGTAAAAGCAAAGTTATCAGAAAAGTATAGTTTTCAGTCATTCCATTGTTATGATCTGAACTCAGTCAGTAGGAATTATAGTACTGGTATTTCTATTGAGATTCTGATTGGCCATTAAAAGTGGGATTGGCTCTGCTGTATCCACCATTGTTGGTAATGGCTAACTTGTGGAGGATGCCAACCTACTCCTATGGTTGAAGATATGTATTATGATATGATCTCGAGTTTACCTAGCATTGTGAAGAATGCTGGATGCCTAGCACTTTGTGCTGGAAGCCTCCCAAAGTTGTAACAGACTTACAATTGGACTGACTAATATGTATTATAAATAAGCTACTAAGCTATTTGGAAATTATAAGAAAAGTATGATGATAAGAAAGGTATGTTGAATATGTTATAAGTCTAATGAAAAGTTTATGATAAAGTATTTTATAATCTATTCAAATATAAGATTACTGAATTATATTTAAGTTCCTTATTATGTCCTTTTATTATTATATGAAAGGAAAATGAAGTATTTGTAAGGTTGAATTTAATCAACCATTTTGTTAGCTTTATTCTATGCTAAATTTGCTTGTAATTAGCATTTAGTAACCATGTATTTAGGTGGGAATTATGTAAGGGTAGTGTGTGAGAGAGTGTGAAAAAATATTCAACATTGTGGAAAGAAGCAGGGACTCACGACTGGAACTCGTGAGTGGCTTGCGACTGGCAAATCGCCAGAAGATGGACGTGTCAAGCATGTGGGAAGCTGAAGCGTTATGCCAGTTGTTGCACTACAGGACAAAAAGTCCAGACTGGGAATGCAGTTACCTCGTGGCTTGAACTCGCGACTCAATCAAGTCACTAGGCCAAGCCATCAGCCAGCTCTGTTTTGGAAAAACGAACTTTTCGCATTCCAAACACACACCACTATATATATATCCTTATACCCACGAAATGTAGAGAACTTCCAGAGAGAATTTTGAGAGAGAAATCCTAGAGAAAGACAAGATTGATTTATCCATAATCTTCACCCAAGAGACTTTTCAAATTCTTTTACTCTCACCATCTCCATTGTTACATCCTTGAGAGGTTTTTAGTCAAATCATTTTCTCACCATACCCATATCTGTGAGAAGGCTGTTTGGTGCTTTGAGAAGTAGTTAGGAAGGGACCAATTCATATTGGTTAATGCTATGGGCTATAGCGGAATCCTGTAAGCTAGAAAAGACATAGGTTCGGTGTAACCTCATTGGAGCAAGAAGCTTTTAGAGCTTAGGTACACTGGGTAGATTAGACTTGGAGGGTCTATTGCTGTTCATGTATCCCAACTACATTTTCTAGTGAATTATTGACCGCTTGGAGGGCGGCGGAGAGGTTTTACACCGAGGGCTTCGGTTTCCTCTTCGATAACACAACGAGTGTTGTCTTTGTGTTTGCATCTCTATTCCCTTTATCTTTACCATTTAATTATTGCTGTGATTGTGATTATTTATGGTTTAGATTGTTTATCAATTCTATTTTAGCTTATGTTCATGTTCCGCACATTTATTGTTTGATAATAAGTTTGAATTGATAATTTGTAATTTGGAGTCTAAACGTTCAAGGGTGTTTTATACACATTTTGAACATTCAGTATTTTTATCTGAAAGTTCATAAGTTATTTTAGGAACAACGTGAATAGTATGAAGGCTATTTTATCAAAACTGGCTATCTATAAAATATTTGATTTACGTGCATTTTTATTAAAGGCCCAAGGAGCTTAAAACTTTACTGGGCTTTGTAGCTCACCCTATTATATTTCAGTTCACAGGTTCTTCCTGAAAGCAGCAAGAGTATTAGAGGTGGCATGGATTCTGTGATTCTCATTTGTTAGAATGTATAGTTTTTTGTTGTATAGTAGTTTAGCTCTTTTGTTGTATAGGAGGAATCAAGATGTACTTGATCCTTGAGCACATATGTAATTCAGTACGTTAGTTTGTTTTGAACCCCAGTTGTATGTCTTTGGGGTTAGGTTTGTAATAAGAGTTTTGCTAAACGTTTAGTTATGTAATATTTACACGAATAGCTAAAGTTTTAGCCAAGTGGTAATCTTGCAAAGTTCAAATGAGATGAAGTTCAAGGTTTTCATAATTTTTTTTTTTTTTTTGTATATTATGGTTTTTATGCAAGAAAATAAGCACGAATTCAAGAAAAAAAATTCTTGATAAGCACCTTCAGTTTAGGTTGGTTCGTGTTAGTATTGAGGTAAACTTGATACTAACATGTTGGTCATGCTCTAAACTCTGAAGTACAGGTTTGGGTCGTGATAGGGGGTATCTCTCTTCTGCTTATCAGAGGGATCTGCTAGTGAAGTACATGGGTTTCTACACCCCGTTCTCTTCTCTGACTAAAGCCGCACTGACAGCGGCTAGGGAGACGGCTAGGTATAGGAACAATTCTTCCCCTGGTTTGGACGGGCTGAGTAATGGCGAGGAGGAAAGATATGCTTTCACGTCTTCGAATGCTTGTTGACACTCGGTCATCCATTCAAAAGACTTTTTCAATGTGTGGAAGAAAGGCAGGCACTTATCCGTTGCTTTTGAGACGAACCTATTCAGTGAAGCTATCGTACCGTTCAGGCTCTGTACCTTCTTGATGGTCTTCGGCGGGGTTAACTTCATTGTGGTCTGTATCTTATCCGAGTTGACCTCAATACCTCTTTGGGATACCATGAACCCTAGGAATTTCCTGCCATCACCCCGAACGCACACTTGCTTGGATTCAGTTTCATGTTATAAGACCGAAAGGTGTCGAAGGTCTCTTGGAGGTTGTTCAAATGGTCTTCTTCCTGTATGCTTTTTTCCAGCATGTCATCTACGTAAACTTGCACATTCCTCCCAATTTGATGTGAGAACATTTTTTTCATCAGCCTTTGATATGTGGCTCCCGCTTTCTTAAGTCCGAACGACATTACTTTGTAGTAGAAGAGACCCTGGTTGGTGACAAATGAAGTCTTCTCTTGATCGGCCTCATCCAGCTTGATTTGGTTGTAACCAGAGAATGCGTCCATGAAACTTAGTAGTTGGTGTCTTGCTATTGAGTCCACCAAGATGTCAATCTGCGGGAGAGGATAACTGTCCTTCGGGCCGACCCTATTTAGGTCCGTGAAGTCCATGCACATCCTCCACTTTTCATTGGCTTTCTTGACCATTACCACGTTGGCCAGCTAGTATGAAGTCCGCTTCCTGTAACTTGCGCACCTTATCTGTTCTGGCTTTGTCTCGCTCCTAAGTGAACACTCGTTTTTTCTGCTAGATAGGAGGGAAAGAGGACGATATGTTTAACTTATGGACTATGATCGATGGATCAATTTCCAGCATGTCCCTATGGCTCCAGGCAAATACGTCCTGGTTTTCCCTTAGGAATGTTGTGAGCGCCTGACGGATTGGAGGGCTAGCTAGAATGCAGATCTTGGTTGTTCGTTCAGGCCTAGAATCGTCAAAGAGTACTTCTTCCAATCCTTCCACCGGTTTTACCATCGTCCATTGCTCCTCTATATACATAGTTTGCAAATGATCATCCATTTCCAACATGTCGATGTAGCATTCGCGCACCGCCACTTAATCTCCTCTTCTTCTCCCACTCTGTACTCGATAGGGAACTTGATCATCAAATGGAAGATTGAAGTTACAACCTTCCATGAATTCAAAGTGGAGGCAACCCAATATGGCATTGTAAATGGATGAATAATCAACAACCAGGAACGTAACGTCCTTGGTGATTTGCTGTTGGTAATCTCCGACTGTTACAGGTAGAGTGACTACTCCTAAGGGGTGTACCCTTGTCCCTCTGAATCTGACGAGTGGCGCGTTAACTAGAATCACCCGTTCTTTATCAATCCTCATCTACTGGAATGCTAGGTAGTAGAGGATGTCAGCAGAGCTCCCATCATCCACAAGGACTCGATGGGTGTTATAGTCCCCTACCTGTATGCTAACCATGAGTGCATCATCGTGTGGGTGGTGGAGATGCCAGGCATCTTCCTCTATGAACACAATTACAGGGTTGTCGATCTGCTCCATCTTCAGGATGAAGCCCGACAACTAGAAGTTTTGAATTATCTGTAGGTAGGTTTTGACTGCCTTTTTGGACGAGCCAGATGCTGAGGTTCCCCTTATGATCATTCTTATGTCTCCTAGTGGGGGTTTGGGATGCTCGTTTTCTCTCCGGGCAGGTTGCTTTTGAGGTTGGTTTGTCCTTTCCTTACCGATGAACCTCTGCAACTTCCCTTACCTTATAAGAGCTTCTATCTGCTGCTTTAAGTCATAGCAGTCAGATGTATCATGATCGTGATCGTGGCGGAAACGACAGTACTTGTCTCTAAACCTCTTGCTAGGGTCTCCCTTCAACTTGCCAGGGAATGTTAAGGCTCCTTCGTCCTTGATCTGCATCAAGACTTGATCAATTGGGGTATTCAGAAGGGTGAAGCTTGTGAATTTTCTGGTGGGAGGCTTGGAGCGTCTATCTTCCCTTCTATCTCCTATCTTGGCAATCTTTTGCCCCCTTTCCTGTCGTGCTTCCTCCAATCTTTCTCTCTTCTTAGGTTTCTCTTTGTGAGCCAGCAGGGTGTTTTCTACATTCATGTACTTAGTAGCCCTGTAGAGTAAATCCGACATAATCTATGGGTCGTTTTTGTATAAAGAAAATAAAAACTTACCATTCCATAGCCCATTCATGAATGTGGCCACGAGTATCTTGTTATTAGCTTCATCGATTGAGAAAGCTTCTTTGTTAAAGCTTCTTATACCTGTGTCCCCCGATAAAGTGTAAGACAAAGTGGATGCTTAACTCCTTAAAGGTACTAATGAAGTTGGGTGTTAACCAGCGAAACCAAACTCTTGTGGGGCCCTTTAGCGTAGTGGGAAAAGCCTTGCACATGATCTCGTCTGCCACTCCTTGCAGCATACGGAACTTCGGTGAAAGACTCTAAGTGATCTAGGGGATCCTTAGATCTATTGTAGCTCTCCACCTGCAATGTATGGAACTTCTATGGAAAGGGGAACGAAGTGACAGGTGTGGTTAACGGTGAATTAGTTCGATGGACCAAGTCATCGAGGTCGCTAGACTCACGTCCTCTAAGGGCGTTCATCATGAAGTCCACCCGTTCCTTCATCATTTGCATCTCCACAACCATGTGAGGTGGAGTCGTATCTGTAGTGGATGGATGGCTCGTGTCCTGTTGTTCTAGTCTGCTTGGGGCATTGCTACCTTTTGGCCCCTTTTGGTCCCTTCTCTCAGTGCTGGTGCCTTCTTGAGTGTTCAGCCCCTCATTCTTTTGGTGTAGCTGCTCTTCTAGAGCATGGTTTTGCTTGGTGAGGCGTTCTACGGTAGCAGCGAGAGTTTGAACCTATCTTTCGAGGGTGGCAGTGCATGGTTCGTCTCCTTGAACATTGTTGGTGGTCACCATCGAGTAAGTGAGCACCATGCAACTCTTCATCTGGGAAGCGATAGTATGGCTTACAAGTCGTATCTTTTTCCCACAAATGACGCCAATTGATGATACCAAAAATCATCAGTGAGTTGCACAATCCTCACGTGCTCAAGACAATACCTGCACAACACAGAAAAAGAAGACCTTAAGAGAGTACCTGTGTGGTACCGGCCAAAGACCCTTCGAATGTTAAGTTAGAGAACTTTCACCACTCTAGAGTACTAGAGTTGGGGTAAATTATGCGTACCTTGTTTTCTAAGGGCTTTGGGGTTTTTATAGTAGTGTGGAACCGACCTTCATTTCTTGGGAAAGAAGAACTTTTCCTTATAAGGAAGGTCCTCATAAAAGTACGTATTTTATGGGATCCTTTCCATATAACGATTTTGTTGATTAGGGTTAATTGTGAGGCGCAAGATATTTCCTTTTGAAGTTCCTTGAAGACTACTTAAATCATGTGGATGCCACATGACCTTGCCACCATCCACTTTGTATTCGTCCACTATCTTATCCGTCCTCCATGGAGAGTCCGTCTTCTTGTGTACTCGCCCCCCATTTTCTTCCATCATCTTGATTACGAGCTAAAAGTACCATCGCTTGTGACTAGTTCAATAGAATGAGACCATCTACATCCATTTTACCCTCTTCAAAAACCATGATGTTATTTTTATTTGTGACAATTTTAACAATTACTTAACCCTATAAAAGCTGTCAATTTTTTTAGTGAAAGGCACTATTTCTTGATTGTACAACTTCAAAGACAGTTACGTAGTTTTTATTAGAAATTAGCTTTGTAAAACAAAGATCTTAATTGTGACAGTATTTGTCAATGTGTGTAATATTCATTTCTCTTAAGAATCAATTTGTATATAATATGTTTCTTATAATTGTTATAGTGGTATTTAGAGGGGGGAAATCCTCTTTATCAATCCTTCTACATGTAGTGATAAAGTGGTACTCTTCTATTTTTTTGGTAAAATTTAATAATTTGTATCCTTTATAATTAGGAATTACTATATTTTTTAATTACAAAATTATCTAGGGGTGTGATGTGTGCTATGCATATGCAGGTGAAATATTTTTTTCATCGCACGCTTGGGTTTTTTTTTTTTTTTTTTTTTTTTTTTTTTTGTAATTGGAAAATGTAGTAATTCCTAATTATAATGGATGTAAATCATTAACCTTTATCCAAAAAAATAGAAGAGTCTCTGAGCACGCGCTTACAAGGCTAGTTTATAATAAATGGGGTTTTTGTGTGTAGGTTTTTTGTCTTTTGTATATTTGTTTGATTAGTGAGAAAAACAGAAGTGAGCGAATGAAAAATGAATCTAAAGGTTGGATTTTTGTTGCTTCAGTTTCTCATCCAAAGAACCCATGTCCTGGATTATTAATTTTATGGTTTCAAATTGCTATCCTTTTGCTCTATGATTTTAAGGCAAATTGAAATAACAAGACCCCAATACTATTTTTTTATATTGTCTTTTGTACTTAGCAGATGCTTTTGGAATGGTGTTTGTATGCCAATTTTGTTATTAATATTATTATTTGAAGATTTTTCCAATACCTCAATAAACAATAAATCCAATAATCATAATTGTTTCCATTGCCAGATTCCAAGTCATGCTCCTTAAAATTACGGCACATATGTCACATTTTTATATCATATAATTTCAGCAAAATGGTTCGTAGCTGTAATTGCGGAAGGGAGATGATGACAGATAAGAATTGAAGGTTCATAGCAGTTGAAACATGGAATTTAGAATTTCAGCAATATGATTTAAGTATTGAATGGTACAGTGCATTTTTCTCTTACTTATCAAAAATGATATAAGTGCAATCTATCCAAAAAAAATAAAAAAAATGATATAAGTGCAATTTCTGAAATTTAGAATAGCAGTTTGTTATCATTTTTCTTTACAAAATGAAGACAATAGGAAATTTGTTATATATTTTTTAGTTTGTCATAGATATATGTTTGCAGATGAGTTTGTTTGGTTTTATATTTCTGTCTAATTCATTTATCTCTGTGATTTTTCCACCAAGATGGTTTTTCATTTTTGGTGATTTTTATTAGCTTTACTTACACCAAGTGATTTTTGTATGTAATTTTGTTAATCAAATGGTTCGATAAATCCATATAGAGAATAGACATTTTAAGTGGAATTTCAAAGTGGGTTTGTGTGATTGCGTTTGAAATTGTAATTTTAAGATGAATTTGCTTCAGCTTGATTGCTCAAATTTATTTGTTCAAAAGAATTTTCCACGATGATACTTTTTGGGGTTAGTTTTATTACTTTTACAGTTTTACTTAAACTTAGTGATATTTGAATGCTGGTAGAATTTCATAATTAAACGTAGAAGCTATATGCGGGTGGCCATAAGAATATGTTTGTTCTACTCTCTGCCCCCTACAACACTTCCATATATAACATCAATTACACATTTTTGGATTGAATTATGGATTGAGAAGAATTTTTTGTAAAAGGTTGCCATCTTTGTACTCACCATTGGGCCGAAATACTGGAAAAAATGCTTCTTATAGGACTAATCCTGCCTTAACAATTGTAGCTGCTCTTGCGCATACCCATTAGTGCCACCATCAAATAGGAAAGAGGAAGCAAACGCAGCAAAAAGACCGGTGATTTTTGGAGTTTAATTAAAAAGTTGAGTGATATTGGTCCTTTTACATGGCGTTTGAAGAGTTTTTTAGGTTGACTTGATCTTGTTGCTGATTCCAAACCTTATACATATTCTTATTTAGTGATCGTATGCATATCACTTTTTAAAACTTTTGAAGAATGGAAGGAAGAGACAATTCTGTTGGGACAAATTTTTATCTCCAATCATCTTACAAATGACAGAGAATATGAGAATGCAATTTGTAGATCTATTTAGCATTGACTTTATAGACAAATTGAAAAGTGCTAATGTAAGCTTTTTAAGATTTTCAAATTTTAAAGCATTTAATTTGTTAAAAGTTGGCATTATTTAAGGGAAGAAGTAAGAAACTAAAAGTTTCCAACTTTTTAAATCAAATTGTTTTCTTTCCCGTGCTATTACCTAATCCATTAAATGTCATTATCTATGTTTTCATACTAAAAGTTTGTGTTTTGGTCAATTTATATTATTGTGGTGGGGAGTTTAAAGAAATTTTTTTAAAATCTCATATTTAATAGTTTTGCCGTGCATCACACGAGTTAACAACTAGTTTATAGGAAAAAAGAAAGAATTTTTTAGTAAAAGAAATAATTTCTTTAATTTAATTTTTATTTTTTAAATGGAACATGAGGCTAAATCAAAAGTTATAATTTTGAAAATTGTTAAATTAAAAAGAACTTAAATTTAGGATCTGAATATTATCTTAAAATTTTCCTCTTTAAAAAAAAAAAATTTATTAAAAAAAAAAAGGAAAAAACTAAAACTAATTGGATGTGGGTTTTTTTTTTTTTTTTTTTTTTTTTTTTAAGTGTACAATTTACTTGTAAAATGGCTTTACAAGTGTGCATTTGGGATGAGTTGAATTTTTCAACTTATCTCAACTTTCAGCTTTTCTCCACTTTCAACTTATTTTTGCTACTATTTTTGAGTCCCACTACACTTTTTGGTATTATTCATGAGTCTCACTGCACTATTTAGCTAACTTTTACCTTTATCTACAGTACTTTTAGCAAAAAATTTTTAGTTTCAGTTAAATAAACTGTTCTCAAACGGTCACTAAGTCTCTATTATTTTTAATTTGAAAGAACTACATTTGAACTAAAAAAAGAGGTAATGTTGGTTTATTTTAGTTGGCAGAAGTTTTTTGCTTTTATTTGTTTTTAGCTTTTATGTATAGCTTTTTAAAACTTCATATTTTCCCGCTTTTTCTCACTTTTTCAAAAAATTTCAAGGTTCAAATATACTTTAGCACACTTTTAGTAAAAAATTCCTAGCATAAAGCAAAATAAGCTATATTACAAACAGGCTAAGTTACATGATGCGGTAGTTAGGTCATATTATTGAGAAAGAAACAGCAGGTCTTTGAGGTTTCTACTTTCTGATAATAAGAGAAACATATAACTCTCAACAAGTCTAAAATTATATTCTCAAAAAAAGAAAAGTCTAAAAATTGAAAATCCATCTAAAAATGATCAATTATTCAATTAATGAATTGGATTCACATTGGTCAACAATGTAAGCCTCGTATCTCTCTCTCTTTTGGGTGCATGGATTTGTCCCTCGAGAGTTAAGATACAGCTATACTACCAGAATATATAGCACTCTAATCCAGATCTGTTAATAAAATAAACCAACCAAGTCTCTTAAAACATCAGTAACTAATAATATAGGTAACATTACCTTTTTATCAGGCCATATATGTGTCAGTATGTTTGTTGTTCCCCTTATCCTTATCAATATGTTATGGCTGCATTTGATCAAAAGCCAAGTGGAAACAGTGTGGGAAAAAACAATTTGTGTACATAGGCCTAGAATTGATCCACATAAATCTCTGCGACATTGTTGATTTAGTATTTTTACTTCTATTTCATGTAAATTATCTGTAACTGAAGGCACACAACAAATTGATATCCGATAAACTTCTCTATCTCAACATTTAGACTTGTTAGAGATGGGATGGATAGTCATAGCAATTTCCTACAAGTAAATCTGTAACACTCAAAAGTGACCTGGTTGTGCAGCGATTCTTCTGAAATTCAATTTGATTGTAATCTGTATCTTAATCAAGTGGAAACTTTGGTATTGCCTATACACGAGATTTATAAATTTTTCCCACATCAAGGAACTACATCTCAGACTTAATTGCTTGAAGCAATTTACATGGTAATACAACTTCTCTTTCCAGGTTTAATAGAACAATTTATTGCAAGAATAGTTTTCTGAATTGCCATTCTTTTCTTTGTATGTTTGATGCTCTAATACCAAAGAATAATAAGCTTCCGAACGCAAGTCTGTAACTGTAAATTGTACTATTTCCTTGACAATCATTTTACAATTTGTATAGATCAAAGTGAGTGATGTGTCCACCTAATTTTTGTTCAACATGAGCTGAGCAATTTTGTATGAAAAATGCTAATACCTATCTATTTGATTTTATAAAGTGATAAGGGTAAAATTGTAAGTGCACACCTGTCATAAGGGAAGGCATGAAGTGGTTTCGAGTAAACCTGTTAGCTTTGCTTATAGGAAGTCTACAGCTTTAAGCTGACGAGGTCAATTGAGGGATGATGGAAGGCTGACGGCATTGAAGCTGATGGTTCCTGCCTAATCTTGACTTGGCCGCCACGCAAATGTATATAAGGAAATGCCTTGTATCCCACGTTCAAGAATTAGTCTCCTATAAGGAAAGGATTCCGCAATATACGCCTAGGAGGATTCCTATAAGGAAAAGACTTCCAACCCAAGGAAGAGATGTCAACCCTTTATTACTATAAAAGCCCCAATACCCTCACAAACCAAGGTACACATAATTCACCCCAGTTCTGGCATTCTAGAGTTGAGAGAAGTTCTAACTTGACATTTGGAGAGTATTTGGCCGGCACCGCACTGGTGCCCTTTGTTAGGTCTTCACTTTTTGTTGTGTAGGTGTTGTTTCAAGCACGTGGGGACCGTGTGACCTACTGGTGATTTTTCAGCATCATCATAAAGTTTCATTCATAATTGTTTGTTTCCATGGTGCACAGTGCCTAGCTTTTTATGCAACTTACCTTGTCATGAAAATGATCAAGAAACTTATCCTTGGTCTAAAATTGTCACGCAGATTTTGATTTATTTTTGAATGATACTAGCATTTTAGGAATCGTAATTTCATCCGACCCTTTTAGCTTTGTGTAGGTTTTTCCTTACAAGAGAAGAAATGGGACGAGGATAGGATGAAAATTTTGCCCCAACCTGCGTGGCTGAGCGGCAATGGATTTATCTACCTCACTTAGACACATCTTGATCATTTCTAAAACTTTTGTATTTATGTATTAAAAATATACTTATCTAATACTATATATAATAGCAGAAGCTTTTACGAGGTGCTGACACGTAAGGCAAAAAGACCCCCCTAAAATACTGCCACGTATACAACTTACTCTTTAAAAAAATCGCACGGTGCGTTGTAGAGGCTCACTTTCAGACACCCATTCACTTATCCAAAAGAAAAAAAATAGAGAGAGAAAACGCAAGCCTTATAAGACGCCAGCCGCTTATCCACAAAAACAAAAACAAAAAAAAAACAAAAAACAAAAACGCAAACCCTAAAATACAAAGAAGTCTGGGACATGGAGAGAAACAGAGCAAGAGGCGATGCAGCCTGGTACACAGAGATGAAATTGAGAATAGAGAAATAGGCAGAGTTTAGCAAGAGAGAGATATATCTCTGGCCAGCACCACCATCGGATTCTGACCACCAAAAATATTGCTTCCCTCAACTGGCGGTACTCTGTTACAGGGTGAGTTCTCTTTTTTTGCTTTCTTTGGTCTTTGATTTTTTTTTTTTTTTTTTTAAGGAAAACCAAAATCTTGCGATAATTATGATTTATGTTTACTGCAGATTGGGTTTCTCGCCAGACTTAGACCGCCGAAAGTATCGGCACTGGTAAATTGTTTTTTTTTTCCCCCTATTTTAAAGATTTGGGTATGAAATGTTACTTTTGATTGAGTTTTTTTTTTGTTGGATAGGTTTAGATTTGATTTTTTTTTTTGTTTTGGGTTTTTGGATTCTCTAGCAAAATGTTTTTTTTTTTTTTTTTTTCAATTTTAAATATGATTTAGGCTTTTGGAAGCCTTGATTTTGGTTTAGGGTTATGTTTCTTTGCTCTGTTCGTTGTCTGCTTCAGAAGGTACACAGAGTCAAAAACAAAGAGAAATAAAGTCAGAGAAATACATACCACAGATGAGGGCATGGAGGCTAGACTGAATTTGGTGAAAGGGTGGGTTTTCTTCAACAGCACATGACACAAAGGCCGCACCTAGGTTGTTTTGTTTCAATCAATTTGGGTTCTTTCCTTTTTATTTACAATCCTGTTCCTTTTTTTTTTTTTTTTTTTTTTTTTTTTTTAAATTTTATTTTCTTATATTTGAATCTCTTGGCTTCCCTCTACCTCTCCTTCAAACCCTTTTTTCTTTCCCTCTGCCCAATGATTGATTAGATGCACTTCAGTCCCCACACGTTATGTCCTCCTCCACGACCATTGTCTTGATTGTAATTTTATTTATTTTACTTTCTTTTTAAATCATTTACGTTGCGGCTTTCTACTTTATATACTTTTAAGTGCCTAAATTTTGGTGAGTTTGTATTTGTGGGTGTTTTTCCCTTTGGTTGCCTTTAGACTTTGGAATTGAAAAATTTGTGACTTTTTGCAATAATCACTTTTTTATGTTATAATCTATTTCACATTCTATAGTACTGTTAACATCTTTAAAATACTTTGGTTTTGATATTGCAGGGACATTCTCACAACTTTGGAGATTGGTACCTCTCTTCTTGCTCATCAGATATGTACTGAGTAACCTGCTTCACAGTGAGCATAAAGCAGATTGCCCACCTGAAGATTTTTGGCAAAAACAAGTTTGAAGAGAAGCCAGTAAGCGCCACAATTTTAAAATTTTCTAATTTGCATTTTTTTTAATAGAATGATTTGCATAAGTTCATGATTTGTTTTTGAAGCAATTCGAAGATTTAATTGCACTAACTAGCATGGCTCTTCATTAAAATTTATCTTTATACTGTTGAAAGCAACAATGTGTGCTAATTAAAAAGTAGATTTGGGTGTTTTGTCATTTGATGAGTTGCCTTGAACGTGTTTGATTATAGTTGTCAATCGGACTTACATTAGAGTTGTGACTGAGATTTATACTACTTTGACTCTTTTTAAAAAACAAAGAATGCCGAGAAGAAACCTGCACTTGACCATAAATTAGGATTTGATTTATGATTATTTCAATGAATGAATTATGTAGACTGCTTAAACTATCTTTTGGAATTGTCTTCCAAGTTTCAGGCTTCTTTTTTTCTTCTTCCTTAGGTAAACAATATTGAACTTCTTCTTTTCTTTGTTTGCAGCTTCATCCTGATGCAAACTCAGGAGTTACCCTCAAAATCAAAAGGATCTAATGTATGTACAGCCGTTCTTGGTAATGCAGTGGTTGAAAAGCACTTAGCATTAAAAAAGGATTAAAGGGAACATCCTAACAAACCTGCAAGATAGCCTGAAGGGGAAATTCTGTGTAGTTGAATTTCATGATAATTTAATTATTAATTTTTGTTAGTTGAAGACACTGGTACTTGCTTCTAGCAAAAACAAAGACAACAATTATCTCTCTTGGACCTCCCTGAATTTATTTTGTTTATCTTTTTGGAACTTTGGAACATGCTTTAAATAATTAACTCTTTTTTTTAGAAACAAAATAATTAACTCTTGGAGTTGAAAGAAAGAAAAAAAAAATCACTTTCTTTCATTTTTCTTGAGTGCATGTGTGATGAAGGACAACTTTTTTTTTTTTTGGGGTCTATTTCAAATTTTGTTGAATGAGCAAGAAATTTCAAGATTACATTTCATTGTCTCTATGTAAGACTCCTTGAATTTAGGTTTCTTTCTTGCAATTTTTATTTATTTATTTTATTTTTTTGTATTATCTAATTATGAAATTTTTAAATTTTCATCTATGGTTTGTCTTTTATAATAAATAAAAGTATCCCGCACATTGTGCGGGTGAGGGATATAAGCTAGTATAAATAAGTTACAAAGAATTTTGTTTAATTTTCTTAATGACTTATGTTTTGTATTGTTTATTTATTTATTTTTTTTTTATCTATATCATTGGATTTTTATTAAGGGTAAATATTAGTACACACACTATTCTACATACTCTTAATATGCATTGAAATTGTGACTTTAGTGCAATTTAAGAGTATCTAGAATGAGTTGTGTATAATGAACACTATCCTTTTATTAATGGGATCATGGGTTCCCCACCTTAGCCTATTGCTAACATTTTGTCTAGATACTAATTTTGTCCCTTTCACTAAAACTTTTTGGCCATTAAAAGAATTTTTTTTTTTTTTTTTGGGTAGTTTTGTCCCTTATCAGACACGAATGAAATGTAGAACATTTTAAATTTTCATCGATGCAAATACAAGGTTGGCCCCATGGCAAAAAATTTCTACACTTTCATAAAAAAGGCCCCATCCCCCTTTATAAAAAAGACCCAAAATTTTATGATAACAAATTTTTTAAATGATTGTGCACTTTTTTCACATATATGCTGCTAAGAGTACTATAAATTTTACTATAAGCATAAAAACAAATATCTCACCAATCACAAAAATTAATCTGAATATTAATTAATTAATTGATTAGATTATTGAAGTTCATTAATCATAGTCATTGTCACTTCAAAGTGTTCGAGAAAATGTCTATGCCAAATTGAAAAGGGGCTAGGACTAAATTTTTATTTTCCAGTCTGCTTATTTGCCTTTGGAACTAAATCAGAACTAGGCAGCATCTAAGCCCTATACATGTACTCCAGTTTAAATTGTCAAAGAAAATTATGATATGTGAAATTAACCATAGAATTTATGATATGATTTACTAAGATAGATTCTTTTGTTTTATATTTGCTAGATAGTCTTTAATCTATGGACTATGTGAATATAAGTTTGATTTGCATTAAAATTGGTAGAATTTTTTGTGTTGTGTTTGGTAGAATTTTACTGATGGAATTTGTAAAATTATTGATTTTTTTCTTTGGCTGCTCATAATTTTTGTCATGCTCACAGTGATAAAATTAATATCATCTTCATTCACACAACTTGAACTTTTTTAGAAATAACATTAGTTAGATAAGAATTGAAGGAAAAGGAATATTTGAGTTGGAGGTTATTAATTACATTTTTATTTTTGGCTTTGCTTTAAGAATTACAAGAGCTTCATTTAAAACACAAAAGGTGTGAGTGTTTCATGGTTTAAGAAACTCTCTAATTGTTGCATATTTAATGCATGTTCTGAAAAGAGTTTGTAAGTTTTTTCAATCGGCGAGTCTTGAAAAAATGTCTCAATTATACTAGACTTGTGTATAGAGAGGCCATGGCATTAGTTATAGGCTCTAGATATTGACCTTTTTTATGTCAAATTTGGAGAATAAGTATCTCTAGATATTGACCTTTTTTATGTCAAATTTGGAGAATAAGTATAGTAGGTGAGTACAAATGAGGAGTTTGGGTGATTAATAATTCGATACAATTCTCATCAAATTCAGTTGTGGTGACTGAAACTTCTTCAGCTATATTCTGTGTTTCAATTGATCACAATTATTATTATTATTTTAAATATTCAAATTTGAATGGTATCTTGCATAATTGCTACATATGCTATATCATTAATTTCATCTCCTATTTATAAACATTTCATGCATTTATCTTTCTCCAAAAAAAAAAAAAAAAAAAAACATTTCATGCATTTATGAAAAATATCTCAGCTAACTATAATGAAATGAATATTTGAAATAATTTTTCAAACTACCATAATTTAAAAAAAAAAATGGTCAACGGCAAAAAAAAATTAACAAAAAATTTTTAGAACTCATATTTAATAGCTTTTCCATGCATTGCACGGGTTAGGGACTAGTTAAACAAGAAAATTAAGAAGTACAAAGTGAAGGGTAGGAGAACCCAAATGTCTGTCAATACTTAGCTTACAATAAAAGAAGGCGGGTAGAGCAGAATACAAAAGGTTCCGGTTAGCACAAAAGTTTCCTTCTCTATGCATGTGCTGAGGATGAGCTGCCTGGATCAAAGATCTGCAATCATGTGTCAAAGCACCATGAGGATGGGTAGATATGTCGGATAAACCGTCTGAGATAATAACCTCTACTTCTGAATTCTGATGCTAAAATTATAGCCCAATGTTAATGCTCCAAGTCCAACACAAAGGCTACACGAGGCATAAAACAAGCCCAAAATTATGCGATGTGGTGCTACCTCACGTACACTCTATGAACTAATTCAAGCCCCCTACCCACCCCCCAACACACACACACACACACACACACACACACATATATAAATAACTCATCTCAACTTTGGAAAGGATTTTGTTATTATTTTTTAGTAACTCTTATACAGAGGGTATTGTATACTCATGAACTAAATACCAATAGTAAACTAATTGAGATAAAATATTTAGGATAGAAATTATTCCATCCCATTTTGTGGGAACAAAGTAACCTGCATAACTTTTAATAGAATTTCATGCTCTCGTTCTATGATATAAATTGTCTATATAGAAAATGGATATGGAGAAAGATCATCACATTCAGCTGTAAGCTCTCAGTCAGTTAAGTTTTATAATGTCTATAGGATTTCTAGATTGACATCCGAACTTCCAATTGATTACATTTCTAGCATATCATCGTTTTTTGCTAGGCTAGATGCTCAACACACCTTGTTGTTGGTACTAAACCGAAATATAGAGCACTATCTACAAATCACATATTCGAAGAAAAAAACAAAGATCAAGATTTATAGTATTCATCGAGAAGAGTACTTATACCAAAAAATAGCATTTTACCCTCTTAATTATATGCTAAAATCACTTTTTGTTTCAATTAAAGTAATTAAATTGATCAAACCCACAAACATATTCAGATGAGCAAGAAATAAGATTCAAATGAGGATAACAATAAAGTGACATCAGATCTATATATAGGCTGAAGTTTTATAGCATTCTTTTTTGATAAATCACTAAGGCTAAAAGCCAAATCCAGTAGACACTGCAGAGTAAACTCTGTAAAGACAGCACAAGACATAGCAACTTTAGTTGCTACAGACAGGTATAACATTACACAACTCTAGCACCTTACAAAGCAACTAAGGTAATACCTCTTGTACAATAAAAATCCTGTACAAAAATTAACAATCCCATGACAACTATCTAAAGTCAGCACGGGAAGAAAAAACAGAAACAAAAGGAATTATGACACATCTTACATGACTTATTAGCAGGACATTCCAAATACACAGACTGCACACTTCAACCCAGCTACAGAATATTATTGCAAATATAGTAGATATCCCTGCAAGAACAAAAAATCAAGCTGGCATAAGAAAGATCTCACCATGGCAGGTTGCCTCACACTAATAAAATTGGTCATAACCTCAACCCCCTCTATACCCTCTGCCAACCACCCTTATTCCAGCAACCTTCTAGACGATTTTTTTTTTTTGATTAGTAAAAAGTATATATATTGAAGAACACTACCTTATGCAGGAAAACATAAGGCAGTGAGCAAAATACAGAAAGATAAGAAAAAGAGGAAAGAAAAAAGACAGGAAAAGATACTAATTACAAAGGAGAGAGTTAAGGAACACAGGGAGAGAGTCACTAGAGGTGAGTCCCCAAACCCTAGACCAGTCAAACAGAGAGCCACTGAAAGAAGCCAATAACTAGTCATTTGAACTTTCCAACTCCTCAAACATCCTCTGATTTCGCTCCCTCCAAAGGCACCACATTAAGCACAAAGGAACTAAATTCCGAATGTTAGACGAATGCTTTCTCGGCCAATTCCACCAACCAAAGAGAGTATCTGCAACCGTTCTTGGCAAGACCCATGAAATCCCAAAAGATCTAAACACTAAACTCCACATCCTATAAGCCTTACCACAATAGAGGAGCAGATGATCCACCGTATCCCCAATACAACGGCACATAATGCACTAGTCAACAAAATCCATCCCTCTACCCCTCAAATTATCACCTGTAAGAATCTTATCTCATGCAGCAGTCCACACAAAGAAGGATACACGCCTAGGGGCCTTAACCTTTCACACACCTTTCCACGGAAAGATAATGGGCAAAGGTCTTCTTATCTTATTGTAAAACGATTGGACATCAAAATCCCCATTCTTTGTCAACTTCCATCGCATTCGATCTCCATTCTCATTATGAGGTAGATTTGAACCCAAGGTGCGGAGAAAATCATCCACACCATCCATTTCCCAATCATTTGGTCTCCGAATAAAATCAACATCCCAACTTCGCCATTCCTTAATCCCCAACCGTTCAAGAGAAGCAGCCACCGATGCCTCTTTATTGGACGCAATCCCATAGACATTCGGAAAAGTCAATTGAAGGGGAGGCTCCCCACACCATTGGTCTGTCCCAAAGCTTAACTCTATCTCCCATCCCTACCTCAAACCGAATATTTTTTCTAAATTCCTCCCAACCCATTCGGATGCCTCTCCACAAGCCATAACCATGTGTCCCTCTACCTAGCTTGGATGTCCAATTCCCCCAATCTTCCCCAAACTTTAGAGCTACAACCCTTCTCTAAAGCCTTGTCTCCTGAATCCGAAACCGCCATAACCACTTCCCTAGTAAGATTTTATTAAAAGTAGTTAATTTCCTTACTCCTAACCCACTGTATTCTAAAGGATCACACACCTTGTCCCATCCCACCAAATGAGACTTGGAATCCCCCCACAAGAAATCCCTTTGCAACCTCTCAATTTTATTGGCCACGTGTAGGGATGGTAAAAAGAGATAAATAATATGTAGGGAGATAAGATAGTATGCTCTTAAGCAACGTTAGTCTTCCACCTTTTGACAAATACATCTTCTTCCATCCGACCAACTTGAGCTCAATTTTCTCCAGGATAGGATTCCAAACAGTAGAAGATTTGTGGGACGCCCCCAATGGCATACCAAGATAGGTCATAGGCAAAGACCCAATTTGGCAGCCCAAAATCTCTGCCAAAACATGGACATTAGGCACCTCCCCAATGGGAACCATCTCACTCTTCATCGTATTAACCTTTAAACCTGTCACTGCTTGGAAACAAAGAAGAAGCATCCGAACATGAAGAATCTGCTCGTCATCTGCATCACAAAATAGAATCGTATCATCCACAAACAAAAGATGCGAGACACAAACCCCTCCACTCTGTCTACCATCACCCCTAAACCCTCGAATCAAACTAGCCGTTTAAGCTCTTTTCATCATCTTACTAAAGACCTCCATTATAACCAAAAACTACACGGGAGATAGCAGGTCCCCTTGTCTCAAACCTCTCGAATTCCCAAAAAAATCAACTGGAGACCCGTTAAACAAGACAAAGAATTGGATTGTAGAAATGCAGGTGCAGATCCACCTACACCACCTCACCCTAAATTCCATTATCTTCAACAAATCAAGGAGCACCTCCAAGTTCACACGATCATAGACTTTCTCAATATCTAATTTACAAATAACCCCCGGAATCTTACTCTTCACCCTACTATCAACACACTCATTAGCAATAAGAACTGAATCAAGAATCTGTCTACCACCCACAAAACTTTTCTAAGACTCAGATATTAGCTAAACCAAAACCTCTTTCAGGCGGTTGCCAACACCTTAGCCAGAATCTTGTAAACACTCCCCACCAAACTAATAGGTCTAAAATCTCGAATATTGGAGGCACCATTCTTTTTAGGGATTAAAGCTATGAAAATTGCATTAAAAGATTTTTCAAACTTACTGTGTTGATAAAACTCTTCAAACACAGCTAAGACATCTCTTTCCACAACTCCCCAACAATGGTGGTAAAAAGCCAAAGAGAAACCATCAGGACCTGGAGCTTTATCTCCTTCCAATTCCTTGACCACTCGAAGAACCTCCTCCTTTTCAAACCTCGCCTTCTAGACGAAAATGATGCAATGACCTGCAGCTTCTTATGGGGAGACACACCGACATGTAGAAATTAATGCAAAGATCCACAGCTTCTTATGGGGAGACACACCAACATGTAGGAGGATACGCTTAATCGGTTGGAACAAGTAACCCTGGCTAAGTCTTAGAGGGGACTTGGAATTAGAAAAATGAGAAACACTAATTTGGACTTTGTCATGAACCTAGTTTGAAGACTTTATGCACAACCCAACTCATTATGGGCTTCGGTCTTGCAACAACGTTATTTTCCAACAACAAACTTTCTCCAAGCAACCAAACCTCAAACTTGTTCCCACACAAGGAAAGCAATAATGCTAGGCCAGACTTATCTCAAGTAAGGACTTATATGGAATGCAAGGACTGGAGAAAATATAAAATTTGGACTGATAACCTAAGAAGCACGGGTGCGTTTCGGGATTCGGGTGCGGGTGCGGGTGCGGGTACGGGTGCGGGACTCGGCAATTTTAAAAAAAGGTGGGTGCGGGTGCGGCGGGACTCGGCGATTAAAAAATTATTAAAAAAATTATTATTTATATTTTTAATATATTGCTAAGCATAATTAAATTTTTGCATTCAAGTTTCGCTAACAAGACAAATAAGAAATATCAAATACTAAGTAAAGGTAGATATAATATTTATTTATATGTTGATTAGTTAAACTTGTGATAGAAATAATAATATACAAATTATAAGAACATTTATATTATATTAAGTAAAATAAAAATTTTAAATTATTTAATAGTTTTAAATTAAAATAATTATATACTCAATTATATCTATTGCTTTTAAAAGAAAGTAATTTTAGAATCATATAATTTTATATATTTTTTTGGCACAATTGTGAATTTGAATGCCTATGATTTACATACAGACTCATTATTTTTTTTTATTAGTTATTCTCTGTCGCATAACAATTACAGTAAAAAAATTATGTGATAAATTGTGATATTAGATTTTTTTTTCTTTAAAAGGAATTGTAAATATTAATTAAAACTTGAAAGTACTTTTAAGAGTTAAGATATTTGTCACATCATGTTGGGCAAGGTGAAAAAAAGGAATGGCTGAAACTTGTCTACCTTTCCAATGTAATCACGTGGAGGGGCTTGGCAAACACAAATAAAAATAGAATACAAAAACTAAAAGAGAGTGGAGATGGACAAACGAAAAGAGAAAGGGGAAAAAGAACAAAGAAGAAGAAGGAGAAACAGCAGCAGAAGATTTGGCGTGACCGGCAACTTGTGTGGGCAACCTGCTGCTTCAAGTACTTGGTGCAGCCCCTGCTTACTCGTCTTCTTCTTTCCTGTTTATTTTATTTTGTTTTTTCTTTTGCTTTGTGAGAAACGGGCTTTTTTTTTTCTTTTTCCAGATGAGCGGCGGCCGAAACGGCCCGAATCGGGCCGAGTCGGCCCGATTTGAGCCGCGTCGGCTTCGCCACGTGGCCCGACGCGGCCCGGACACGCGGTCAACGGTGTCCGAACCGCGTCGCCGCGTCCGTGAGTGTCCGACGCGGGTGCGGCGCCTCTGGCGCCGCACCCGTGCTTTCCAGCTGATAACTGGCTCCAATGTAGGCCTCTAAGAACTCTCATTGAGAGACCTTTAATGCCCTGAGATTAATCTCCAACTGTAGCACAAGCTCGCAATGAGCAAGGACGCTAGCAGTTACCTCTCTTTCAATCCAGCCTACCTACCAAGATACAAGGTATCATCACTAGAGCTTACCCCTTTCCCATTTCTTGGTATCAAGTAGATCACCAATTTTGGCCTAATGCTAGTGGCCAATGTACTGTAAAATCAGTATTCCAATATCTTCAATCATGTACTCAGTCAGAAGGGACTTCACTAATTTATATTTAGAAACTCCAAAAATTAGAAAAATACCATGGAAAGGGGCTCATAATAGATTGCCTGCAAAATCATTAGTCTTGACTGTAGCCCTGAACCAAATAATCAATGTCCTAGATGCCCACAGTTAGAAACCCCTGTACATGTCTTATGTGACTGCTCCTGGGCTTTACAAGTTTGACAATCCTTCCCACTACCACGGAACCTTAATAATTTCTTCCATAGTGATATTACTCATTGGCTACAAATGAACTTGACAAACAAAACTCACAAGTTCACCACTACCTGGTCAACTATTTTTCAATTACTACATGGTCTATTTGGTTGACAAGGACTAATAAAACTTTACGAAATCAAAATTCAACTCCAGTGGAAGAACAGAACATTGATTTACAACACGCAATTGAGTTCACCCATCTAAGAGGTTTAAAAATCAATCAGACTGTAACAACACTGAAGTTTTTATCATTAATACCCCCACCTCAGAATTACATCAAGCTAAATACAGATGGAAGTGCTGCTTGCTGGCGGCTCAGGATCAGCAGAAGCGGGCAAAGTATTCCGTAATGAATGGGAAAATTGGGTGCTCGGCTTTTCTTTAAATGTAGAAACTACAAACAGGATTGTGGTGGAGCTTTGGGCAATCCATTTTGGACTAAATCTAGCTCAGGAACAAGGGATAAGTTGGCTAATTGTGGAAACTGACTCACAGTTGGCTTACCACTTGTTAGTAGATGAAGAATCAAACTACACCCCCCCCCCCCCCCCCCCCCCCCCCCTATATTAACAACTTTAACTTTGGATTGCAGGTCACTAATTCGGAAGGCAACTCAGCCCCCTTGCTTAAACATATCCATACCGAAATTAGTTTTTATCATGCAATACAACAAATTCAGACACAAAAACCCAAACTTAATTACAAAAATTGAAGAAACCCGGTATCAGATATACTATAATCATTACAAAATTCAAGAAATGACCCGTTTTATCAATAATATAATTATCCATGTTTATGAAAAAGAAAAAAAAAAAAAAAAAAGTGCAAAAGGAAAATGAGCTAAAGAAGATGTGGAGCTAACTAGTGTGAGACGAAGAAATCACGGCAGCATTGAGAAGCTCCTCCCTAAAGCGTGCCTCTTGTAGCTTGCACTTAAACTCTGCATCCTTGAACGATCTCCACAGCTCCACTAGGTTTGCAACATCTTTGTGAAGCAACTCTAAATAGATTCCTTCTCCATCTATACGATCTGCAAAGCTTTGCAATATGATCTCTACGTTGCCAGCAGCAGGTGGGGTATCATTGACGCCTTGTGAAGCAGAAGGGTGGGTCAACATCATCAGCTTGAGGTTGAGGTTGATGGGTATCAATTGTTTTCTCCTTCTTATTCTTAGAAGCATCAATATTGACCTCTTGGGACTTAGAAGCATTACTGTTACTAGTTTTGTTTGGAGTTTTGACATGGGTAACAGTCACAGCAACATGGTTCTTCCTCCTGGGGGATCGAAATGAATTGAAAAGACGTTTTTTCTGCTTCTTAGCTGCCTCTGCCATTTGAATTAAGTTAGTAAGGATTATTTGATGTTTGTTTGTGAGGAGTTGTTTTTAGCAGTACAATGTGTACATTATTTACACCACTTCCTTAGGAACGGCGATGAGTTGGGTTTGGGCCAGGTTTTTTTATACCTGGATCCAACCTGCGGGCCAAGACCCACGGTCCAAACCCGACCAATTTACTTAACGGGTTTTTTTTTGGAGCCCGGACCTGCGGTACCCATGGGCCCTGTCTAGCTAGGCTAAATTTAGGCCTAATTCTCGGACCAAATCATGGCCTAATCAGAATCAATTTTTGTTAAGGCCCAGATGCCAAAAATAGGCCCAACTAGCTTAAAATATGAAGGGAAAAAAAAAAAAAATATAGGAAATATCTTACACCCGCTTGTGTAAGATCTTGAGTATAAGTATATGCATTATGCCATAGTGTCAGATTTTTCCTCTTTTTTTTTTTGGGTAAAAAAGAAGAGGAAACAAATCAGTTTTTTTATTTATTTTTTCTTTTCTTTGTTAATACAGATTTTTCACCATCAAAAAAATAAAAAATACAAATCACAATCCCGAACATAAATAGAAACACAAATCAGCTTGTTTTTTTGGCTCTTCTCTGTTAATACATATTTTTTACTAAAAAAAAAAAAAAACAAATCACAAACAAAAAACAAAATCAATAGATCCCTATTTCGATTCTTTCGTATCTAATGCCTGCGTCGAAATTTCCAATCCTCATAAAATCCTATACCTGGAAAACAACACACATACACAATGAACAAAAAATAGGGAACTATAGGGAAAACATATAGTTCATTTGCTAATTGCTAGGATCCACGCACTCACATACCAGTTGTTTTTATAAACTAGGGACTGTATTAGGTCCCAACCTCGCTGGGTAAGAAAATACTTATACTGGAGACAGGTGCGGAGCTTGAACTCCACCAAAACTCCTTTACTATTGGATATTTAGATTAGTTTGTCTCCCTATAAAAATATAAGCATTACATGTTAGTGAGTAAGAGAGGAAGGGTTTTAGTTGGTTTACAAATTTTACACTCGTTGGGAGCTATCCAAATAGTGCTATTTGCCTTTCATGTTAGGAGATATGCTCTGTTTTTTTGTCAAGAAACAGAGTGTTTTTTAAGTCAGCCATATTTTCACATTGCGTGCAGTAGGAGTCAGTGGTCCCGTTTTCAAGCTGAGTTGTTTGTCTTCACCACTATTTCCAAGTAAGGATTGCAAGTGCAAATCCTTGTCTTTCTGTGGGTCCAACGTTGTAATCTTCTCTATCTTTTTGTCTTCTTCTGTTTTTCGTCTTTTCCATTCTGTGTTTATCGCCATTGCTCACTGTCATATGCATGAAACAAGCCCTTCAAATCAAAGCCAACACTTCATTTAGTAAAGTTTTAGAATTTTCTTTTCGACACACACACTTCTGTACAAATATAGAGTAAAATACTTAAATTTTAGAATTTACCAATCAAAGCAATTGCTCTCCATGTTATGACTGATCCTACTAAGAATGCAACTAATGATCCAGTGACAATCATGAGCTGCAGAACAAGCACAAGAAAAGGGAGAGAACTAAGATATTGACCAATTAATCTTCAATCAGTTAGCAAGATTCGTAAAGAATATAATCTTCATGATTAATTCTCCACCTGATTCAATGTTGTGAGCCCTCCACGCAGATTCTTTGGAGCAATTTCAGCAATAAATATTGGCACCTGTTCATCCACTTGCTAAATTTTGTTAAAATTTCGAAATTTTATCATTACAAGTAAAACAAAAAAGGGATATAGGAATTAAATGGCAGAATGGAAAAGACGAAAAACTAGGGATATAGGTAGAATGGAAAAGACGAAAAACAGAAGAAGACAAAAAGATAGAGAAGGATTTGCACTTGCAATCCTTACTTGGAAATAGTGGTGAAGACGAACAACTCAGCTTGAAAACGGGACCACTGGCTCCTACCGCACGCAACGTGAAAATATGGCTGACTTAAAAAAAACTCTGTTTCTTGACAAAAAAACAGAGCATATCTCCTAACATAAAAGGCAAATAGCACTATTTGGATAGCCCCCAACGAGTGTAAAATTTGTAAACCAACTAAAACCCTTCCTCTCTTACTCACTAACATGTAATGCTTATATCTTTATAGGGAGACAAACTAATCTAAATATCCAATAGTAAAGGAGTTTTGGTGGAGTTCAGGCTCCGCCCCTGTCTCCAGTATAAGTATTTTCTTACCCAGTGAGGTTGGGACCTAATACAGTCCCTAGTTTATAAAAACAGCTGGTATGTGAGTGAGTGGATCCTAGCAATTAGCAAATGAACTATATGTTTTCCCACAGTTCCCTATTTTTTGTTCACTGAGTGTGTGCTGTTTTCCAGGTATAGGATTTTATGAGGATTGGAAATATTAGGATGTGCTTGTTAGTGAATAATTTGGTTTATGCTTTTGTATATTTCGGGTACCTGTTAGAAATTGAAGCCAGGGCGGCTACAAAGATTCCAAGGTTGAAGGACATGATAGAGAGCATGACTAAGTAAGCAAAGCCCATGCGACAAGTATATATGATGGTTTGAGTCAAGGCGCCTAGCAAGGGATTCGTGCTTGTAGGCTTGACATCGGGTAAGATGGATAACATCTCGATTGCAAAGGCTAGCAAAAACACGAAGAAAAGAGCCAACACGTACTTGGTGACAAAAAAATTTTTTTATTATTTTATTGTCCAATGTGGAAAAAATATTATTATTTTATTCATCCATCAGTTTCTCCGTTAGTTTGGTGACGGAATTGTGTTTCAAGGACTTAAATGAAGGGCGTTAATTGGTTTAGGGACTAAAAGTGGTAAAAATAAAATATAGGGACTAAAATAAAAAAAAGTCAAAATGTAGGGACTAAAAGTGCATTTACGCCTTTTTTTTTTAAACCCATACCTGACCCTATTTTTTATCAGGTCGGGTAAAATCCACCCCATTAGGGTCGGGTCGGGCCGGGTATCCGCGGGTCGGATCTAAATTGCCATCCCTACACTTCCTTCAGTGTAAATAAATAAAGACTTGTGTCTTTTCTTTTTCTTTTCTTTTTTTTTCTTTTTATTTTTTGCAAGCTTTTCTTGAAGGACAAGCACTATAAAAGCTTATGACCAATCAAATCTAAAGATTCAAAAGACTCGAGTGAAAATGCTGACCAGATTAAATCTTCATTGTCAGTTACTCTCTCTCTCTCTTCCTCCTTTCTCTCTCTTCTCGTCTGATGACTTTCTTCCTTTAAATTTTCCTGTAGTTATTTATACCAGCACGGCAACACTGCACACTAGATAATTTATTTTTATTTTTGTTAATTCTCCATAAAATTAATAATTAAAAAAAAATAGCTAATAGGAGAAGAATACAGTAGGGGTGTGCGAAAGCTTATCGTCACGAGGAAACTGACCGGCGTCGATCGTCCTGCACCACCGTTGCCACCGACCAACGAAGCTGATGCCAACGATCAAAGCACGAATGGCTTTCCGATGCCGGTGCAGTGCAGTCATCGGATCAGAAGCCCGAAACCGAGTCCCTGCCCGAACCGAACCGAAACGATGCGATGTAATGTAACTTTCAGTTTCAAGTTTGGACGTTTGGTGACTTTGGTTTGGTGTCCGTTTGGTACGACGCCGTTTCACTGAGTTTGTATATCAATTATTTTTAACAAAATGTCATCGTATTAGTATCTATTAAGTGTTATTAAAATAAAAATAAAAAACAATAAGAACGGTGTCGTATAATTGCTAGGTTTCTAGATTTTCCCTCAGTATAAATTCTTTCTTTCTGAGTCAGAGGTCCCTTAGATCTCTCTCTCGCTCTCGCCTCTCGCCTCTGCAGCAGCCAGTGCCCAACAAGTGCTCACCGTGGCAAATCACGGGTAAAGCCACTAAGCTCCTCTATTTTCACTTTTCAATAAACTCTTCTCTGACCCCGCGGTAAACCATTTGTTTGAGTTAGTTTATAGGTCCATGGCCATGTGTGCCACTGCTAGTCATGTTTGTTGGTAGATTTCAAATTAGCCAAAGTTAAACCAAAAAGAAAAGAAAACAAAAACAAAAACAAGGGAGAGGAAATGACAGGGGACAATGCTAAGGAATAGTTGTTTTAAAGTAGGGGTGTGCAAAAGCTTATACTTTATACTAACACTGTTACCTTTTGGCTATTTGTATTTGGTTTATACTAACACAGTGTGTAATGTGTATGAGCATAAATGCTCTGTTTTTTTATGTTTTTATGTGAACAAATTTGTTTTGGATCATTATTGTTTTGGATCATTATGTGAACAGATTTTTTTATAAAGTTTCTATTGAACAGATTTTTTTTTATAGGTTGAACAGATTTTTTTTATTAAAAAAAAAAAAAAACAGATTATTAATGTTTCAAATAAAACCAACCAACCCGATTAAACCGAGCCGATCACACTGTACCGCTAAAGGTTGGAAAACCAATCCTAATTAGTATGCATTGGTTTTAATTAGTACAAAACCGATTCCTATCGATTCGGTAACAAATTTGGAAAAAAACTGAGCCTACCTAACCACGCACACCCCTAGAATATAGCGTAAACATGAGCATGGATTCTTGTGTGATGTGGGAATATGAGAATGAAGATATTAAAGAGTCTGTTTAGATTTATTGTTTCCATCACTCATAACTCTGTTTCCATCACCCATAATTCAAAAATGGTGGGACTCGCAGCTGAGAAGTCTGTTTGGTTTTTGTTTCCATCACTCAATTTTCTGATTTTTGAGTGATGAGTTATGGAAATTGAAAACACATTTTAGGTGTTTTCAGTTTCCAAAACTTAGTTTTCAATGGCAATTTCGTAATTCTTCAGGACAAACGGGTCCTACTGCCAGTGTCTCGTCCCATCCCTATGCAGCTCCAACGGGTCTTTTTGCCTTTACTCTCTATTTCTCTCTTCTCTATTTCCTTACTCATCTCTCTATTCTCATTGTTTTTCTCTAATCTATCTCTTCTCATCTATGGTGGCGTTCCAATGGTGGAGTTGGGTATTGATGTGTGGCGTTTCGGTGGTGGAGTTGAATCGGTGGCTGGAGTTGAATCAGTGGCCGGCATTTCGGTGGTGGGTCTCGTCTATGGGTTTAGGTCGTGGCTGTGGGTTTCAGATCGGGTTTCAAGTTGTGGATTTCCGGTGGGCGTGGGTTGTGGGTTTGATTGTGGTGGTATCTGGTTTGAGATTTGAGAAGTGGGTATGATATGGTGGTCACTGGTGTGGGTTTGGTATTTGGTTTGAGATTTTAGAAGTGGGTGTGATTATGGTGGTGTCTGTAAGTTTTGGTTTGGCTGTGGGTTTGTGGTTTGGTGCGTTGGGTTGATTCGGTGGTTGTTCAAGGGTTTGTATTGGCTGTGGGTTTTTGATGGGTTTGTTGTGGGTAGGCTAACAGCTTTGCTTTGACCAAGTTACAGGTATGGGGCACACAAACAGTTGAAAATTTTGATTGATGACAAGTTGAGTGATAGTGCCAAACGGGTGGGGTGTAGGGAGTTGGGGTATTTTAAGTGATGAGTGATATAAAAAAAATAAAAATAAAAACCAAATAGGCCCTAATATTTTATATTTAATAAATATCTTAAGGGAATTATTATGAATTTTTTTAGAAAAGTTTTAATAGATAAATAAAAAAAAAGTAATTAATGTTTTAATAATTTTTTTTTCTTATGAAAGTGATTTTTAATAATTTTTCTAAAATGATATATTAACAATTTTTTTAAGGGTATTCATTAATGTGATCTTTTATAAAATATATTAATAAAATGTTGTAAACATAGTGCCTGTTTTAATTTTAGCATAAAGTAATAATTTTTTTTCTTCAATTTATAGATAATAGAATGCTAATCAAAACTTACAAAAAGTGGTTTTCAAAAAAAAAAAAAAAAAAACTTTCAAAAAGTGCAAATATTATTGACTAAGTATAAAAATAATATTGATAATATAAGCATAGATTCTTGTATTGCCAATTGACCAAACTTAAACTTGATGTGGCTTTTTTTTTTTTTTTTTTTTTTTAATGATTAAATAAATTTGTTGTTCAAATCTCAATTCTCCCATTTGTCAACTATCTTCCTATTAGTAAAGACTTCCTTGAGATTTCTGTCTCCAAGAAAGCTCTCTCTTTAGCTTTCTCTTAGACAGTAAAATTGGGGTCCCTTCTTAACAGAGGTGTTTTAGTATCCCTTGAAATAACAACGTTATTTCAAGGTTTGTTGGTTTTTTCTCATGAGATTTGTGGGGAACAATTGTGCTGGTTTTTGTCCTACATTATCTTATTTTGTCGCTTACTATCATGGATGATTTGACTACCAATTGGAATCGTCTTACCCTATTAGACAGGGAAGGACTTGTTGTTTTGATGAAGAATTGAGTTCTCAAGAGTTCTTTTTGGCCACAAAGTTTCTAACAAAAAGGGCGCTAAACATTGATACAATAGCAAAAACTTTCACTCCATTGTGGCACTCAAGGAATGATTTTAAGGTTCATAATATAGGTAACCATAGAGTGTTGTTTGTGTTCAATAACAAAGAAAAGGTTGATAAAGTGATCCAAAGTGAACAGTAGAGCTTTGACAAACACTTGATGGTCATAGAAAGGTACAATAAAAATAATTCTATCGAGGAGCTTAAATTTGACAGGTCTACTTTTTGGGTGCAAGTTCATGGTCTTCCTATCAAGTTTATGAATGTGAAGGTAGCAGAAAAGATTTGTGATGTCCTTGGCAGAGTTATACTTATTGCCAACCCAAATGAAACAGAGGGAGGAAATTTTATTCGAATCAGAGTTTCAATGGACATAATTGTTTTGCTATGTCGTGGCTGACTAGTATCATTGGGGAACGAAGGAAGTTTGGATCAACTTCAAATATGAGCATTTGTCGAACATATGTTATTGGTGTGGTTGCTTTGACCACGACAACAAAGATTGCAACATTTGGTTGAATAGTGAAGGCACCCTCACACAAGAGCAGAGATAGTTCAGACCAAGTCTCAGAGCATCACTATTTTCATCTTTGCAGAAGCATATTATTTCAGTCCTAGGGTTCTACAAGACTAGGTAGAACTCATCTCCAACCTCAGCAACTAATCCTATGGTTGAAAAAGACAAGCAAAAAGCACAAGGAGCTCCAATCAATGACCCTCCACTTGGAACAGGCATGCAATCACAGCCAAACAATGTTGTCTCAACTGCTCAGACACAAGGAGGATACGGTTTGAATGATGAGGTAACACAAGAATTAATGCAATCTGTTACACTAAATAATTTGCCATCTAAAGAAACGCTCCAAAGTGAAACCAGTGAAAACCTAATACCTAACAGTTACGCCTTTCCCTCATCCACATAGAGCTTTGAATTAAAACTAAATGAGATAGATGCAGCTTTTGAATGAGATTGATCCTCATAAATTTCCTATCCAAAAAGGTGACCCCCTAAAACCTCCATACATAGAAACAATTGTTGACAACCATTAAGCCCTCCCTATCCGAAAAGGAAACCCCCAAGCACCATTATTTTCGAATTCGAGTCCTACATTAACTCCACCCACTTGACAGCCACACAACACGTGACACGCATGAGCTCACTAAGGTTTCCTCTCACCTACCTTAGCCGAGATGGCCCAGGATTGATAGACCAAACTTAGCCATTTGTGCTCCTTTGGTTCAGTCTATTATGAACCACGAGAAAAGATCTCTTATGCACATTGATGACCACTCCGAGTTACAAAACAAACATCAACAGATTTCAGGGAGTGAGGAGGAAGAAATTATTGAATTGGTGGAGGCTGATATTCAGCCTACCACTCACAATGAATTACCTAGTTTGGAACTGTCACGGGCTTGGGAACCTGCGTACAAGGAAGAAGCTTAGAGATATAATCCAGGCAAAAGATCCCTCTGTCATGTTTATTGCCGAAACATTGGTAGACGACGCAAGGCTGGACATAGTGTAGCAAAATATCGACTTTGAACATAAATGGGTGTTTCCTAGAGAGGGCCGAAGAGGTGGCTTAGAAATCTTTTGGAAGTCATCACTGAAACTGGAGGTGGTTGATTCATCACACTACTACATTGACACTTGGATTGATAAATTTTCTAACAATGAGTGGAGATTCACAGGTTTTTATGGAGAACCAAATACCTCAAGGAGAGTTGAGGTGTGCGATAGTCTTAGAAATTTAAATCCCTACCCAAATATACCATGGTTGTATGCAAGAGATTTTAATGAGCTTACTCAACAAGATGAAAAGTTAGGGGGAGTAATTCGAGACCATAGGCAAATGCAACTTTTCAGGGATGTGATTGATAAGTGTGGCTTCATGTGTTGGGATTAATGCCCTTAAATCCTATTGTATGATGCTATGTATGACATTATGTATGACTTAATGTTGTGATTAATAAAGTTGTTTTATTATTATCTGAAATAATGGTAATAAGAATATTTGGACATTATCATATAGTCCATGAGATGCATAGTATGTGATTTATGTGATTTAGTCACAGAAGATATAAGTCACAAGTTCTTTGTAAACTCAGAATTTTAGTTCGTAGTCGGTGATGAAATTGGGCATTTCATCTGCGAAGACTATAACATATTAACTAAGATGATTTGTCTTGATCATGGAAGTGGTGACTTCTAGTTGATATGTTGATATGTTGATATGTTTTAAGAGTTAAGACATACTGAACTGGACCGCTGTGAGATTTATTATTCTCCTAACGACTGTCAATTGAATAATAAATCTCACAACTTATATTTGCATGAACTCTTAATCCTGAGAGAATAATGGACCTGATCATGAAATGTAGGTTGCTTTGATATATCAGGAGTGAGATCTAAAGTAACGGTCAAAACCTCAGTATGTTGGGCAACCACATTTAATGTTGATGGAACATATTTTTTCAAGATGGAATTCATAGTCTCTTAATGGAGATTTAAAATATTTCCTTGAGATAAGTTTAATGGGTTTGGTTATTCAGAGTGTTAGGCCTAACCACTTTAGTAAGAAGTTACTAAAGTATATATTTATGAAATTGGATTTCATAAATATATGATGAATAACTTAAAAGGATTAAACCGGGTACTCAAGGATTAAGACGTAGTAATCTTCAAAGTGACAGTCTATATTCATGACTTTGAATTACTACGAATATTTTATAAAGGGGTTGCATGTATAATAAAGTCTTGGGATATAATTTATTAATAAGGCCTAGAGTGCAATTATATTTATATAGTGGTATTAAATATAATTAATGGTAACTTTAGACTTGTCAAGAGTTGACAGAAAAGCCCAAGGCCCATTGGAGCTAGTGTCTTATTGGTCCTTTTTGGTCCCACTCCAAGCCATACGCTAAAGCCCAATTGGAAAGGCCCAATAGGCCAGCCCAATTAGATAATCAGTTAGTTATAAAAGGGAGAGACATACATAATTTTTTTATTCATTAGAAAGAAAAAAGAGAGACACCATTGTGAAGTGGTGTGTATGTGTGAGTGAAACCACTCGATTAATCTTCCTTAGAAACTGATTGAGAGACCACACTTCTCGGGCGTAAAGTGGAATTGGAGTGAAGATTAAAAGTGTTCCTAAGTACTTCTAATCTTTTGTTTTGAATTTCACTACACCAAGGTACGCAATCTTGTTCTTAAATTCTGAAATTTACATAATGCAAGTTATCAATCATGAATGAAATAGATCTTTGTTTATTGCTTTCGCTATGTGTTTTGTATGAGATACAAAACCAGATTTAACCAACATCATGGACCTTGAGTTTGTGGGTAATAGTTTTTCTTGGAGGAAACACTTTGCTGATGGACACTTAATTTGGGAAAGACTTGATTGTGGTTTGGCAAAAGACACTTGGTTTCTAAAATTCCCCAGTGCAATTGTTCATCACCTCTAAAGCACTTCATCAGACCATTGCCCTTTATTGATCAATCTGTCGAGCTTTGAACCACCTCCTCGAAAAAGAATTTTCACATTCAAGGAGATGCGCTTATCGGATGAACATTGTGATGAAACATTGGAAGCATCATGGTTTTCTTTAGGACTGATCTTGGGTCGGGTCGGGTCGGGTTTACTGTGACCCGAAACCCGACCCGATAGAAATCGGGTTTGTCTCTCTTAAACCCTACCCGAACCGAAAAAACGGGTCTGTAATCGGGTCGGGTTTTCGGGTATCGGGTCGGGTCACGGGTTGGATTTTTTTTTTTTTTTTTTCCTCCTCTAGCTGTTCATAACATCCATATCAAAGCTGTGCCTCACTAACAAATGGCACCCTGTTGCCTTTTAAGTATGAACAAAATCATAGCATTTAGATGTTTGCTACCTTTCCAAAACCTTTGACACGGGTTGGACCCTTTTTTATTTATTTATTTTTTTTTTCTCTAGCTGTTCATAACGTCCATATCAAAGCTGTGCCTCACTAACAAATGGCACCCTGTTGCCTTTTAAGTATGAACAAAATCATAGCATTTATATGTTTGCTACCAAAAGGTCCAAAACCTTTGATGAACTAAATAGAACAATCCTACAAATTTACTTGCATCGCATGTCAATGCAATTTACTTGCATCAAATTTCAATCAAATCATCCAGGAAACACAAACTCTAAATAGAACCAACCAAACTAATACCAATCAACAAAACAAATTATAATCCAAATAACAATTCAACTAGCTAAAATTCAGATACTTCAACAAAAAAAAGAGAGCCTTAAACCAAATAACACAATCCTCTCCAAACTTTCATTTAACACAAATTTTTGTCACTCTCTCTGCTACTGATCTGAATGAATGAGTTAAATGTTGGGTCTCAGATTTGTTAGATCACCAACTGCCTCTACCAAATGATTGACAAAAGCCTTGCCATTCTCAGTTGAAACTTGAAAGAAAATTTTATACATCCTTGCTTGCTTGATGTGAAGCCCGGATTGGTGAATCACCCTTCTGCCTATACATGACTGCTGAGGCTAGAATCTGCACCAGTAAGACATGCATGCATTATTTATGGACTTAAAAGTTCAAAATAATAATAAAATATATCAGAATCAGTAAGGCATAGAGAGGTCAGAATCAATATATGTCACCACAGGGAAATCAGAATTATTGAATCCAAGTATTTCTAACACATATTCAATTCAACAATGAACCTAATATCATATTAATTAATCCTAACACAAACAAAATCCATTGAGAACCAATTACTATTAGATACACAGACAAGACAAGTAATGAGATCCATTGTAGCTAAAACACAAACTAAGAAAGATGAGCAACAGAGACATTAGTAATCTATTAGTCTATGCAACTTAATATTTTGTAGCTACAACACTACTGTTACATTAGTAAGTGTATCATCATCTATACTAAAAGAACCAAAACCACTAGTATAAAAAGGCAAACCACTAGTATTTTGTCACACTATGAAATGGAGGATGCATATATCTGTTGCATAAGTAATTATTGCTATTGTTAAAGCTCTAGAGTCCTTATTCATGCTTTGGCCGAAGATTGACCAAGTACTAACAATCAATTTGTTAAATTACACAGAACTACATGTTCACCCAAATTTTACCACTCCTTGCCATGTTATCAGAGATAGAGATACCAATATGTGAATCCATTAGGCATTCCACAATCCACATGGCACCAACCCTTCTAGCATGTACTTGGTAAAAGCAAGACATAGTTTCTAACAACACAGTTGAAACTTGAAACCAAACAACAATACTACTAAGTACTAACTACCAACCTTACCTGTGTTATTAGCGCAAAATTTCGAGTATGAATTGTATAAACATGTGAAGCACGCAAAATGTACAACCATATAAGCAAGAAAAACTAAACCTTTTGTTGGTTTTTTCATAAACAAGCAAGAGTAAAAGAAACTGATCAGATGGTACAACAATACAAGAAAATAAGGTAGTACAAGAAGACAGGAACATTACACAGAATCAACAACCCCTTTGGCTTCCATAAGCCTCCACATATACCAAGACTACTGTTATTATTTTTAATAGAAAAAAATCCATGGAACTTAATATTGAAACCACAGGAAAATATTCAAACACTACTGTTACATTAGCAAGTGGGTCATCTATCCAACCTTTAGATTTATTTTTTCATCTGCACACTTCTTCTTCTTTTTCTCACTAACCAAACAACATACAAAAACCCCCATTGATTATAAACATATATACACCGAAAATTAGACAATGATTCCTATATATAAAAGAGGTACAATCTAAAAATTGAACACAAAGTAAAGCTTTCAAATATTTTGTGGCAGAGATGACTTACACTGAGACACACGTAGAGAGAACTCAGTGAGAGAGGCAGAGGAGCACAGCTCTTTAGTTAAAAACCTGAAAAAAAATCGAAATGGGTCCTTAAAAAAACGATTCAAACCAAACCCACATCACAAAACGCAAGAAAATCAAACCTAAACAGTGTATTCACATAAAAAAAAAGTTTTACAAGACTAATCCTACGTTTGGTTGCCGAGAAAATGTGGGGAACGAACCAAAAAAGTTTAAATTTTGAGTTCAACCCACGAAAACCTGAGTTCAACCCATTTTTTCTTCCACGGTTTTCTAAGAAACCAATCAAAGAGCAAACAAACAGAGATGATAAATCTAACTGGACTGATTCTGATAATCAATTCAAAAACCCACAAAGAATTCAAGCTCTGTTTACAGTTTGTACACAAAGCAGTATATTCGACTTACACAGAGACGGAGAGCTGAGGGAGGCGGAGAGCTGAATGAGGTGGAGAGAGTAGGGCTTTTTTCAGAAGAAAAAATCGGGTTCAGAGAAGTGAATTTATATGACCCGATGCCCGACCCGACACCGACCCGAACCCGTAAATAACCCGAAAATTAGACCCGCAACCCAACCCGAATATCCTCAAACCCGCCCAAAACCTCTCGGGTCGGTTCGGGTCGGGTCGGGTTTCGGGTGGGCCGGGTCACTTGCTCACTCCTAGTTTTCTTATTCCCATGGGTATAGTGACAATGATATTCTAAAGAGGGTGGCGAATTGTGGTAAAGACCTTATTTGGTGGAACCGCAATATCTTTGGCAATGTAAGGAAAGAATTGGAAAATAAGAAAGCACTCCTGGTAAAAGCTGAAAGTGATGCTCTAGCCAAAGGGCAGAATAATTGGTTAGAGCCCTAAAAGATGAGATTAATATTCTTTTGGATAGGGAAGCTGGATTGTGGAACCAAAGGTCTCGTATTCTTTGGTTAAAAAATGGCACAACAGCAAAAAGTTCTTCCATTGCCAAGCCATTTAGAGACATAGAAAAAATCAAATTCGAGAAATTATGGATGAATCCAATCCTTCGAGAGTAGAACTAGAGGAGATAGCATCAGTTTTGGTTAGTTTCTACAAAGACCTTTTTTCTACCTCAAACCCAAATACACAATGGGCAAACCTAGATCACATCCCTTTGGTAAGCACCGAAGAGATGAATTCAACCCTTACAGGCACTTTTCTAGCGTCTAAAGTAAAAGAAGCCTTGAAGCAAATGGCACCTCTCAAAGCTCCAAGTCCTAATGGTATGCCACCCTCGTTCTATCAGCATTTTTGGGGTGTGGTAGACACCGATGTTACAAGCTCAGTGTTATCTTAGCTCAATTCAGGTACTATCCCACATCTATTAAATCACACTTTTATCACCCTAATCCCCTAAACCAAAAACCCTAAATTTGTTAGCAGAGAGTATCGGCCTATCAGTTTGTGTAATGTGCTCTATAAAATTTTCTCTAAAGTGTTAGCCAATGGACTTAAGAAAATTTTACCCTAGTATCATAACTGAACATCAATCAGCCTTTGCTAAAAACAGTCTGATTACAGATAATATTCTTGTTGCTTTTGAGTCACTTTACTATATGAAAAATATGAGTGCAGGAAATACCGGCTTCATGGCTGTTAAGCTTGACATGAGTAAAACCTACGATCGTGTGGAATGAGTGTACTTGGAAAACATTATGAGAAAAATGGGATTCAGTGAGAAATGGATTGGCTTAGTTATTGTGTTCATCAAAACAATGACATACTCTATCCTAGTCAATAGTGAACCTCAAGGACTCATCCACCCTACCAGAGGCATTCGACAAGGGGACCCACTGTCTCCTTTTCTTTTCTTGCTATGTACAGAAGGCCTACATGGGCTCATACAACAAGCTGCAAGAGTAAAGAACATTAAGGGGCTTTCTATTTGTCGGAGAGGTCCTGAACTAATCCATTTATTGTTTGCAGATGATAGTCTCTTATTTTACAAGGCAACTTTTGAAGAGTGCAAGAAAATTATTGAGATCTTTGAGAGCTATGAAGAGGGTTCTGGTTAAAAGGTGAACAAAAATAAAATGGCCATCTTCTTTAGCAAATCCACTCCGGAGTGTACAAAGCTAAAGATAAAGGATGCTTTGGAATTACAAGAGATTGTACAATATGATCAATATCTCGGCCTGCCATCATTGGTTGGAAGAAGGAAAAAGGAGAGTTTCAATTTTATCAAGGAAAAGGTTTGGAGGAAGCTATAAGGATGGGATGGGAAGCTTTTACCCAAAGCAAGACGGGAAGTTTTGATCAAGGCAGTCATATAAGCAATTCTAACATATGCAATAGGGTGCTTTAAATTCCTTTAGGCCTTTGTCAAGATATTAAAACAATGGTAAAAAAAATTTGGTGGGGTTAAAAGGGAGATGGAAGAAAGATCCATTAGTTAAAATGGTATGAATTGACAAAATCTAAAGTGGAGGGTGGCATGGGTTTTAGGGACTTAGCTATGTTCAATGATTCCTTATTGGCAAAACATGTTTGAAGGATCCTACATAATTCAGATTCCCTGTTTTATAAAGTCTTCAGAGCTCGTTTCTTCCCAAATTGCTTGATAATGGAAGCAAAATAATCAAGCTCAGGATCCTATGCTTGGAATAGTATTTTATATGGAAGGGATGTGTTGCTTAGAGGATGTAGATGGAGGATTGGGAATGGGAAATCAGTAAGCATTTGGTAAAGTGCATGGCTACCAAGGAAGAGTTCAACACAGGTAGTATCTCCCATCATTGAATCTATGGCAGGTGCAAAGGTTGAAATTCTAACAGATGAGGCGACAAACCATTGGAATCATGACTTAATAGATGGCATTTTTATTCCTGAGGAGGCTAAACTGATCAAATCTATACCATTGCCACAACATGAGGTGGAGGACAGGTTGTTTTGGCCTTTCACTCAAACCAGGTCATACACAAGCAAATTGGGCTATCATTTCTTAAAATCTAAGTATGTGGCTGAGGGAGATGATGAACATTTAAGGCAAGAAAGGGCACTGTGGGGACGGATTTGGTCTTTGCAGGTACCAAATAAAATAAAAAATCTGATATGGGAGGGCTTGCCGAAACTCATTACCTACCAAAGATAACTTGGTGCGCCAAACTGTCATCGAGGATCCAGTTTGTGACCGCTGAAAGCATGCAAACGAATCAGCTCCCCATGCTCTTTAGTCGTGCAATGAATTGGACGTGGTATGGGAGGACCTTTCTCTATGGGATTGTTGTTGAACAATAAACTTCATTGATTTCAAGGAGCTGCTGTCTTGGCTCATCACAAACCAGCACCATTTGGAACTCTTCTCGGTCATGGTATGGTCACCCAGCTGCAGCCCTAACTTGATTACTTCAATAGCTAAGGAACGACTAGCTGAGTTCAAGGTGGTTCATCCATTTTCTCCATCTCCTCGGACTGCTTCTACCTCGACACCGGCTCGGTGGTTGCCTCCAATGCAAGGAATGGTCAAGATAAACTGTGATGGAGCCATTTTTACAAGTGAAAAAAGGTAGGAATTGGGGTGGTGATCCGAGGCAGCCTTGGTTTGGTCTTGGGTTCACTTTCCAAACAAATTCCTCAGGCTTACACACCTCATGAGATTGAGGCAATGGTTGCTTCGACGGCCTTTCAATTTGTAGCAGACCTGGGTTTCTATCATGCAGTCCTTGAGACAGATTCACAAGTGCTAGTGCAGGCCTTGCTCAATGACACCAATTTCTTGTCCTCGGTGGGCTTAGTTATGGATGATGTTAGAATTTGTGCTACATGTTTTAATCAATTACATTACTCTCATGTAAAGAGATAAGGTAATAAGGTTGCTCATTGTGGGACCGAAAAACTGGCTCTCAGAAAAGGGGTTAGGTATCAGCACCTTCCCTTTTCAAGATCATATGGAGTTGCCACTTATTTTATAAGTAAAATAAGAAAACTATACAAAAGATTACAAAACGGCTTGAATAATACACATTCTCATTAATTTGAAATAAATACAACTTGATAGAAAGAACTATACATGGCTTTGTTTCCTAGTTACAATTTAGTAAAAAAAAAAAAAATACAAAGCCTTATTTCCTATTTACAATCTATCAAAAAAAAAAAAAAAAAAGATTGTCTCCTACAAACCTAAGATTCTCAAATTTGGGGCTAGATTACAGGATAGGAAGGTGTTAGACATCCATCCTACCCAGACAAAGTTTGGTCTTCTAGACTTTTAAATAATCTTTTAAATACCCATAAAAAAATGACATGTTGTTGTGTCAATATTCCTAGATCTATGGTTGGTTAATGTGCAAAATACTAGATCTGTTATATTTATGCAAGGAGAAATCACATCTGAATTTTATTTAAAGGAAAATGATTTTCAAGAGAAGTTTCAAATTAAACAAAATGAATTTTTCAATTAAAAATTCAGATTTGATTTTTGAAAATAGCAAGGAATGGATTTTTGAAAAGAGTTCCTAAATCTAATTTCTTAATTAAAGAATAGAATGAATCTCCAAGAGGAAAATCCAAATTTGATTATTTAATTAAGAAACAGAATGGTTTTTAAAAGAAAATGCAGATTTGATTTTTCAAAATAAGAAAGAATGAATTTTTAAAATAAAATTCAAATCTGATTTTTGTGTTTTAGAAAACAAAAGAGGTTTCAAAAATAAATTCAGATCTGATCTTTGGTTCAGAAATTAATGGAGATTTGAAAAATAAATTCAGATCTGATTTTTGTTTTAGGAAAAGAATGGAGATTTGAAAAATAAATTCAAATCTGATTTTTTTTTTTTTTTTTTTTTTTTTGGAAAAGAATGGAATTTTGAAAAATAAATTCAAATCTGATTTTTGTTTTACATAAATAAACAGATGTAATATTTAATCATATGCATTACATAACTACATGAACAAACCACATATACATAAACAAACATTCATCATATAATCACTAGAAAGAAAAATCATAGCAAACAAAAGAAGGAACATGTTAGGGAAGGCATGGAGAATTGAATTAGTTACATGAACATGTAAATAAAAAGATGAAAACTTACTTGCATCAATGAATTTTACAAGGGAATGGGGAAATCGCTTTAGAGTTAGAGAGAGGATGAGTCTCTCTAAGTCTTAAAGAGATTGTACTTAACAGAAAAGAAAGTCCTAGAGCTAAATTTCTAGAATTTCTTTTTCATCAAGAGCAGAGGGGTGCTGATTTCTGATTTTAATTCTGTATTTATAGAGGTGTTGTGCTTAAAAAAAACAACCTAGGGTTGTTTAGAAAATCAGTAGGCCCGAATTAGGTCGAATTTTATCCCTAAAAAATTGAATCTGATGTGTTTTAGCTTGATTCGAAAGTTTTTGAGTCGGGCCTCGAGGTTGTGCCAATTGGCACTGTGGAAGTGCCGATCGCACTTCTAGAATGCCGATTGGCACTCTTTAGTGCTAGCCACATTCTCCTCTTTTGGTTCGATTTGAACTCTTTATTAGGGGTTTTCTAAATCGGGAATTGCGCTTGGATGTATTTTAAACTTGTATTCTAAAATAAATCCACTTTAATTTGATAATCAGGTCCTTAAAAAATAATTATTTGAAATATAATTATTTAAAAAAAAACTTAATTATCAACAACTCCCTTATTATCTGATTATCTCTTTTATTCCTATGCAACCAATCTTATTTTTTATCAAATCCAACAGCCAATCACATAAATTATCTAATTAATTTTAATTGTTGACCATTCAGAATTAATATCAATTAATGACACGTGACTAGCTTCACCCATATAAGATGCATGTAGACCGTGAAAACTTGATATTGTGATATCTTTCAATCCGACAATCTAATTTGGGAATCGGGCATATCGTCGCGATTGTTAAAGTCTTAAAATCATTTTTATGATATATGATGAATTATTTAATGCATGAAATGAAATTATGATTTTTGGGTATTTAGAATGGTCATTTCAGTCACCTTCCTAGGTTAAATTATGGGTCTAAAATTGAATGTCTACACTCATACATTAGCTCGACATGCTATATGCATTTTAGATTTTGTAGTGTAGATAGAGGATGTTCCACCACCTTTATTTCTGTTGTACTAGTTGACATTGTTGAAATTATGATTTTTTGGGTATTTAGAATGGTCATTTCAGTCACCTTCCAATGTTAAATTATGGGTGCTAAATTGAGTGTCTACACTTATATGTTAGCTCGACATGCTATATGTATTTCAGATTTTATAGTGTGGATGGAGGATGTTCCACCACCTTTATTTCTTGTTGTTCTAGTTGACATTGCTGATTTTTCTTAATAAAATAAGTTATGTTCTTCCTTTAAAATAAAAATAAAAATAAAAATAAAAATAATGAGGAAACCTAGATTTGCAGCCATTTCCATTAAATACCCTACTGAGAGAGGGAGGGAGAGAAATGAATTCTAAAATGTTTTTTTTTAAAATAATTTTATTAAATGATTTTTTGAATAAATCATTATTATTATTATTTAAAAATAAATTATGTGTAATGCATGCAATAGTATTTTCTATCCATTGAGTAATTACAAATAAGGAAAAAGATTGATTGAGCGATTTCTCTAACCCCATGTAGGGAATGCAAACAATGCCAAATGTGATGATTAACTTAAACTTAATTTCATATTCAAATGTAGCAATTACAAGGAAGTCTTTCAAGTATTGTTTATTTGGATTCAAGTCCGACTACTGACTCTCTGTAGGACTCTGTGTGTGTGTGTGTGTATGTGTGTGTGTGAGTGTGTGTGTGTGTGTGTGTGAGAGAGAGAGAGAGAGAGAGAGAGAGAGAGAGAGGGTGTGTCAAATTCCAAAGGTTGTATTTTTACTTTCAATTTATTTATCTCACATGCCAACGCTAGATATGTTTAAGCTGCTAGGGAAATTGATGATATCTAATCTAAATGACAGACAAGATATTTCCACATCAGTAGATGTTGTAGCTTTTCTGTATTCAAATAACTTATTTAGCCAGCGAAGAAATTAGATTTTGAAGTGCTAACCAAGCATTACTCCTATATAACTAGCTATTGTTCTCTCCAACAATCTTCTCAAATACCTATCTCCTTCTCTCAATCAAACTCCATGGCCAACGAAGAATACTTAACTCTCCCATTGATGAAAAAACGGGTTAAACTTAAGAAGAGCGAGAACAAGAACCATGTTCTTATTGTAGCAGCCGATGCTAATACTACTTTAAATACAACTTGTAAACCTGAAACCAAATAGCCTGCTAAAACTCCGAAGAAGAAGAGCAAGACAAACATTAATACCATTAATGACAACAAGTCCCCTTTTTCCAAAAAGACGAAAAAGAAGAAGAAGAAGGTGCTAATAATGATGATGACCCTTCCGCTCACAAGTCAAAAATCATATTTAAAGGTTTTGAAGCTCGTATCAATGAATAAGGAGTCCAGTCTAATTTCCTTCCTGAAGACAACGTTGCAGACTTAGAGCACTTGTGGAAGTGGAGCTAAATAGCTATATAGCTATTTTAGCTCCACCAAAACACAAAAATCAACCATACAGCAGTGGAGCTAAATGTACTTTTTTTAGCTTCATTGCTACAGTGCACATTTAAAGATAGATGTGCACTGTTGCTCAAGGTAAAAAAAAAAATATATATATATATATATATATTTGTGTTCACATTGTGGTTGTGTGTGTGACTGTGATGTTTATAATAGATATATTATTTTATTGTAATAGATATCTTATTTTATTGTGATGTTTATATTATTTTATTGTGTTGAAAGCTAAAATAAATCTAATGCTGCAGCATGTGTGTAAGTAAAATAGATATAGTAATTTTTTGTGGTGCCAAATAGCTAAATTTTTAGCTCTACTGTTGTGGATGCTCTGGAGCTGTGGAGATCTTTTAAGCAAGTAGAATTTGAATGCTCCCGACGTGAGGCACACTTTAGTGAGAAGCTCTTCGAGGCTGCCCGTGATGTCTATGATGGAATTAAAGATAAGTGCGCGGCGAAAAAGTAAGTTTTGAACGGATCTACTTCATTCAATATTGATAATACGTACTAAGTAAATTTCAGAATTTTGAGAATAAGAGATCGTACCTTGAAGCGGTGAATTACAAAACCGAAGATTGAAGCACTTGGGAATACTCTTAATCTTCACTCCAATTCCACTAATCGCCCAAGATGTGTGGTCTCTCAAATTGGTAACAAAGGGATTAATAGAGAGTGACTATCACTCACTTCCACACCACTACAATGGTGATTTTCTTACCAATTTTTTTCTGTACGTTTTTCCCTTTGTATCTAACCAATATATCTAATTGGACTGGCCTTTTGGGCCTTACCAATTGGGCTTAAGTGTGTGGCTTGGAGTGGGACCAAAAGGGACCAATAAAACACTAGCTCCAATGGGCCTTGGGCTTTTCTGTCAACTCTTGACAAGTCCAAAGTTACCATTAACTATATTTAATACCACTATATAAATATAGTTGCACTCTAGGTCTTATTTATATATATTATATCCCAAGACTTTCTTATACATGCAACCCCTTCATAAAATATTCGTAGTAATACAAAGTTAATAATGTAGACTGCTACTTTGTAAATTACTACATCTTGATTCTTGAGTACCCGGTTTAATCCTTTAATGTTATTCATTATATATTTATGAAATCCAATTCCATAAATATATACTTTAGTAACTACTTACTAAAGTGGTTAGGCCTAACTCTCTGAATAACAAACTCATTAAACTTATCTCAAGGGAATACTTTATATCTCCGTTAAGAGACTATGAATTCCATCTTGAGAATACATGTTCCATCAACACTTAATGTGGCTGCCCAACATACTGAGGTTTTGACCATTATAATAGATCTCACTCTTAATATATCAAAGCAACCTACACCTTATTATCAGGTCCATTATTCTCTCAGGATTAAGAGTTCATGCAAATGTAAGTCGTGAGATTTATTATTCATTTGACAGTCCTTAGGCAAATAATAAATCTCACAGCGGTCCAGTTCAATATGTCTTAACTCTTAAAACATATTAACATATCAACTAGAAGTCTCCACTTCCATGATCAAGACAAATCATTGTAGTTGATATGTTATAGTCTTCGTAAATGAAATGCCCAATTTCTTCACCGACTACGAACTATAATTCTGAGTTTACAAAGAACTTGTGATTTATATCTTCTGTGATTCTTTACATAAATCACATACTATGCATCTCATGGACTATATGATAATGTCCGAATATTCATGTTACCACTATTTCAGATAATAATAAAACAAATTTATTAAACACAATATTAAGTCATACATAATGTCTAACACAATGTCACACTTAATATCATACATAGCATCATTCAATAGGATTTAAAAGCACTAATCCTAACAATCTCCCACTTGCCCTAAAGACTATTGTGCACTAATCTAACTCCCATTCCCTCCAAATGTGACTCGAAAGTCCTTTGAGGCAAGGCTTTAGTAAATGGATCTGCTAGATTGTTTGCACTTTCAATCTTTGCTACCACCACATCTCCACAAGCAACAATATCTCGAATGATATGGTACTTCCTCTCAATGTGCTTTCCTTTCTTGTGATTCCTTGGATATTTAGATTGTGCAACTGCTCCACTGTTATCACAAAACAATGTGATTGGAACTTGCTCCATTCTTATTACACCAAGGTCAGAGAGGAATTTCTTGAGCCATACAGCTTCCTTTGCTGCTTCACAGGCAGCAACATATTCTGCTTCCATGGTGGAGTCTGCAATACATGATTGCTTAATACTCCGCCAACTAATGGCTCCACCTCCCAAGGTGAAAACACATCCTGAAGTGGATTTTCTGAAATCTAGATCCGATTGAAAATCTGAATCTGTATAGCTAATGGGAATCAAATCCTCACAATGGTAAACAAGCATATAATCTCTCGTTCTCCGTAGATATTTGAGAATATGCTTTACAGCTTGCCAATGTTTTGGTCTTGGATTTGATTGATAATGGCTGACCATGCCAACTGAATAGCAGATATCTAGTCTAGTACAAAGCATGGCATACATGAGACTTCCTACTGCAGAAGCATAGGGAACTTGTCTCATCATATCTACTTCCTCTTGAGTCTTAGGCCTTTGGTCATCAGACAGAGGAACTCCATATCTGAAAGGAAGCAATCCTTTCTTGGAGTTTTGCATGCTAAACCGTTTTAGAACCTTATCTATGTATCTAGCTTGTGATAAGCCTAACATCTTATTCTTGCGATCTCGCCAAAGCTTAATCCCTAGAATAAAGTTAGCCTCACCCAAGTTCTTCATATCAAATTGGCTTGACAACCAAACCTTTACAGATGACATTACCCCTACATCATTTCCAATGAGTAGAATATCATTAACATAAAGTACTAGGAACATTACTACTCTATCTTGATGTCTTTTGTACACACATGGTTCATCAAGATTTTGTTCAAAACCAAATGTCTTGATTGCTTGATCAAATCTGATGTTCCATGACCTAGATGCTTGCTTAAGTCCATAAATGGACCTTTGCAACTTGCATACCAAATGCTCTTGGTTCTTTGCTATGAAACCTTCCGGTTGCATCATATAGATTTCCTTTTCAAGATTGCTATTAAGAAATGCAGTCTTGACATCCATTTGCCAAATCTCATAATCAAAACGAGCAGCAATGGATAAGAGAATTCCGATAGATTTAAGCATTGCTACTGAAGAAAAGGTTTCATCATAATCAATACCTTCTTTTTGAGTATACCCTTTCGCCACTAGCCTTGCTTTAAAGGTTTCAACCTTTCCATCTATCCCTCTCTTTCTCTTGTAAACCCATTTGCAACCAACAGGTTTAATGCCGTTAGGCGCCTCTACAAGATTCCAAACTTGATTGGAATACATGGAATCTAATTCAGATTTCATAGCTTGGACCCAATGATGTGCATCTATATCATTCATTGCTTCATCATATGTGTAGGGATCCGATTCAACCTCTTCTGAGATAGCTTCATAAGTTTCTCCCAAACCTATGAATCTTATAGAAGGCCGAACAATTCTCCCACTACGACGAGGCACTTGTGTACTAGACATCTCATGAGTAGTATCTTGTGGTGTATCTAATACAGTCACATCTTCCCTAGTTTCATCTATTGGTTGTTCATTTACAGGTTCATTCATTTCAACCAACACAACTCTACTTCTAGGAGTAAAATTATTCATGTAGTCATTTTCCAAGAATTTGGCATTTGTGCTAACAAACACTTTATTATCTTTATGACTATAGAAAAAATAACCCCTAGTTTCTTTTGGATAACCTACAAGCAAACACACTTCTGATTTTGGTTCCAACTTATCAGGCTTCCCTTTTAACACATGTGCAGGACAACCCCAAATGTGGAGATATTTCATGCTAGGCTTACGCCCACTCCACAATTCCATGGGTGTTTTGGGAACAGATTTTGACGGAACTAAATTCAAAAGATGTATTGTTGTTTCTAAGGCATAACCCCAAAAAGAAATAGGTAGAGTTGAATAACTCATCATAGACCTAACCATTTCCAAAAGAGTCCTATTCCTTCTTTCTGCTACACCATTCTGTTATGGAGTTCCAGGTGCAGTCAATTGGGATACAATCCCATTCTTAGTTAAGTAATCCTTGAAATCCCCAAAAAGGTATTCACCACCTCGATCAGATCGAATGGCTTTTATGTGTTTACCTAATTGATTCTCAACTTCAGCCCTAAACTCTTTGAACTTTTCAAAGGCTTCGGACTTCCGTTTCATTAGGTACACATAACCATATCTTGAGTAATCATCAGTGAAAGTAATGAAATACTCATGGCCACCTCTTGCTTGGATTGACATAGGACCACAAACATCAGAATGCACTAACTCTAGCAAATCTTGGGCTCTTCTACCTTTTGCAGTAAAAGGTCGTTTGGTCATTTTACCTTCCAAACAAGATTCACAAACTGGAAATTCATCAAAGTCCATGGGCCCTAAGAGTCCATCTTTGATTAGTCTTTGAATTCTGTTTGAATTAATATGACCTAAACGCAAGTGCCAAAGATATGCATCGTTAGTAGAAGGAAACTTTCTCTTTAATGATTTTACATGAGAGTTAGCATCTAATTCAGAATTATATAATTCATGCTTATCAGGAGTTAAAATATAAAGACCATCCACAATATTGCCATAACAGATAAACACTTTATCCTTCTTTATTACAACATTGTCTTTTAGGATAACACAATATCCTTGTTTACCTAAGTAAGTAGCAGAAATTAAATTCCTACGAACATTAGGTACATACAAACAGTCTTCTAATATTAGAACTCTAGATTGAAAACATAAATTATAAACACCAACAGCTACAACTGGAATTCTGCTCCCATCAGCCAAAGTAAGAAACAACTCCCCTTCTTTAAGCTTTCTGGTCTCTTGAAACCCCTGCAAAGAATTGCAGATATGATTAGTACAACCTGAATCCACACACCAGGAATCCGTGGGATTCTGTACCAAACATATTTCAAGAAGGAATGTATCATTCATACCTTTATTCTTGGCAGCCTTGAATACTAGACAATTCCTCTTCCAATGTTCGTTCTCACCACAATGGAAACATTTTCCTTTGATCTTCTTTCCTTTATCAGCAACCCCTAAGGCAATTTGTTTACCCTCTTGTTTGGTGAAGTCCTTCTTCTTCTTCTTCTTACCCTTGCCTTTCGACTTAGGTTGAGAAGTAGAAGCTTCACCAACATTGGCTTCAACATTGGAAGTACCAAGAATGCCTTCTGCCGCTACCAATTCATTCATTAATTCAGACAAGGTATAAATCTTTTTATTCATATTATAATTCAGTTTGAATTCTTTGAATGATTTTGGTAGCGACTGGAGTATCATATCCACTTGGGATTCTCCATCTATATCGGCACCTAAAACTTCCAATGTGTTCAGATTAGAGATCATTGTAAGACAATGCTCTCTCACTGAACTTCCTTCAGCCATTCTGGTATTATAAATTTGCCTCATGGTCTCTTGCCTTGCAGAACGGCCTTGCTCACCAAACATCTCCTTCAGATTTAGAATGATGTCTGAAGCTAGTTCTACATCCAGCATTTGATGCTGTAGAACATTTGAGATAAATGCTAGGATGTAGCACTTGGCCATTCCATTAGATTTCTGCCAACGATCATATCGTTGTTTTTCCTCAAGAGGAGCATCTAATGAAGGAAAGTTAGGACATGGTTTAGTAAGAACATACTTATGCTCTTCAGCAGTGAGAACTATGTCCAAGTTTCTTTTTCAATCAACATAGTTGGATCTAGTCAGTTTGTTTTGATTAAGAATAGCTACAAGTGGGCTAAAAGATGCCATGTTCTAAATCTGAAAAACAATAAACATGAATATAATGAATAAACTGAACATTATCAATTTAGCATACAAACATATAGTATGGAACCTTAATAAAACCATAATATAATCTATGCAACGACAACCCCATCCCGCAATTAATATTCCTCGGAAGCGAGGTCATACCAATCACTATGATTAGGTGAGAAACATTCTCATTATTAATGCTATCATGGTAACTCTTACCAAACAAAAATAATTCGTCGTTTTCCTTTAGCCTCTAAGTAATAATGACATAGCTCCGAAGGGAGGTTAACATTACACTTAGTCTAGTGTACACCATTGCCTAGAATCAATGTGAATAACCAATTAACTCCACGGATGCGTGGTCATTCTCAGTGTAAAAACACATTTCATCTATCCCTAAGAAGTTTAACCTGTAGTACCATGAATCAAACACCCTCCGAAGAGAGCAAGGCATATACGCCAAGGCGAGGTGCTTAATCACACTACTTTAAACCAACAATGGAGGCCGTGAGATACAACCCTTGTATCTCTCTCTCACTAGATGTTTTAAAAGAAAGGTTTTTAGTTTTAAAACATGCATAATTTAATTATACATTGTCTTACTCTTTTAACATGTGAAAACACTTAGAAAAATTTCTAATTTTCTTTCTTTCGATCGATCGAAAGTGCCCCTCGATCGATCGAAAAAATTAAGAAATTCGAGCTTGATCATCTGACTCTTTCGATTGATGCTCGATTGCCTCTCGATCGATCGAAAAATAGATTCGATCGATCGACTAGCAATCGAAAATCTATCGTTCTAAAGAGTCTAATCACTGTCTCATTCGATTGATCGAAAGTGATTTTCGATCGATCGAAAATTGCGAAACTCAAATTTCCAGAAATTTTCTAAGGCAATTTTCTATGGGTTTTCATGAACAAACATCTTGAAAACGAACATGATAGATAGAGATCGATGTCAAAACTGAATTCTATTGATGTTATAGCCTTAAGATTGAATTTAACATACTTAAATTTAAAATTAAACAACATCATAACACCAATTTCAGTTTTCATCAAATCATAGTTTCAACAACATGCAGAAAATTAAAACCTTAATCTTCTAACAATATGAAACTATCATCTCCAATTCTAAAACTCACAAACATGTTAAACAATACGAAATTGAAGACCGCTCTGATACCATTTTGATGGAATTAAAGATAAGTGCGCAGCGGAAAAGTAAGTTTTGAACGGATCTACTTCATTCGATATTGATAACACGTACTAAGTAAATTTCAGAATTTTGAGAACAAGAGATTGTACCTTGAAGCGGTGAATTACAAAACCGAAGATTGAAGCACTTGGGAATACTCTTAATCTTCACTCCAATTCCACTAATCGCCCAAGATGTGTGGTCTCTCAAATTGGTAACAAAGGGATTAATAGAGAGTGACTATCACTCACTTCCACACCACTACAATGGTGATTTTCTTACCAATTTTTTTCTGTACGTTTTTCCCTTTGTATCTAACCAATATATCTAATTAGACTGGCTTTTTGGGCCTTACCAATTAGGTTTAAGTGTGTGGCTTGGAGTGGGACCAAAAGGGACCAATAAGACACTAGCTCCAATGGGCCTTGGGCTTTTCTGTCAACTCTTGACAAGTCCAAAGTTACCATTAACTATATTTAATGCCACTATATAAATATAGTTGCACTCTAGATCTTATTTATATATATTATATCCCAAGACTTTATTATACATGCAACCCCTTCATAAAATATTCGTAGTAATACAAAGTTAATAATGTAGACTGCCACTTTGTAAATTACTACATCTTGATCCTTGAGTACTCGGTTTAATCCTTTAATGTTATTCATTATATATTTATGAAATCCAATTCCATAAATATATACTTTAGTAACTACTTACTAAATTGGTTAGGCCTAACTCTCTGAATAACAAACTCATTAAACTTATCTCAAGGGAATACTTTATATTTCCGTTAAGAGACTATGAATTCCATCTTGAGAATACATGTTCCATCAACACATAATGTGGCTGCCCAACATACTGAGGCTTTGACCATTATAATAGATCTCACTCCTGATATATCAAAGCAACCTACACCTTATGATCAGGTCCATTATTCTCTCAGGATTAAGAGTTCATGCAAATGTAAGTCGTGAGATTTATTATTCATTTGACAGTCCTTAGGCAAATAATAAATCTCACAGCGGTCCAGTTCAATATGTCTTAACTCTTAAAACATATTAACATATCAACTAGAAGTCTCCAGTTCCATGATCAAGACAAATCATCGTAGTTGATATGTTATAGTCTTCGCAGATGAAATGTCCAATTTCATCACCGACTACGAGCTATAATTCTGAGTTTACAAAGAACTTGTGATTTATATCTTCTGTGACTCTTCACATAAATCACATACTATGCATCTCATGGACTATATGATAATGTCCGAATATTCATGTTACCACTATTTCAGATAATAATAAAACAAATTTATTAAACACAATATTAAGTCATACATAATGTCTAACACAATGTCATACTTAATATCATACATAGCATCATTCAATAGGATTTAAGGGCACTAATCCTAACAGTCTACAGCTCAAGCTAGTTTACCTCATTATCCATTTTGTGCATACTTAACTTCTACTTATTAATTTCAAGGGTACATGCTTTGATGCTCAAAATTTTTTGGATTTTTGTTGAGACTGGGTTTATGATATATCAGTTGTACCTGTATGTAGTTGCTATGTTTTCTTGATTCTTGTTTTTTCCTTTTGTAGTTATTTTTGCTTCTCTCTTTTCTGTGTTTGAAGGAAGAGGGAAAAGTAGAAAATTTATTGAAAATGGGAAATGTCATTTAAGATTTGGCGCGGTGGTAACTTGTTTGTTGTGGCTTCTGGGCTAACTCTGTATTTAGTTTCTGGTGTCAGTAAAAGCTCTTACTCAAAAAAAAGAAAAAAAAAATAGAAAAGAAAGGAATTCAACCAAAAACAAAAGCCATAAATTAATACTTTTCATTTCTAGGAAAAGTATTTATGTCACTTTTGATATTTTCTTTTTTTCTTAGGAAAAGTATTTATGTCACTATTACTGAATGCACACAAAAAATTGATATCCGATGAACTTCCTCTATCTCAACATTTTTAGACTTGTTAGAGATGGGATGGATAGTCATAGCAATTTCCTACGAGTAAGTCTGTAACACTCAAAAGTGACCTGGTTGTGTAGCGATTCTTCTGAAATTCAATTTAATTGTAATCTGTATCTTAATCAAATGAAAGCCTTGGTATTGCCTATACATGAGATTTATAAATTTTTCCCACATCAAGGAACAACATCTCAGGCTTAATTGCTTGAAGCAATTTACATGGTAATACAACTTCTTTTTCCAGGTTTAATAGAACAATTTATTACAAGAATAGTTTGCTGAATTGCCATTCTTTTCTTTGTATGTTTGGCGCTCAAATGCCAAAGGATAATAGTCTTCCGAACGCAAGTCTGTAACTGTAGATTGTACTATTTCCTTGACAATCATCTTACAATTTGTATAGATCAAAGTGAGTGATGTGTCCACCTAATTTTTGTTCAACATAAACTGTGCAATTTTTTGTGAAAAATGCTAATACCTATCTACTTGGTCTAAAATTGTCGTGCAGATTTTGATTTATATTTGTATGATAGCATTTTAGGAATAGCAATTTCATTCGACCCTTTTAACTTTGTGTAGGTTTATTCCTTACAAAAGAGGAAATGGGAAGAGGATAGGATGAAAATTTTGCCCCAACTTGTGTGGCTGAGCAGCGATGGATCACTTTGTCATACCTTGATCATTTCTAAAAATTTTGTATTTTATGTATTAAAAATATTCTTATATAATTAATGTGGGGCCAGAGAATTTGGCAACCTCGGCCCACTTTATACTAAGCCCAAGGCCCACGCCGAGAAGGAAGGAGTGTCTGACGACGAGTCAAGGAAGCTTCATTTACCAGGAGTACCGCCGAGGACAATCAAGTCCTCGGCCCGCACAGACCATTGAAAGGAAGAGCAAAGTGCCTTCAGAGGTAACCCTCCAGAGCGATCCAAGAGAGAGGCAAGTACAACGGGTTGGCCATGGAAGCATGGTGGAGGAGCAATCCTAGGAGGAACTGTCACCTCCACATTAAATGCCCACAACTAACGTTCTGGCCGCATTAATGGAGAAGTGACCCCTGAACAGTGTCACCTTAGCTGCTACCACCCACAGGAAGGATGGGAAGGTGGCTGATGGGACAAGCACTCAAGTGGTGACCTGCATGATCAACAAATGGAGGGCTAGGATTAACCAGAAGGGGATATAAAATGTAACAAATCCTCAAGAAATGGGGACGGCAGTTTTAGAATAGAAAAAGGATCGTGGAACTTGTGTGATCTTTGTAACCTAGTACAAAAGAAGGAATAAGAAATATACGATCCAAGAAAATGGCCGAGGAGCCTAGTTTCATGTTTTAGTTTGTGTTCTTGCCACCCAATCCATGCATTACCATGTTTAATTGTTTCAATCCTCACTAGGGCCTAGTTCTTTGACCCGCACTCTACAAATTCATTGTATTAGGCCAGCTGGGCTTAAGTCCACTCATTCCCAAGGAATAGTGCTCGAACCCGGTCCCTACAATTGGCGCCGTCTGTGGGGAGAACTTGTGCGCTAGTAAGGGCAACGATCAAGCATGGCAGGAACAGGCCCTCACCAAGCAGGATCCCACCAGTCTAAACCAGCGAGGTCCCAACAACAGGGTACCTTCCCCAACCCCAAGCGCGGTCGAAATGAAGAAAATGGAAGGTTTCGAAAGGGAAGTGTGCACACCACACAAACCAGCGGAAGCCACACCCGCGGGGGCACCCACGTGCTATGGAGGCAAAATGATGACCAGACCGTGCAATCAGAAGAGGTTAAGAGCCACGTGTCAAAGAGACAGGATGATAAGGTGGCCATGTAGTGAGAGATAGACGGTTTAAGAAGAAAGCTGCGCCATGCACAACGAAGGCAGTCTCGTCCTAGTCCCGACACACCCTCCGACGAGGAGGGCGACGATGACTACAGGCAGAGATCAAGGACCCCCCCAAGCGAGACCTTCTCTCACGAAGAAGAGCACTACTGGAGGCGTAAACATAAAAGCCCGTCCCCTAGGGGCGTGGGAAGTGATGCCATGAATAGGGCATTGGATCAGCTCTCCAAATTACCTTTCACCCGCCACATTGAAGAGGATATGCTTCCTCGGTGATTTCAGCAGCCAACCTTCACCATTTATAATGGCAGAATGAACCCTGTGGAGCATGTGAGCCAATATAACCAAAGGATGGCTGTACACTCCAAGAATGAGGCGCTAATGTGTAGGGTCTTCCTCTCTAGTCTGGGACCAGTGGCATTGAGCTGGTTCAATGGTCTGAAGACGAATTTCATAGACTCATACAGGCAGTTGGCTCAAGCCTTTGGCTCCCGATTCCTCACAACCAGTAGATCTCCTCGGCCCTTGAGTGCGCTATTGTCTCTATCCATGCATGATGGGGAAACTCTAAAGGCCCACTCGGACTGATACTGGGAGATATACAACGAACTGGACAGCAAGTATGAGGATGTCGCCGTCAGCACCTTTAAAAACGGTCTCCCGACGGGGCATGGCCTGAGGAAGTCTCTGACCAGTAAGCCCGCTACCAGTGTGCGCCAGCTGATGAATCAGATTGATAAGTATAAGCGGGTAGAGGAGGATCAGCTGCAAAGTAAGGGAAAAGAGAAGGTTATCCCTCAAGAGAGGAGGGATTTCAGGTCGGACCGGTACAACAGCAACCGCCCGAGGAGAGATTTTGCAGGGCAATCTGGGGCGACCAACGCTCAGGCTGTCAATGCCGTATTCCGAAACCCAGTACACAGGGTGTTGAAGAAGATAAGGAATGAACCATACTTTAAGGGGCCAAATAAGATGGCTGGGGACCCCACGAAGCGCAATCAGAACCTGTATTGCCAGTACCATCAGGACCACGGACACGCCACAGAGGACTGCAGAAACCTCTGGGACTATCTGGATCATCTAGTCTGGAAAGGAAAGCTGAAGCACCTCCTGCACCATTCTAGTGGCCACTAAGGCCAGACCTATCAGGAGCTCAGAGAGATACTGCCATAAGGGCACCAACGGGGACGATCAATGTGATCTTGGCTGCGCCAGGAAGAACAGGCGCGCGCCCCTCGCGACTGTTATTCGTGGCCCAGATGCGTACTGAGGAGTCCCAATTAGAGCCGAAGAAGGTTAGAAGGAATTTTCACCCAACCCTGTACTTTTCAGAGGAAGATAAGGTTGGGACCACCTAGCCCCACGATGATGCGCTGGTGATCACCCTCAGAATTGGGGAATATGATGTGAAAAGGGTGATGGTGGATAGTGGCAGCGGGGCCGAGATTATGTACCCCGACCTCTACAAGGGGCTGGGGTTAAAACCAGAGGATTTAACACTCTATAACTCCCCTCTGATGAGCTTCGATGGGAAGCTGGTTATCCCAAAGGGCATGATTAGGCTGCCCATCCAGACTGGTCCAGAAGTGGTGGAGGTGGACTTTATAATGGTGGACACCTATTCCCCATACACAGCCATCATCGGCAGGCCCTAGCTCCACACCCTGGGGGTTGTTGCCTCCTCCTTGCACCAGAAGGTGAAATTCCTGTCAGGGGACCATGTCCTCGAAATCTGTGGTTGTCAATCCATATCAAGGTAATACATGGTGGCTGCCACATCGCATTGGCTCAATGCAAGGCCCTCTGCCACTGCTGAAGGGGGCTTATAGCAATCAAAGGACCCAGTGGCGCCTCCCGATGCAGCTGCCGAGGAAGAAAATTATGAAAATCTTGACAAGATGATCATTGGAGATGATTCGGAGAAGTTCTTTCAAGTCGGGGCTCGGCTGCCTCCTCAGGAAAGGGAGGAGTTGATCGAGTTCCTCAAAACAAACATTGACGTATTTGCATGGGACGCTTGTGATACTCCTGGGATCGATCCAACCTTTATCTGTCACCATCTCAATGTCAACCCATCTGTCGTCCCCAAGAAACAACCACCTCGGCGCCCGTCAAGGGAGTACGCCGATGCAATTAAAGAAGATGTGAAGAAGCTTAAGCGTGTAGGGGCCATCAAGGAGGTCTTTTACCCTGAGTGGTTGGCCAACACTGTGGTGGTTAAAAAGAAAAGTGGAAAATGGAGAGTTTGTGTAGACTTCACGGACCTAAACAAGGCATGCCTGAAGGACCCATTCCCTATGCCTCGGGTAGACCAACTGGTGGATGCCACCGTGGGACATCCTTGGATGAGTTTCGTAGATACCTTTCAGGGCTATCATCAAATACCACTAGCCCTGGATGATTAGGAGAAGACAGCCTTCGTGACACTAGTTGGGAATTACCACTATAAGGTGATGCCCTTTGGCCTGAAGAACACTGGGTCCACTTATCAGAGGATGATGACGAGAATGTTTGAGCCACTGCTGGGCAAAAGCATTGAAATTTATGTTGATGATATGGTGGTAAAGAGTAAAGTGGTGTCCGAGCACCTAGGAGACCTCGGCTGTATCTTTGACATCCTAAGGAAGCACAAGCTGTGCCTGAATGCTTCCAAATGCTCGTTTGGCGTAGGGTCAGGCAAGTTTTTGGGCTACATCATCACCCACAGGGGAATTGAGGTTGATCCTGATCAAATTAAAGCTATCAATAACTTGAAGCCTCTGCAAAATCCTAAGGAGATCCAAAAACTCACTCGAATGATCGCAGCCCTAAACTAGTTCATTTCCAGGTCGGCTGATAGGTGCAAGCCTTTTTACCTCTTGATTAACAAGTGGAAGGGATTCGAGTGGTCCAAGGATTGTGCCATGGCCTTCCAGCAGCTCAAGGAATACCTATCTCGGCCACCAATCATGTCTAACCCCAAAGTTGACGAAGTCCTGTACGCCTACATCGCCGTAGTCCTAGTGTCCCCAGAGAAGTCTGTTGTGGAGAAGTCCTTGAGATTTGGGTTCCCTGCCACGAATAACGAAGCCGAGTATGAAGCCTTACTGCAAGGTATGGTCATGGTGCAAAAAATGGGCGGAAAAGCAGTGGATATATTCTCGGATTCAAGGTTGGTAGTGGGCCAGGTAAACGGAGAATTGGAAGCCAGGGATGTGAGGATACAAGAGTACTTAAGTCAGGTCAAACGCCTGCAGTTAGACTTCGACCTTTTCAGCTTATCACATGTCTCCAGAAGTGGAAACACCCATGCAGATTCATTGGCCACACTTGCCACATCCTCAGTAGGGGACATACCTCGGGTTATCCTTGTCAAGCATCTGGAGAGGGCGAGTGAGGTGACAAAAGGCACGACCCATGTCCACCAGGCTAGAGTGAGCCCCAGCTGGATGGACCCTAAGTGTTAGACGGAACCAAGGCCTTGCATGGTCATCGGACTCAATCCTATGGGGAAACTAACTACTTCAATAAATCCTATAAGTGCTAGACAGAACCAGGGCCTTGCATGGTCCTCGGACTCAAGCCTATGGGGAAACTAACTACTTCAACAAATCCTATAAGTGTCAGACAAAATCGAGGCCTTGCATGGTCCTCGGACCTAAGCCTATGGGGGAAGCTAACCGCTTCAAGAAAAAGCCTAAGTGTTGGGCGGAATCAGAGCCATACCTAGTCCTGGGGTCATCCGTTTTGGTGAAATTATTGCTAAACAAAATCCAAAAATTGGGCCCATGAGCATCACTTAAAGCGTTTCAGGGGACCATGGACTTGGTCCTGGCTCAGCCCATACCTGAAGGTTTTAATGACTTTGGCCTACCTTGGGTCCAAGTCAAAAATGAAAGAAAGGTAGGTTTCCCTTTGCATACACATTTCCGCATTATTGCAATTATTGCTGTAATGTGCTGAGGCACAATTGAAGTTAAGATTATACAAGTGTAAAAAAAAATAAAAAAAATAATAATAAGCAAGACAAGCAAGGGAAAACAAAACGCGCGCTACATTAAGTTCATAAAAGATACACAACAAGAATCATATTACAATATTTAGAAAAAAAAAAAAAAAAAAAAAAAAAAAAAAAAAAAAAAAAAGACAATGCAAAAATGTCATTACATTGTTCCAAAAAATAAAAGGGAGATAAGGCAAAGGCGCCAAGGGGCCTACTTCTTCAGCTTAATCTTCTTCCCTCCTATGGGTAGTTGATTTGTGGTGGCCTTAGGGTCCTTTAAGCCCTAACTTAGAGGAATAATCTGCAAGGGCGCCGCAGAGAGTGCTGTCTCCTCGGCAAAAGGGGCTTGGACATCGGCTGAGAGGTTTGCGACTTTCTGGGTGCTTCCTCATTGGGACCTTTGGTTGTTTCAGTCACCCTGGGAGGATCAGCTTCCACAGCGAGCTCATCAGAAGTTGTAGTAACCACCTCGGTAGTGACCGCAACCTCCTCGGCTTCTTCACTAGGGGCAACATCAGTCTCCTTAACAGCCACCTCGGCCTCAGAGCTGGAAGGAGCAGCCTCATGGATGGCAAGGGGATAGTATACATTCTCCACATTTCACAGGTCGGACGAGGCCTCAACCTCAGCTTGTTTGAGGGCCTCACTCCAAACCTGGAAGCAGTAGAACCTACATACCCCAAGGACTTGGGCTTTGAGAGCAGCCTCCTTCTCGGCCATCCCGGCTGCATAGGTTGCCTCCACAGCTTCTTTCTTAGAAGCCTGAGCCTCCACCCTGCCAAAGTCCACCTCAGCCTTAGCTCTTAGAGCCTTTTCTCTGGCCCACTCAGCCACATTCTTGGGCCCCTCAGCATCGGTCGCCTTCTTTTTCAAATCAGCGATTAGCTCGTTTGCGATCTTCAGCTGCTCTTCTACTTCAGTCAGACGCCTCGTCTGGCCTTGGGCCTGCCTTTGGGCACCAGCCAGGCTTGATTCAGTGCTATCTCGAGCCCTGGTTACCTCCTTCAGCTCCTCCTAGGCCTTTACGAGATCAGCCTCGGAGGCCTTAAGGGTCCGACTAGCCCCTATGCGCTTTTCACGCTCTACCTCCAAGGCATTGTCTTGTCTGTTGGATGCCTCCTCCAATCTGAAAGTGGCCTGAATAACCTGCCAATTGAAGCAAATGCACAAGTAAGTAGGAAACAAAAAAAGAAGGGGGATAAAAGAAAGAAAATTGAAGTTAGAAGAGTCATAAGTGCTGAGGGTCTTACCATTCCCAAGTATCGCTTAAGGCTGAGGAAGACCTCCTTACTCCTCATAACCTCCAGCTCAGCCATGTCCACAGGGAGTAGTAGGGACCTCTCCAACGCATCGGCCACAAGTATGCCTTCGCCCCCTTGGAAGTCCCTGAGAGAGGCATCGTCCATCAGAGGACCCTATGGAGCATTGGGGCTGGGAGCTAGGCCTGAGCCTCGGGTTGGGCGGCGCTTGTTCTAATCTTGAGACCTTATCTTCAGTTGCTTGGAGAGTTGCCGAGTGTCGCCCTCCTCCTGGGAGGAATGGGACTTGTCCCCTCCCATAGGCCTTTTACCCTTAGGATCAGAAGGCTCGAACCTAGATGGCAGACTCGGCTGAGGTGGAGGAAGAGAAAGCCTGGGCTGGGTGGAAGTTGCCTGGTCTAGGCAGGCTGAGACTTGGGTGGAGGAGGAGGAAGCTTAGGCTAAGACTTCTTCGGCTGGCCTTCAAGCAGGTCAAGTAAGTTGGATTGAGATTTCCTCTTGAAACCCATCTCAGCCCGAGGAGAGTTCCTTGCTGACAGAAAGTCTACTTCGGTCAGGCTCTGGTCACCTAAGTCACCAGAGGGATCCTCGGGCAGGTGGACTTGTTCGAACTCGCCAAAGTCGTCCTCGACCGGATCCGAACTGGTACCTTTTTCCCCTGCTTCTTCACCTCCCCCCTTAACCTCCACAGCTCGGCGGGATGTAGAAGAGCCCGCCAACGGAGTACCTTCTGGAGTAGGGGACCCCTCTAGGATCAAGAAACCGTCCTCGATTACGATAATTCTCCGGAGCCGAGGATCTTTTGCCTTGATCATGCACTTTGGCGCCGCGAACAATTTCTGAATAAGGTCATACCCCAAGTCCTCCTTGTTGACCAAACCAAAATGACGCTCGAAAGCGGGTGGATCTACAGAGACGAAAACATACTACTATTAGTAGCCAAACAAAGCAGGCAGCGAAAATTCAAAAAAAAAAAAAAAAATCCTCTCCTACTCCAAATGCCCCACCTGGCGTGCCCTCCACTGTGGGACAATGAAGGCCATCGTGCCACTCCCCGGACACGATGAGAAAGTCCTTATCCAGCCCCTTGCTGGACGAGGGGAGACATTGGATAAGCCATACCTTATCCTCCCTCGTCTTCATGTAGTAGGACTTGCCCTTCAGGAGCTGGAGGTTGTAGCACCGGTTCACGTCATGATGGGTTAACCTCAGCCCTATCTTCTTGTTTAGGGCATCTACATAGCCCAGAATCCTAAACATATTGACGCCGTATTGGGTGGGGGCAAGCCGGAAATGCCTAAGGTAACTTGTCATCACCTGACCCATGGGGATCCGCATACCACCCTTTAAGAAGGCAATTATAGGAATCACCACCTTGCCCTCTTGCCTCCTAAGTCTCCAGTCCCCCTCTTTATAGTACCTTAGACCTACGGTACTAGGTATCCTATAATCAGCGACGAACTTCTCTATCGCCTCTTCAAACTCAACCAACTTCTTGAACCTACCCATCCCTAGAGACAACTAAGAGACACAAAGAAAGAAGTCTAAAAGAGGGGGAGAGCGCAATTAAGAGAGAGAGAAGATGACTTACAGAAATGAGGAAAAGCTCCTCGGGTAAGCTTTTTGTGCTAAAGGAAATCACAAGTTCGGTTGGAGATGTGACCGAATTCGAAGTATGTGCGCAAGGTCTCTTGAATGCGAAAATAAAGAGGCAGATCAATTCAAATGGGTATTTATACTCCCAATAAAAAATAACAACCGTGCAAGTTTTCCTGCCCATATAGTCAGGAGGATCACCACCGTTAAATTATCATCCCACCGTTGAATGTAGGGAGCACAGAGCCGCCCGAATTTAATGCGAGTGCGGTCTGCATACCAAGGTGTTAGAAACGTGCCTTGGACAAGCGAAAAGGCACTGGTACTGATGGGGGACAAGACTTGACAAGCCACGGTAGAGGCCCGAGGACGTCAAAATCCTCATCTCCGTCCGAGGAGCCTGACAGCAAGATTTTGAAGGGTTATTGTGGGGCCAGAGAATTTGACAACTCCGGCCCACTCTATGCTAAGCCCAAGGCCCATGGCGAGGAGGAAGGAGTGTCCGAGGACGAGTCAAGGAAGTTTCATTCACCAGGAGTACCACCGAGGACAATTATGTCCTCGGCCCACATGGGCCATTGAAAGGAAGAGCAAAGTGCCTTCAGAGGTAACCCTCCAGGGTGATCCAAGAAAGAGGCAAGTACAACGGGTTTGCCATGGAAGCATAGTGGAGGAGCAATCTTAGGAGGAACTGTCACCTCCACATTAAATGCCTACAATTAACGTTCTGACCGCATTAATGGAGAAGTGACCCCAGAACAGTGTTGCCTTAGCTGTTACCACCCACAGGAAGGATGGGAAGGTAGCTAATGGGACAGGCACTCAAGTGGTGACCTACATGATCAACAAATGGAGGGTCAGGATTAACCAGAAGGGGATATGAAATGTAACAAATCCTCCAGAAATGGGGACGGTAGTTTTAGAAGAGAAAAAGGATCGTGGCACTTGTATGATCTTTGTAACCTAGTACTAAAGAAGGAATAAGAAATATACGATCCAAGAAAATGGTCGAGGAGCCTAGTTTCATGTTTTAGTTTGTGTTCTTGCCACCCAATCCATGCATTACCATGTTTAATTGTTATAATCCTCACTAGGGCCTAGTTCTTTGACCCGCACTCTACAAATTTATTGTATTGAGCCAGCTGGGCTTAAGTCCACTCATTCCCAAGGAATAGTGCTCGAACCCGGTCCCTACAATTAAGTTACAACTTTATTGAAAATTATTGCTACAAAAACTTTTGTTTGATTTTCTTAATGAATTATGTTTTGTATTGCTTTTTTTTTTTTTTAATTTTTTTTAATATATTTTTTATCTATACTGTAGGAACAGAGGCCCAAATTCATGTGTTGGACTTTAAGCCCAATCCAAGGAGATCGGCCTGTCTGAAGAAGGCAGATATTCATATGGAGATCCAGCCCAGGGCCTAGCAGGGAAGTAAGGAAGTAAATGGCGATCTAAGGAGAGATTACCCCTCGGCCATGGTAGAAGCAGCTTAGACACGTACTTCATTTACAGAAGGGACCTCCATGGAAGCACTGGTGTCAGGAGCATGCCACATGAACCCACGAGAAGGGAGGAGACACAAAAATATCCAAAGGAAAGGCTGTCACCTCTGCATTAAATGCATTGCAGTTGCTTTTCTGGCCGCATTTATGTGGAGAAGACCTCTAAACAGTGCCTCCTTGGCCACCGCAACTCACAAATGGCTAGAAGGGGTGTCTGATGGAACAGACACTCAAGTGGAGGTCCAGATGGTCAACAGGTGTGAGGTCAGAATCACCAGAAGGGACTTATATAATGAGAAAGACCCTCCATGGGCAGGGGGTCGAAAAACGGAAGAAAGGGAACTGTAAGGAGGAGAATAGCACTTGTAATCGAAATCCTCATCTATAAGGACATTGGCCTCCTCAGACAACATGTAAACTGAACTTTGTATGCACTTTTCTTGCATGACTTTCTTATAAATCCATCTTAGCCGTTATAACATTGACTAGAACCCAACTCTTTAACTCACTATCTACAAATTCATTGTATTGGGCTCACTAACCCACAATCCTATACTCATTGGGCTTGGGCTGCCAAAAACGTGATCCTACATATACCATTGGATTTATATTAAGGATAAATATTAGTGCGCACACACTATTCTACACACTCTTAAAATGCATTGAAATCGTAGCTTTAGTGCAATTTAAGAATATGTAGAATGAGGTGTGTATAATAAACACTATCTTTTTATTAATGAGATCATGGGTTCCCCCCCCCCCCCCCCCCCTTAGCCTATTGTTGAAATTTTGTCTAGATCTAAACTTTTTGACGATTAAAAAATTATTATTATTATTATTATTATTATTATTATTATTATTTTGTAGTTTTGTCCCTTAAAAGACATAGGAATGAAATGTACGAACATTTTAAATTTTCATTGATGTAAATACAAGGTTGGCACCATGGAAAAAATTTTCTACCCTTTCATAAAGAAGGCCCCATCCCCCTATATAAGAAAGATCCAAAATTTTATGATAATAAAATTTTTAAATAGTTGTGCACTTTTTTCACACAAGTGCTGTTAAGGATATTACAAATTTTACTATAAACATAAAAACAAACATCTCACCAATCAAAAAAATTAATTAATTAATTAGATTATTGAAGTTCATTAATCATAATCATTGTCACTTCAATTTGTGAACATTTTTGTAGTAAAATATGTAGTTTTAATATTTTCCTTTTTTCATCTCAACCAAGACCACCAAAATACGAGATAAATAAAAACCTAACCTAACTGAAATCCTAACCTATTTAGGAGAAAAAATGATGCAAATCTATTAAATAATCATTGACGATTAATCTCTCTTAATAGTTTGAGATTTTATTTAATAAATAAAAAAATTCTTTAATTATGTATTTAATATATCAAATTAATCTTGATTTGGATTGTACTAAATAAATTTCTTTAATTAATATTTAAATATAAAGGCTACAGTTAAATTTATTGTCTTAGGTCCTAAATTATGTCAAGTTGGCCATGGGTATCATTCATATTTAAAAAACTATTTATATTTTAGAGACAAAGATAATATTTTAACCTATGTTATATTGAGGCTTCATTGGAGTCTCTTTGAAAGTATTTTCTCTACAACAACATTAATCCTAATTTATTGTTAGTTTAGCCTAATGTTAGACAAGAAAGAAAGGAAGAAGACTATGTATTAAATTGTTATGAAATCAACAAATTGAGATCAAACGACTTCACCCCTATTAATAGCAATTTCATCATCCTGTTCGATAAAAAATCTTGATAACACTTGCCACCGAAGTTGATAAAATTGGGATTGTACACAAGATTGACGAAAGGTTGCATAGATTAGATTGTATGTAGGATCGAATTTGGTGTTATATAATAATCATATTTTTCATTAAAGAAAAAATATTTTATATATATGTAAAATAAATTTTTTTACATGACAATATATTTTTTGTGTTGGTGTAATTCATATATATATTTTGATATCACTTGCCAATTTGATCCTACCAAAATATGTATATATATTTATATATTTATATCAATTTGACCATCCACAAAATGTTCCTTTTTTTCACACAAGCAAGTACCCTTTTTTTTTTTTTCAGAAAAATAATAGTAATAAAAAAGAAAGGATAAATTCCAATAAACTAGTCTAAGGTTTGAGCTAATATCAACTAAGTCCAAGACTTTTAAAAAATTACCAACTTGATCCTCAAAGACACTTTAGTCCCAGTTGATCAACGTAACTTTATTCTCACGTTCTTTTCTCTCCCCTCTTTCTTGTCTCAAATCCCTCTCTTCACTCTATTCTCTCCTTCCGCACACACCCACTGCCATTCTTATTTCTTAATATTGCTGGAGCTTGAGGCTTCTTCTTCTCACTTGCTCATATAAGACTCATCATCTAATGGCTCCTGGTAAGGTGTGCTGTATATTACTTGTCTACTCTTTTATTTGTAACAAATGAATGCTACTGAGTTTTAATTCTTATATTCACTTGATTTTGTGGATATGGAACAAGTTTTTCCAGCATTATATTGCCTTGGACAGAGCTCAAAGAACTTCCTTGTGCACATAAATATGTTAAATTGAGAGTAAGAATTCATTAGAGTAGAGAATTTGGTGGTAATATTGCAGATTACCTCAATTAATTACTACAAATTGGTTGTAGCAATTTTGTTTTATGCTGTTGAGATCAAAAACCTTTGGTTGGTGGGACGTAATCAATTTATGAGGGAGAAAATAGGAGATCATGATAACATTGTGGGCTGTCTTACTATATGTTGACAGAGCAGTTACCTGACCAATCTAGAATATTGTTAAAATCATATAATTTAGAAGAAAATGGTTCTTTCTCAGCCATTGATGTAGTCATTCTTAGGCTAAAGCGGGTTTCTTCTCAAATTACTATTAGAGAGGCAGTAGCCAAGATATTCATTTTTTTGGTTGAATAGTAGCCAGGATATTCTAGACTTATGATTTAATATCCTCATTGAAAACGTAAGGCCATGTAAATGGCCACCTTAAGAATTAAAGTTTATATTCATGAAGTCTACATTCAAATGAGATCTATAGACAACATAACATAATCATTATACCTACTTAATAAATGGCAATATAGTAGTTTTTTTTTTTTTTTTTGTATTTTTTATTATTATTATTATTATTTATAGATATCATGTTCTAAGTCAACTTTTTTCAAGTGAGTTTTTAAACTAAAAATTAAAAGACCACTCATACCATCATCAAAGTTTGGGCTAATACTAGCATAACATGTAAATGGATCGGATTTTTTTAAAAATAATTTCTTTTTATAAAGTAAAAAGATTATAGCATTAACTACTGATGGTACCATAGTTGACTCTCTCTCTCATATTAGTGAGAATGTATAATTATTTTAATATAATTAAACTATATATTTATTTTTAATATACTTATTTGGTCCAATTCAGTCCATTCAGTCTACAGTTGCTCTATTCGGCCACATTAGTCCTATTCACTCCATTTTGTCTACTTTGATTCTATTTGGTCCTATTCGGTCCACAATGGTCCTATTTGGTCCATTCTGTTCACTTTGATCCACCACCGTTCAATTTGGTCTTATTTAGTCCATTTTGTCCTCTTTGATTCTATTCGGTCCATTCTATCCTCTTCGATTGTCCACTTTCAGTGTACTCAGTCTTATTTGGTCTAGTTTGTCCAGTTCAGTCCTATTTGGTCCACCTACTTCCGATTCAGTCTATTTGGTCCAATTCGGTCCATTCGGATCACTTTAGTTCATTTTGGTCCACTTTGATCTATTTTTTTTGGTGCACTTATAAATAATGGGAAAAGACATGTTTGGGTTGAAAGCACCTAATCTAAATCTAAATTTATTAAAATTACCATATATAAAACTCAAACTCGTAAATCTAAAATCTTAAGCATATATATTTTTTTTCCTTGTATCGTGGCTTAATTGTCAAACAAGGTGTTAAAACAATACTAAATTTGGCAACCTTTTTTCCCGAGTTGTAACATTTTTCATTTTCTTTTTCGCTTTTAGGCTTGGTCGATATGAAGTTCGAAATATGAACAATTCATGAGTGGGGTACCAACATATTACAAGTGTATATTCAACTCACCATTTCAACTTGATTCTTCTCGTTGGTTTTTTATTAGCTGATGGCCACGTTTGGTTGTATTGTTTTTAGAGCTTCGTTGAGTTGGATTGCTTTGCAAAATTTCACTTTTGTAAAGTGTAAACTAACCCAACTTACACAATATTTTTAAAAAAATACGTCTTTTAAATTTGTTAGATTGATTTATTTGTTATTTGAGTGAAGAAATACATGTTAGTTTTATTTATTTTATTATTTTCAGACTTCATTTTGATAAAATTGAACTATTAGGCTTTATTGTGTAAATCAATGTCACTTTTTCTTTTGACTATTAATGAACTATTTACTAATCAAAAAATAAAAAGATTATTGAATAATGATATTAAATGTTTGAATGAAAACCCACCTTTTTTTTATTAGTTTTTAAATCTTGACAAAATGACCTGAACCCAACTTGATCGATCACCCTCACGGATGGGGTTGGGTGAGTTGATTTTCATTATGATGGATTTGATTTGGTTTGATTTTTGTCAACCTAATGAGGTAGGGTTCAGTTAAAATAATAATAGTAGTACTCCAATCTCAACCCAATGCAGAGACATTGTTAATAATAATAGGTGATGCATTGCTTTGTCTAGATTTTCAAGTCTTTTATAATTCACTTTTATGTAGGCCATTAGTATGTAGGTAGGGTATTAGAAAGATCATACATTGATATTATCCAAATTCTATGCAACGGCCAATTTATTGCATGAGATGTAATACTTATGAATGGTTGAGAGCAAAAGTTTAAAAAGTAACTTTTCTCTTCAAAATAGATATATATATATATATATATATATTTTTTTCCTAAGGAGAAAAGTTATCTTCAATATATGTAGTAACTTTATAAGACAATTGAAGACACTAGAGTAAATTAAGAAATTTAAAGAAGTGCTTAACAAATTCTGATTCCAATAACAATTTAAGGGTGGTCTTACAAAGGCATCTACTCTCAAGCCCATGATTATATATATAGACATCATATAATTAAACTATTGATGTGGTTGAAGTTGGTGTGTTTGTGTATTAAGAAAAAAACAAGTAATGTCATGTCATGTGATGCCATTGCCTTTAGTTAATATATAGTTAAATGCATAATCATAATCAGCTGCCCTCTCTTGCTCACATTTGATTTCTAAAGATCTGCATGTATTTTAAAATCTGTGTCTCTCATATGATTGCAATAGAACATAAATTTGAAAATCTAGTTATGAGAGGTGGCATCTTCATGCACTTGGGCCACATTTGATGAACTAGGCTACCATGCTCTTCATGAACTTATTTCATTAAGGAGCTGATTAGATATTTCTTTTTTGGATGTTTCTCTCTTATTTATACTTTCCTTATGCTAATGTTGTGCCTTACATGCTACACTTTGGCTATGAAAACCTTGATGAAATATGACATTTGCCTTAACCTTTCTACGTATTCATCTTTTCTTGTAATGTGGATGATAGGCTACCCAAAGAACCTAACATCTCTACTATATACTCTTTTGGCTTCAAATGAGCTTCTGAAACTGCACAGATAATTGCGACCAGCTGTGGTGGACTAGAGGTATGAATCCAGAAGCAACATTTTTGAAGTTGGATTTCATTTAAATAGTAAAATAGATATGAAGAGATGATGGTAGTGGTTTGCATTGCAATAATAATTGCATGTATATTACTTACATTGAATGAACCCTTACTAACAGTAATATGTGTGATGGAAATTTTGTGGATTGCAGGTTGGGGAATAACTTTATCCTTTGAGTTAGACGAGAACAACCATCTGGTATGAACTACTTTCCTAAGAAAAACTTGCCAATTTATTCTCATGTTTGGGTGTCATTGCATTATTTTTTGGTCTTATGACACTGTGTAAAACAGAAAGCAAAGAAAATGAGTCCTTCATTTAGGCATTGTTGATGGATTATGTTCATGTAGGTCCTTTTGAAACACATGTTTGGTATGAAACCAACATCACACTCTTGCATCCACACTAGTTGTTGGGCACATATTCATACAACATCATTACAGTTTAAATTGTTAACCAATCTCTTCTTAACTCATTCTTGATCAATGACCCAAGTAATTAAGCATCATGGTATTACGGACTTAATAATTGTTACGTATTTAATAATTATTACAATTACATGAATTGAGTATTTGTTAATATACTTTTAAAACAATTATGCTTAATTACTTTGAGAACTTATCACACTGACTTAGTCTAGGATAAGTGTTATATGTTCTAAGAAAATTTAAGCATACTTGGGTATGTTTGTTCTTAACAAATCATTGATGAATGTAATTATGGACATAAATATTACCTTTGTAGTAACAAATCTTGGTGTAGGTAAAATTCCATAAATATTGTATCGCAATGGATAAAAGTTGGATGGACAAGAAGAGGGGTTCAAGGGAATATTTTGAAGGTGTAGCAAAATTCATGGAATTTGCGTCTCTATCCGCACGCGATGGGAAGATCTTATGTCCATGTGCAAAATGTGTGAATTTGATGTTACAATCGCTTAATGTGGCACGTGATCATTGTTGGACTTCGGGGATGCTTAATAATTACAAAATTTGGATATTTCATGGGGAATCGGCGGCTGCTACAACGCCTACAGAATGTGGGAACTCTCATGTGCAAGAAACCCGAAATCTATACGGTGATTTTCATGGGATGTTGCACGATTTGTGCCCCCCCCCCCCCATGAAATGCTACCCGAACCAATGGAAGAAGGTCCAACTGCGCAACATTCGGCAGAAGGTCTGAATGATGAGGCCAAGAAGTTTTACAAGATGATAGATGATGTAGACAAACCTTTATATGAAGGTTGTACAAAATTTAGCATTTTCTCAGCCATTGTCGTGTTGTTGCAGTTGAAGACTCTGTGTGGTTGGACGAACAAGTCATTTACTATGTTGCTTCAAGTCCTGATGGATATGCTTCCTTCAGACGTGATAGGCCACAAATTGAATGACCCCTCGTGATTTAAACTAATTAATTAATTTAACCAAGTTATTAATTAATCAATTTATCATGCAAAACGCGTGGCAGCACAAACAAATCACCAAAACTAAATATGCAGCGGAAAAATAAATAACTCGGTGATTTGTTCACGAATGGGGAAAACCCTAACGGCAAAAACCCCACCAGGTGATTTTCAGGTCACCACTCCCGAAACTCCACTATTATCAAATCAAGCGGTTACAAGTAAAGGAATCCCAAGTACCTTACCAACCTACAGTTGAACCCTTACCCCAATACCCAATTGGACTTGATCTGTAGTGACAGTTCCCCCTTTGATGCACGGCTCCCAAGTACGTGACTAACCAGATGCGCGGATCCCAATACGCGACTTCAAACACCAACTTTAGAAAGAGAGGTTGGTTGCAAAGTTCTTCAGATCATCCTATGTAATGAAGATCAGGAAGATGCTTGGTCACAAAACCCTATGGTGCAAATACATAGCAACTTCTTGAAGAAGGATGACCTAGGTCAAGAACTTCGTCTTAGATCACAATTTGCTTGAACAAGGATTGCTCAATGCTTATGCAACTTGTGTCTATGTTGACGGCTCTTAAAACACTCCATTTATATGTTTAGGGTCAGAAGAAAAGAAGGCCCAAAAACACATTCACGGATCCCAAGAAAATCAGATTGGAATTCTGACTTTTTAATTCTCGACAGATAGCAAGTGTCGAGGTAGCTGTCGAGCAGGTGTCGAGCTTCAAAATCTGTACACTTCAGCTTGCTTTTTCTTGGACAGACTTGATGATTTCAATACTTGATCTTGAAACCTTGTTTCTTGAAGTATTAAAAACACCTAGAACTACCCAATTACAAGTAGAGTGCGTTTTGTCAAAGGATTAGCCAATTTACATAAAATATGACATATGTTCTTAACATGTGAACACATATGTCCTAACAATCTCCCCCTTTGGCAATCCGTGACAAAACCACAACAAACAAATGAACATATGAGAGAAGTCATAAATCACTCAACTCATATTCACTTGTTGAATACAATAAAATTTACCCTAACACAAACTCTTGAAAAACTTTGCAAGAAGAGAGTTTATGGCAAGTAGACTTTGACAACCTGTATTTCTGAAACACTTTAAACAAAACTCATAAAGGCATCTTGTGTGAAACAGAAATAATTAGATTGCATACAAGTATAAAGAACATGTGTCTAAAGATAGAAAAGAAACAACACATGAAGAGATAGGTGAAAAAGAAACATACATCCACATATATAGAAAGATAAGTACAATGTATGTAAACTGGTCACAAGACCTCATATACAAGATCAATGTATCTAACGGTGATAAATGGAGTTAGGACTAATGGTGATAAAATAGCGGTGATATTAGCCCAAACTTTAGGGTAATTTATTAAAATTTATCTAAAAAGAAAACACTATCAAGTATCAACAATAAGAGAGTTTTTTTTTTTTTTTTAGAGAATCTCAACAATAAGAGAGTTAGACGTTAAAGGAAAAGAAAAAGATTAAAAAAATAAATAAACACAATCAAGCAAAAATGGGCACCCCAATCAATTTGACGGTTGTTATAAAGGGTACCCAATAAATTTCGGTTGGATATATAGTTATATAGGAAGTAATTGTGTTTTTCACCTGTTTATTATTATTTTTTTTTGGCTGAATACACTTTGGCTCTACTTTTTAGAGTATTTTGAAGTTGTTTTATATGGAAGCAATTCTAGCCAAAACAATAATTACTTTTTTTTTTTTTTTTTTTAATAAATAAAACCCATTTAGATTGAAGCTAAAGCATGTGCATGCACCAACGGCAATGACCAATCCTTCCAGCCAAAACCCGAATGATTATTAATATTTAATACACATGCAGACTTGAGAAAAGAAAAGAAAAGAAAAACATTAAATTCCTAATCTTACAAATTAATTACTTGCTAAGAGAAAAAGTAGCCACAAAAGAAGAGTGGTGGAAGGGCCTAGCTAACTAGCTATATTAATCTCTCCCCTCTCCAAACAGCCAAAACTAAAATAGTGTAGACTGTAGCGGTGTTGCAAATCCAAAGCTAGCAACTGGAAGCAACCCCATCAGCTTGCATTTAATATTTTAGTATTTTTTTGGTAGTATTGGGTTTGTGAGAGAAAGGGGGTAGGGAGTGAGTAAAAAATAAAAAAATTGTAAGAGAATGAATATTTTATTAAATAGATGTATAGAATAGATAGACAGAAATAGGTGTGTAAAATAGAAAAAATAGTTTTTTATGCAAAATAGATAGAAAGTTTGTGTGAACTAATGTGGTTGCTCTTGAGAGGAAAAAAAAAGGGTAGTTGTTAAATGACTTGTTGTATACCAGCATTATTTTAGTGCAAAAATAAATATTCACATAATAATGCCAACACAATGACATCTTTCATTTAATTGTGTTTATTTGTTGGAATTTTTTTTTTTAGAAAAATTTTGTTGGAAGTTTTTAAGTTGTTTTATAAACCTTTTGTGGTGTCATAACATTACCATTTTTAGTAGTATTTAAGATCAAGCTTGGGAATTATGTAAAGTATCCGTAAAACTGATTTTCATTTTCATTTTTTTTTTTTTGAGGGGGAAAATTGAACTTTATTAATGTAAATGTGCTAAATCAGCTTGTACAATAGGAAAAATGTGTGACGGAACATCCTCAATCTACATCAAAAAATCTGGTATGTTTAGAGCATATTTAGCCAGACTATGAGCTACAGCATTGCCATCTCTTTTAGTATGAGAATATAGCAATTCTTCAAAGTTTTGGGAAAACCTTCTGACATCCTCAATCAGTAAACCCGTAGGTGTTAGGGTCTGAGAATTCTCTCGCAAAGCTTGTATCACTTCCATTGAGTCTCCTTCCAAAATAACGCGTCGAAAACCAAGATCTGTTTTAAGGGATATTGCCGTTGCTGCTGCCAAAGATTCAATCTCCACTGCCTTGTAAGGTTGGTGTTTTATTTTTTATGTTTTAGAATCATCCCTAAGACGGATTATAATGGCCATATTATTTTTTTGGTGATTATAATGGTCATATTATAAATTGCAGATAGAATAAAATGAGGCCTATATATATATATATATAATTTTTTTTTTTTTGAGAAAGAGGCCTCTATATTAATTTCAAAACCACGTTAGTCCATGATATTTAAAGAAGAGTCAATTGAATAATTATTAATCATATTTTAATGTAGATCATATTTGATTTAATTACTCTTTTTTGAACTAGATAAAGTAACGAGCATTTGTCGTTAAAGTTAGGGGAGGATTTCCTTAATAATGGAGAGAAATTGTACTTTACCTCCCTAAACTATATATCATTTTACACTTACCCCCTAAACTATGGGGATGAACATTTACCTTCCTAAACTATACCATATTTTACACTTACCTTTTAAACTATGATAATGCACAATTTACCCTCTTAAATTATACCCCACTTTACACTTACCCCTTTAAACTATAAGAATACACACTTATTTACCTAAACAATTACCCATGGGGGTGCAAAATGTTACAAAGTTAATAGTTTATGAGGATAAGTGTAAAAGATTATATAGTTTAGTAAGTAAGTGTAAAAAGAGATATAATTTAGGGGTTAAAGTGTAATTTCCCCTAATAATTGGATTAAAGATATATTTTATTGTAATGGGTTTACCAACAAGAAGTGCTATGTATACAATATTATATTTTTATAAAAATTTCACAATAAATCCTAAGTGGCATGCTATTGCTAGTTCTAATCTATGCTCACCATAAAAATTACTTTTTTGTCCAATAATAATAGCTTGCCATCTAAAATCTGTTGTAATTTTTTTTTTTTTTTTTTTTTTTTTGAGAAAGAGATTTATTGTAAAATTGTTGTGAATATATTGATATGCACACAAAAAAAAAAAAAAAAAAAAGAAAAAAAATGAAAGAACGGAAAAGAAGAGGTGGTGAAACTATTAAAGATATGCTTGTATGAGAAAAAGTACGCTAAACTGCAATTACTTTTTTGTATATCTTTTCTTTTAAATATTACTTTAAATAAAAATTACAAGTAATACACTAAAACTATAGACACAATTTCTTTTACAATTACTTAAATAGAATGTTTTAAGAGGAACATTATTTTTATGTGGTTAACACAACTTATATTATGCACAAATTAAAACAAACCCTGCTAACAACTGCGAAGAAAATTATGAAAATTGTTGTGGGTAAGATTTTAATACATGTATGTGTCTGTGTATGTATATTTATATAATATTAATATGATATTCAAATAGGTGGACGAGGAGATTGGACATGGCTAGAGCTCTATGTGAACTTAAAGCAAAGTTAGCTAATGGTTGGAACAGTGAAAATCAGTGGCGGCTCCAGGAATATTTTTTAAGATGGTCATTAAGAAACTTAAATTACACAAAATTTAATTAAAAGAAAACTTCATATATGGATCCAAAAAAAGGAAAAAAAAAAAAAAAACACACACACACACACACACACACACACATACACACACACAAATACATAAAGTCTTTCTACAATTTCTTTCTACAAATTTTTTAATTTTGAAAATTTTTCATGATAGTCTCATTACCAATGTTGCAAGTTACATCTTTATCAAAATTTTTGTTAGACAAAAATTTTCTTGGGATTTTCCTTTTTGTTTGTAAGGACCTAATATATTGTTAAAGGGACTAAATTTTAAGGACAAAGTTTGGTTACAAACTTAATTGTATCCTAAGGCTACAACTCTCATTAAATAAATTAACATGATCACATATTTTGAAAATCTAATTGTGGAATTGCATGTTTTTTATATTCTTAAAGCGTATGTCAAATTTCATGTTAATCATATGTTATTTACTTTTGATCCATAAATTTATTTTTTATGTATAATTTTAGACTACAAAAAAATTTAAAGATTTGATTGATGACATAGCTATTAATTTTTGATCTTCTTGAAATATTGCAAGTATGGAGGATATAAAAAAAAAAATGTAATCTATTTGGGGATTTGTCAAAATTCACATATAATAAAAAAAATTATTGAGTAGAGTTATAGTCTTAGTTTACAACCAAGGTTGGCACCAAATTTAATTATGTTGGACCTAAAAAATTTTGGGGTGGTTACAAATATTTTTTAAGGATTAAAAAATCATAAATTTTTAAAATTTATATATAATAATTTTTTTTTTCAACTCAGGGTGGTCTTGTGACCATCTGAACTGAACGTGGAGCCACCAGTGGTGAAAATATAGTCAAACGTCCCAAAAAGAAAGGGTTAAAGAGAATAATTTGCTCGAAAACAAAGTAAGGTCAACAAATATGTGGAGAATTGCTCAAATTCACAACTTCTAGAAGGCAATAATATTAAAGTTAAGGCATTAGGGAATTTTCGAAGCTCAAAAGAATTAGCTACCCTTACCAAGGGTTACTTGGAAAAACATTGCAAACTTGGGTATAGACTAATAGAGCATGTCACATTTTTGAACTTGCTGAATTTGTAGAGGAAGGAAAGCTTAAGGCTTAAGCTTAAGCTCAAGCTCGATCAAGAAAACATCCAGCTATGAACAAAATATATGACAAATTGAGTAAAATCAAAGGCTTTAGTCCTTTGTATGTGCCATGCCACACTAATTATATATGTGCTTTGGATTTTATCAAATGGTCGATATTTACAACAGGTTTTGAGAGTTTCAATATTGGTTGCTTCATGTAAATGTCATAAAATCATAATGCTTTGCTTGTATGGTCTTTTTAATAACTATTATTATATTCTTTGTGTCAGGACTCAGGTTCACAAGACAAAGAAAGAGAATGCCAAAGAAGATGTCAAACGTATTTATTTAAGTATGCGCCATTTCAAGCGTCGTCATTTTGGTATCTATATTTAGGGGATTCTAGCCTTTTACCCCTATTTTTAAAAATATTTGGCAATATGCCCCTGTTTCCAAATTATTTAAGTCCGTGTCCCTGTTTCGAAACTCAAGTTTATTAAAATCGCGTTTCAATCAAAAAACTCGATTGGTAGAAAATCGAGTATGGGGTGATCAAACTTAAAAAAAAAAAATAAATAAATAAAAAATTTGCATGGAACTCGAGTTCCATACCTATAGCTGCGTTCAGGAACACCTATAGTGGCGTTTATGGAGCTCGAGTTCCTTAACTATAGTTGCATTTAGGAACACCTATAGTGGCATTTTAAATGGAACTCGAGTTTCATGTATTTTTTTATTTATTTATTTTTTTTAAGTTTGATCAGCCCAAAACCTATAGTTGTGTTTAGATCGTGCTATAGTGGCGTTTTAAAGGGAACTTGAGTTTCATGAACTTGAGTTCCGTGCATTTTTTTTTTTTTTTATAAGTTTGATTGGGCATAACTCGATTTTAAACCAATCGAGTTCTTCATTGAAACTCGATTTTGAGGAAATCGAGTTTCAAAACAGGAGCATGGACCTAAATAGTTTGGAAACATGGGCATATTGCCAAATATTTTAAAAAATAGCGGTAAAAGGCTAGAATCCCCTATATATTTATGTTCTCGATCATATGTTTATTTTCAACATCAATCAATCAATAAAGTTAAGAGTTTCTCTTTCCTTCTCCCTTGTGTGTGTGTGTTTGTTTCTTAAAAAAAAAAAAAAAAAAAAAAGAATGGGCAATTGTCCCACATTGCTTAAGAGAGTGTGTTGTGTGTAGTATAACTAGACCCACCCTCCCTTAAAAGTTACCGTGGCTTTTGATTGGAGTTGTGGTGTGTCTTTGTATTAGAATCCTTTTCCTTCTCCCTTTTGTGTGTGTGTGTGTGTGTGTGTGTGTGTGTGTGTGTGTTTATTTCTCAAAAAAAAAAAAAAATGGGTGATTGTCCTACATTGCTTAAGAGAGTGTGTTGTGTGTAGTATAACTTGCCCCACAATTTGGTAGAGTAAATATGCATCCACAATTTGGTAGAGTATAAAAAGAAGGTGTAATTAAATCATTTTTAAATCAAAATTTCTAAAATACACTTATTTTAAGGTGTTCAAAATAGAGCTAATAATTAACAATAAGGAAAATTTATTTTCTTTTCTCTTGAAGATGTGGCAACTAATGGTCTTTTAAGATTTAAAAAAAAAAAAAAAAAAGTTATTACATACGATGAAGAAATAGATATTCAGTACTTTTGATAAGGAATAGTTATTCCTTATTTTGAAGAATAGCTATTCATAAGGAAAAACTATTCACTGTAATGAATAACTAAACAACCGAATAGTTATGCCATAGGAATATCTATTACGTTACAATGTCTATTACCGTCTACCAAACGTGCCCTTAGAGTTACAACAATAATTTCACATGTACCAACACTTCATTTGTCTACCACCTCACACCTGATCCCACAATATATTATAATTTTGTATGTTTTTTTTTTTTTTTTTCAATGACCCTTGTGTGAGGTGGGAAGTAAATTGGGAGGTGTGAAAGTTTTTGTCAATTTTTGTTGTGATCCAAACTTTTTTAATTATGCTTTTTGAAACCTAAACTGTTTAATGAACCAAGAAATGGAGAGGTTTAAAGTTTTTGAGGCCGGATCGAGGTTCAACCCTGATGTGTCAATTAATTTTTAAATATATTTTATAGTTAAATTGGATTATATTTATTAATTTTTCATTCCTGACCAACAAGATGTGCATGGGCCAATGGTTTGCATGCTGGAGATGTTATTTCACTTGTTGAGAGTAGGTTCAAGTCCTACTGGCAGCATATTTTCATCAATTTTAACCAAAATAATGACATGGATGAATAGAATTTTTATAGAACCGATCCAAGGACCAGTTCCCAGTTAACCCAACTAGACCGGCTAGTCTAGTTCGGGTTTAAAAACAATGATTATTGTTATCTTCTAATTTCATTATTTTTAGTCTTGAGTTTAGAATTTCAGCAAAATCATTCTTCATGTATTTGCTTCTGGCTTGAGTTATTGGAGTACTATCAATCAATAAAGTATGTTGCCAAACTCTAGTTATCATATTGTTACTGGCAGCTGGACTTTAAGCAACCACATTAGATGGTACATAATTTTTGTCTATTTTGCAAAAAAAAAAAAAAAAATTACACACCCATTTTTACAAAACACCCACATCAATTTATCTATTATACACTATATTTATAAAAATAATATTTTTTTATTCTGATTTTATTATTATTTTATTATTAAAATAATAAAATACTTCTTATCTCACACGTCTCCTCTCCTCCCTCAAACTCTCCACCCCTCTCTTTTCCCTAACTCACAAACTCATCCCTCAAAGTCTCTGCCTCTCTTTTATCCCCCAACCTACAAGCTGAATTCTCTGCATCTCAAATCCCTCATCTCTCTCCTTTTCAAATCCCTTATCTCTCGCACCTCTTTCTCTTCTTAACTTTCTCTCATCCAAAACCCACACACTCACAGATTTCCTCTGAGCTTGCTCTCACTCTATCACCGACCTCTATATGTGGCAATGGCAATGGGGCTACTCCATCTTCTTCAGTAATACCATTGATGATGAGATTGTATGGGGATTTTGTATTTGGAGGGACATATTTGAGTAGCTTAAGTGCTCATAACAGATCACTCTCTCACGCTTATTGAATCTCAAAGATTTGAAGAAATTTCTCTCTCTATCAAAGCTTGCATTGTTGGATCTCTCTCATCTGATTTCAAGTGTTCTGCCACCATTGGGTCTATATTTGATTTTGATTTTGGGTTTGGGTTATGGGTTTTTAGTTGATGGTTTAATTTTAAGTTGATTTTCTATGGATTTTGGGTTGATCATGTTTGATTTTCGTTGTATTATGGGTTTTTATTGTTTTAATGGGTTTTGGGGATGGTGGTTGTTTTAACGAGTGGTGGTGGTGATGGTTGGACGGTGTTGGGTGGATGGTGGGATCTGCGTTTTGGTTGTGGTGCTATTGCAAGTTCTGTGAGACAGTGAGAGAACAAGCATCAAACGTATCTCTCCCGCCAACAAGCATCATTCTCTGCTATAGCACCGATCCACAAGCATTAAACGGTCCATGTGTTTTTGTGTATCTCTGTGTTGGTTTGTCTGTGTGGGTGTGTTTGTGTGTATCAGAGGAAGAAGAAGATGATGAGGGAAAGAAGAAGTCTGAGTTGGTTTTGCAGATGGAGAAGACTGATGTGGAAGATTTTTGGGGTAAAATATATAAAAATTTTTGTTTTTGTAGTTTGCAAAGTTTTACGGCCACTAATGCTGATGCTCTTAGGTAGGGCTATTGGTTTGTTTTGGAAATTCATTTGACCAAGTTTAACTAAGCCAACAATTAATTTTCTTGTGTAGTTGTGGGTTTAACTAAGATGAATTGGTTTGTTTTGGAATTGACCAAGTTTAGATTAAGATGATCCACAAAGTGCATAAACATTGGCGTGCTTACTATTTCTTTGTTTAGTTGATCTTATTTTAAATTTTTTGAGCAAGAAAAGATGTATTGTTGAGCCTGAGCTCTCATATCACCGATGAAGAAAATGCAATTTTTTTTTTTTGAATGATTCTATAGATTATTAGTTTCTCTTTGTGGTTGTTTAGAGAGATCAACAAATATAATGATGTTAACGTGAGATTGTATGAGAGTTTTTTTCCCCTTAAAATCCTCGTTATGTTAATGGATTGATGCTATGACATAATCTGGTACTTTTATTATAAAAGAAAGGTCATTAGATTGAAAAAATAATAATAATTGTAGACACCATATTTTGCCCGCCTTTGATTTGCATGCCGAACCTCGAAAATTCCAAAAAAATGAGCTTTTCTCCATGGGGCCAAGGAAAAATCTTGATTGACATGGTGCAACCCATTTGGGCATTGGAGCTTTCGAAGCGCCATTTCAGGTCAAAGTGACCAAAATGCCCCTGGTCAATCCTAGGTTGACCAAAAGTCAAAATCAGTCAAAATTATCCCAAAACAATGTCTTTCATGTTTCTACATCAAACCCGAGCTATTCGATGATTTTCACCAACTTTGGCCTAGTTTAACCCAAGGTTGACTCCCAAGGGCACTAGAAACCCTAATTTTTATCTAATCGTTAAAACAATTTAGGACCTACCTCATTACTAATATTATCAAATTCCCTTTCCAACGACTATTCATGGGTGGAAATCAGAGTTAAAATGGTCAAGATATCCAAAATAATCGTGCATTACACTTCCCTAGGCTATAACTTTTGATTCGATTGTTAGGATTTCAATTTCTTTATTGTTCTGGAAACTAGACATCTAGAGCTTTCTAGGGACACCAAGATTAGCTCAATCTGACTTCAAGATGACCTTCAAATTGATGTTCAAAGCTGGACCATGAAAAGGCTGGAACTACTGATATCAGTAGGGTGGGTGGTGGCCCTACAAGGTGTGTTGGAAGCCAAAGAGTCACTTTTCAGGTGTGAGGGTCCTTTTTGGATAGCACCTAGGCCCAAGTAGAAACAAGGACCCTAGGCCCTTTTACTTGTTGTTTTAAGGGACTGGGCTTGGTTTTGATGGAAAAACATGTTTGTATTGCATACAAAAACATACGTAGCGGAAAATTAACGAATTTACTTCATTCACAATTGATAACATGTACTATGTAAGTTTCAAAATTTAAGAACAAGAGAGTATACCTTGGTGCAATGAATTTCAAAACCAAAACTCAAAAGTTCTTAGGAGCACTTTTAATCCTCACTCCAATTCCACTAACGCCCAAGATGTGTAGTCTCTCAATCAGTTATATGTGTATGTTCTTGAGAGAATAAGAGAGTGTCCAACACTAACATACAAACCGTTTCATACTCATACAAAATTCTGTATGTTTTTCTCAATATAAATTATTATTTAATTGGGTTAGCCTTTTGTGCCTTTCCAATTGGGCTTTAATAGTGGGACCAAAAAGGGAACAAATAAGACACTAGTTCCCCAATGGGCCTTGGGCTTCTCTGTCAAAGTCTAAATTTACCATTAATTATATTTAATACCACTATAAAAATATAATTGCACTCTAGTTTATTAATAAATTATATCCCAAGACTTTATTGTACATGCAACCCCTTCATAAAATATTCGTAGTAATACAAAATCATAAATGAAGACTGCCACTTTGTAGATTACTACATCTTAATTCTTGAGTACCCGATTTAATCCTTTTAAGTTATTCATCATATATTTATGAAATCCAATTTCATAAATATATACTTTAGTAATTTCTTACCAAAGTGGTTAGGCCTAACTCTCTGAATAACTGAACCCATTAAACTTATCTCAAGGGAATATTTTATATCTCCATTAAGAGATTGTTAATTCCATCTTGAAAATATATGTTCCATCAATACTAAATGTGGCTGCCCAACATACTGAGGTTTTGACCGTTACATTAGATCTCACTTTTGATATACCAAAGCAACCTACACTTCATGATCAGGTCCATTATTCTCACAGGATTAAAAGTTCATATAAATATAAGTCGTTAGATTTATTATTCAATTAACAGTCATTAGAATAATAATAAATCTCACAGCGGTCCAGTCCAATATGTCTTAACTTTTAAAACATATCAACATATTTGAAAGTTCAAAATGGGTATATAATACCTTTGAACGTTTAGATCCCAAATACAAAATTACCAATTCAAGCTTTATATCAAACAATTAATGTGCGGAATATGATAACAAGCTTATAACAAAATTGATAACGATCTAAGCCAAATATAAACACATCCACAGCAGTAAATATAAGGCAAAGATAAAGGAAGGAAGATGCAAACACTCGGACAACACACGATGTGTTATTGAAGAGGAAACCGAAGCCCTCGGCGTAAAACCTCTCCGCCGCCCTCTAAGCGGTCAAATAATCCACTAGAAAATGTAGTTGGGATACATGAACAGCAATAGACCCTCCAAGCCTAATCTACCCAGGTACCTAAGCCCTCCAAGGTTCTTGCTCCAACGAGGTTGCACCAAACATTTTTCTTTTCTAGCTTACCGGATTCCGCTACTAGACCATAGCATCAACCAATGTAAATTGGTTCTTTCTTAACTGCTTCCCAACAGTACCAAATAGACCTTCTCACAGACGTGGGTGTGGTGAGATAAGGATTTGGCTAAAGGCCTCTCAAGGGTATATCAATGGAGAGGAAGAGAGTAGAGGAATTTGTAGAGTCTCCAAGGTTAAGATTGTGAATGAATCAATCTTGTATTTCTCTAGGGTTTCTCTCTCAAAATTCTCTCTGGAAGCTCTCTCAATATGGTGGGTATAAGGGTGTATATATAGTAGGGTGAGAAGGGAATGCAAAATGTCAGTTTTTGCCAAACAAGGAAAATTGGCGGCTTGGTCTCGCGGCTTGTCCAAGTCGCAAGTTCAAGTCGCGACGTAACGGCCTGGCCAGCCTGGGACTTTTGTCCTGTAGCGTGACAGCTAGCGCGACCCTTCAGCTTCCCCGTGTGCATCTCACGTGCCTACGTTTGGCGGCTTGCCAGTCGCGATCCACCGCGAGCCTTAGCCGCGAAGCTTTGTTTTTCTTGCACACTCTTGAACTTTTCTTCACATCTTCTCACACACTACCCTTACAATTTTTCCACCTAAATACAGGGTTACTAAGTGCTAAATTACAAGCAAATTGGTTATGGAATAAAACCAATAAGATGGTTGATTAAATTCAACCTTACAATCTCCCCCTTTGGCTATTCCATGACAAAACCCTACAACTGACTCTAGACTTAAAACGTGAGTTGGGAACAGTTGAACAAAACTCACTCACACCTAACTCTAGATTCTGTAAAGCTCTTGAACATATGAATAAGTAACTCCTGAAACATAATAACATAGCACTATCATTGTATTATGCATATGGAGCAAAATAAGCATGATCAAGCAAAAATGAACATAGGCATAAAAGCAATAATTCATGGCAAGATCAACAACAGTAGTCACTTAAGCAAAAGTGATTACTATGTTCATTCACACAAGGAATGAACATCCGGACATGCAAAGTGATAAGCTCAATTGAAGAGTATTATTTGCAAGTCCAACACTCAACCAATGCATACAAACATATATGCATTTAGGAACAATCCTACAAGGGCACAAGAGTGTTTTACTTAAGATAATACAAAGCACTAACAAGTACAAAAGCACAATGCACAAAGTTTGCATAAGCAAAGTATTACAAATACATGGCACAAACCATAAAAGCCTACAAATTATGCATAAGCGCAAGAAACAACCCTTAAAGCTTACAAAAGCAATAATGGGTACAAATCGCAGATAAAAACAATGCTGAAAATAATTAGAATAGTCTCAGAGTATCAAAGCTTTATACCGAAAGCAGTAAACATAGATAAGCAGTAAACATAGATAAGCAGTTATAAAACTAGAACATAAACTTCTTGGTACTTCTCCCCCTATCACTGCACTCCCCCTGCCAATGACATCATCCCCCTCTTTTTGTCATGGAATAGCTAATTGTCATTCTCTTCTAGCTTCCAATGAATTTCATCCATCTGAGTCTCGAGAGATGTTAGCTGTTTATCAAGGCGGGAGTGTTGGCTGTACATGATCTGAGTAAGTCTTGAAATCTTGGTACTAAGATCTTGAAGTGCAGCCATGATGATGTTGAACATTTCATCATTTGAAGGAGAGGTAGAACTAGAGCTTCCTTGAGGAGGATGATGTTCTTGCTTGACAGTCTTCCTGGTGTGACTCATACTTGCTTGAAGAGTACGACCATTAATTGGACTTGGCCTGGGGTGAGGTCACTCATTAGCAGAGGCACGCACACCTTTAAGCTTCAGAATTCGAGATATGAGACAAAGAAATGGAATACAATTCCTTGAAGTAGTTTGGTTAACTGTCTTAGCCAGAATGTGAATGATGTGGGAGCATACATCAATTTCTACATCAGATACCATGTCATGAAGAAATAGTGCTCGTCCAAGGTTGATGTAACCTGTGCTTGACAACGGATAGAGATTGTTACACATGATTGTGGACATAAGCCTTAACTCTGGAGAAAGTGATGCGTCATTGATTGACGATCCACTGGATGAGAATTCCAATTCAGCTCCTAATGCTCTCCGAAGTGTGCCCTCATTTGGAACCAAATCATCATAGACAGGTGAGATAGGAAGTATGGGCCAGTTGATGTGAAGAATTTCATATAGATAAACTAGAGTGACCGAAAGCCGCTTTCCTCTAACCCAGCACTTGATCACTTCTCCTTCTACAATAGCATTGGCATAGAACTCTTTCACCATGTTCTCATAGGCATCTTCAAGATCGGAGAGAAGAAAATTCCAGTCTTTTGTGGCAAACCATGAAGGAATTTTTGTATCTAATAGAGATGATTGATCAATGAGTCTTTCAGCCAACAAGGTAGCATCTTGAAAGTGGTTCTAAAAAGATTCAAAAGTAGCATAAGACCTAAACAAGTTAGGATCAAACATTCTTGTTGAAAAACGAGCTCTCTTTGGTGTAGGAGAATCTTCATCAACATCAATGATTGGCTCTTTCTCTTTGTTACTGCCACCTTTCACAGCTGAAGTCTTGAATGGTGACATATCCACTCTGCATTAGGGATTATAAACAAAACAACACCCAATAGAAACAATGTCATCCAAAATTAGCATAGGGTTAAAATCAAATATAAGCATTTAGAAGAAGAACCCTAAAAATTTGGGATTTAGGGTCCAAACATGACAATGGGTGTGTATGTGAACAATAATCAAAGGAACTCACATAACAGATGACAAAGGAACACACCTAAAGAAGCCTAACAGTATCCTCACAGAATCAGACACCCATATTTAAAACATTTATCCCAAAAACACAGATCCAAAAAAAACAAAACGAGGACCACATACACAGATTCGAGAAAATAGAGTTCAAATCATGAATAAGTGGGTGAAAACATAGAGACCCATACCTTTCTCTTGAAGAGTGAGGTGAGATTGATGCAGAAATGAAGGTTTTCAAAGAGTATCTCAGTGAGTTTCAGAGAGAGAAATGGGGAAGACAATGAACAGTCACAAAGGACGAGGGAAAAACTGAAAAGTTTTTGAAATCAGACTCTAAAATGCAAAACATGTGTTTTTCGCGACTGGAACAAGTCGCCAGTTAGTCGCCAGGGTAAGCCGCGAAACACTGTGAAGATAAGAAGTTTGAAAATTTCTCCAAGTGTTTTTTGCAACTAGAAAGACTAACCGCGAAGGAGTCGCGAGCTGAGCTGCGAAAATCTCTGAGTAACTCTCGCGATTGGACCTTCCACCCGCGAACAAGCCGCCAATCTGAGCCGCGAAAAATGCAAAACTCAAAATTTGAAAAATTTTCTAAGTCTTTTTCGCGAGTTGGGTACTGACTTGCCAGTAAGCCGCAAAAAATCTCTAAGTGGGCTCGCGACTAGGGCTTGCGACTTGGCTAACCCGCGACTTAGTCGCCAAAACAGGGCAACACTGTTTTTGAAGTTTTTGACATTTTTGTAAAAACAAAGTACTTTCCAAAAACAACTAAAAACACTCAAAAATCTTTTTGTGTTTGATCAAAACAAAGATTGAGCATGTGAAAACACATTTAATCAAGTACAATCACACAAATGAATATGGCATTCCTTGAACATAGACTTGTGTGTTGTGTGTGGATATCAAAAATAAGATAGTCCTTAGTCCAATGTGAAGCTTCAATGATCAATTCAATCAAGGCATACACAATTAGCACTAGATAATGTGACCTATCTCAATTATAGAAACATGCATATATGACCTCCCACAAGAACTTGATTACATACTTTGAAGCTTTTCATTTGGCTCCATATTCAACATATCATTTGCACTTTTTGAGCAAAGAAAATCTCATTGTGAGATAGATGCCTGAAATTTTTGATATTTCAATTAATGAGTTAGCCTTTGGCTTTTTGGGCATCAAACATTTTGTTTTGATCGCTTTCCCTTTTTCCTAGTCAAATACTAGTATGTGCGACAGGCTTTTGCAGCTCTATATCGAGATTTACATTTAGAGAGCTCTTTTAAGCAAAAAAAAAAAAATAAAGAGTGGGAAGATATATAGGCATGAGTCTATGCATGTCTCAAGATCAACAAAACCATTCACTAATCATTCATGACAAGGTTGAAGACCTATTTACAACAGTCACATAGATTTCAGAATTTCTCCCACAATGATACGAGTGCATAGAAGACAAGCTAAGCTCGTAGATACATAAAGCCATTAGTACAAATGTACAAGGCAAAATATGATTTGAGACAAAAGCTTAACAAAGTTGATCAAACTTTTTGGATTTTCTACTTTTTAATTGTTTTTGAATTTTTGACACAAGACAAATATTGATTGGTCAAAACAAAATCAACAAGAAAATTTTAACAAAAACTCACAAACAAAATGAATCATATGAAGAAGTGCTAATCACAAACACAATGTAGAACATTCTACACAAAACACATATGGAAGATAGAGTTTAGGGAATGATACCGACACCAATGGTCTTACGCAGGGATTCAAACCTAGGGCCATCGAGAGGTTTAGTGAATATGTCAGCCTTTTGATTTTCTGTGTTGATGAATTCCAGACATACCATCTTGTCCTCTACCAAGTCTCGAATGAAATGATACCGGATCTCAATATGCTTTGATTTGGAGTGCTGAACTAGATTCTTTGACAGATTTATTGCACTGGTGTTATCACAGAACACACACATGGTGTCTTGGGAAATTCCATAGTCATGTAGTAATTTTCTCATCCATAACAGTTGGGCACAACAACTTCCTGCTGCAATATATTCAGCTTTAGCAGTTGAAAGAGAGACTGAATTTTTCTTTTTGCTCATCCATGAGACCAAGTTGTTCCTAAGATAGAAACAACCACTTGAAGTACTTTTTCTATCATCAATGCATCCAGCCTAGTCTGCATCTGAATATCCCGCCAAACACTCATTCGAATCTTTAGAATACCAAATCCCATATTCAGACGTGCCATTCACATAGCGAATGATTCGCTTGACTACTGTCAAATGAGACTTTTTAGCAGCAGCTTGAAATCGAGCACAAACCCTAACACTGAATGCAATATCCGGCCTACTAGCTGTGAGATAGAGAAGACTGCCAATCATGCTTTGATGTAGTGTTGGATCAACGTCAACACCATTTTCATCTATGCTCAGTTTCGATGATGAACTCATGGGAGTAGAAGTGTGTTTCTTCGAATCTAGGCCAAATCTTTTGACAAGATTTTTGGCATATTTCTCTTGAGAGATAAATATTCCATCTCCCCGTTGTTTCACTTGAATCCCTAAGAAGTAATTCAACTCTCCTACCATGCTCATTTCAAATTCCCGTTTCATTTCTTCCGAGAATTCATGAGCTAGTTGGTCAATTGTTGATCCAAAAACAATGTCATCCACGTACACTTGAGCGACAAGAAGAGATTTTTCATCTCTTTTTACAAATAAAGTTCGATCAGCTTGGCCTCTTTTGAATCCACGATCCAACAAGTAAGTCGTGAGACGATCATACCATGCTCTTGGTGCTTGCTTCAACCCATACAGTGTTTTCTTCAACCTTAGCACATGATCTAGAAAGTGAGGATCTTGAAATCCCTTTGGTTGCTCAACGAATACTTCTTCATTTAGAAAGCCATTCAGAAAGGCACTTTTCACATCCATTTGGTATAGTTTGAAATCCATAACACATGCTATGGACAATAGGATTCGAATCGACTCTAGTCTTGCTACTGGTGCAAACGAATCATCAAAGTCTATGCCCTCCACTTGAGTATATCCATGTGCAACCAGCCTAGACTTGTTTCTGACTACTTCACCGTCTTCATCAATTTTGTTCTTGAAGATCCACTTGGTGCCGATTACATGTGTGTCTTTGGGCCTTGGAACCAACTCCCATACATCATTTCTAACAAACTGATGTAGCTCTTGATGCATAGACTCTATCCAATTCTCGTCTCTAAGAGCTTCCTCTACCTTCTTAGGTTCGAATTGAGCAAGATAGCAATTGTATGTCACATGATTTGCACTGTATTTTGGTCCTTTTCTCAGCCGAAGTCCCTCATTTACATCACCAATGATATTACTTGATGGATGATTGAGAATTACCCTTGATGACGGTCTCTTGGAGGTAGAAGGTTCTTTATCTCGAGAGATCGGAGGTTGAACTTCCGGAGTGGTAAGAGGACTAGGAGGCCCTTGTGTTGATCTAGTCTCCCTTCTTGGTATGGTGGGTGTGGACTCTTTTTCCGATGATTCTTTCTCAATATCATCAGCTTGTGACATGTTGTCCTCACCCTCCCCCTTCTTTAGGTCAGATCCTTCACCATCATCAACATTCTTTTCAGATATGGTGTCATCGATGACCATATTTATTGATTCCATCACAGTCTTAGTGTGTTTGTTGAACACTCTATATGCTCGGCTATTTAAAGAGTAGCCTAGAAAGATCCCTTTATCACTCTGAGCATCAAATTTTCCAAGGTTCTCTCTGTCATTAAGAATATAGCATTTGCTTCCAAAGATTCGGAAATATTTTACCTTCGGTTTCTTTTCTCTCCAAATTTCATACGATGTCTTCTTCGTTCCTACTCGGAAGTAAATCCAATTCCCAATATGACATGAAGTATTCACCGCTTTAGCCCAAAACTTCTGTGGAAGGTTTTTGTTGAGTAACATTACTCGAGCCATTTCTTGAATTACCCGGTTCTTCCTTTCTACTACTCCATTTTGTTGTGGAGTCTTTGGGGCTGAGAATTCTTTCTTGATGCCGTGTTCATCGCAAAATGCTTCAAACTTCGCATTTTCAAACTCCTTCCTGTGGTCACTTCTGATCTTGACAATAGGTACTCCTTTTTCATTAATCAGTCTCTTGCACAATTTCTCCATCTTGTCACATGCCTCTGATTTCTCTCTAAGAAAGTCCACCTAAGAATACCTTGAGAAGTCGTCAACCACCACCATAATATAACATTTTCCACCCATGCTTTCTGTTCTTGTTGGACCCATGAGATCCACATGCAGTAACTCTAAAGGGCAAGAGGTTGCAACCACATTCAGTTTCGGATGGCTTGACTTTGTCTGTTTTCCTAATTGACATGAACCACAAACATTCTTCTCAATTTTCCCAAACTTTGGCAAACCAACCACTGATTCAAGCTTCGAGACTTTGGCCACTTGTTTATAATTGGCATGTCCAAGTCGTTGATGCCACAACTCCAAGAGATCTACCCGGGCACTCCGACATGCTATGCTTGGTTTGGGAATGACCCATAACAATTATCGGTGGTCCTAAGTCCCTTCAGAACTTGAACACCTTCTTCATTCAAGATTAAACACCCTTTCTTTGAGAATTGAACTAAGAAGTCGTCATCACAAATCTGAGTAATACTTAGTAAGTTCACTTTCAATCCCTTAATATACAGCACATCTGCTAATAGTTGTAGTCCCGGAATGTCCACCGTTCCCCTTCCTAGAACTTGTGAATGACTGCCATCTCCAAATGTCACAAAGCCATCTTTTTTTTCTTTAAGAGTTTTGGACAGAGACTTATCTCCAGTCATATGCTTTGAACAACCACTGTCAAGGTACCACAAACATGAATTAAATACTTTCAAAGCGGTATGAACAAAAAGACATGCATGAGAGAGACATTCTTGACCCTCGAAGCAAGACTCATTTTCCTTTATTTCATTCAAGGATGAGTGAAGTTTTCTTTTTAGACGGTCAAGTTTATCACACAAATGTCTATTCCTCCTCTCATACTCATAGACTAAGGACTTTGACTCACATAAGCTGTTATGAATATCATGATTTCTATGAACTAGAGATTTCAGCATGTGACAGAAAATTCTAGCATGTTTCTTTGACTTAAATAGCTCTAAGAACACATTACTAGAACAATCTTCAAAAATACTCATAGAGTCTTTTTCACATACATCTTTGCTTTCCTTCATGTTGATTTTAACAAAGACACATTTCAAACAACACCGAGGGGTCAAGGATCACACTTAGATAATTAAACCACAACAAGTGTACCCGCTCTGATACCAATTGAAAGTTCAAAATTGGTATATAATACCTTTGAACGTTTAGACCCCAAATACAAAATTACCAATTCAAGCTTTATATCAAACAGTTAATGTGCAGAATATGATAACAAGCTTATAACAGAATTGATAACGATCTAAGCCAAATATAAACACATCCACAGCAGTAAATATAAGGCAAAGATAAAGGAAGGAAAATGCAAACACTCGAACAACACACGATGTGTTATCGAAGAGGAAACCGAAGCCCTCGGCGTAAAACCTCTCTGCCGCCCTCCAAACGGTCAAATAATCCACTAGAAAATGTAGTTGGGATACATGAACAGCAATAGACCCTCCAAGCCTAATCTACCCAAGTACCTAAGCCTTCCAAGCTTCTTGCTTCAACGAGGTTGTGCCGAACCTTTTTCTTTTCTAGCTTACCGGATTCCGCTACTAGACCATAGCATCAACCAATGTAAATTGGTTCCTTCTTAACTGCTTCCCAACAGTACCAAATAGACCTTCTCACAGACGTATGTGTGGTGAGATAAGGATTTGGCTAAAGGTCTCTCAAGGGTATATCAATGAAGAGGAAGAGAGTAGAGGAATTTGTAGAGTCTCTAAGGTTAAGATTGTGGATGAATCAATCTTGTATTTCTCTAGGATTTCTCTCACAAAATTCTCTCTGGAAGCTTTCTCAATATGGTGGGTATAAGGGTGTATACATAGTAGGGTGAGAAGGGAATGCAAAACGTCAGTTTTTGCCAAATAGGGCAAATTGGCGGCTTGGTCTCGCTGCTTGTCCAAGTCGCGAGTTCAATTTGCGACGTAATGGCCTGGCTAGCTTGGGACTTTTGTCTTGTAGTGTGACAACTAGCGCAACCCTTCAGCTTCCCCGTGTGCATCTCATGTGCTTGCGTTTGGTGGCTTGCTAGTCGTGATCCACCCGCGATCCCTAGCCGCGAAGCTCTATTTTTCTTGCACACTCTTGAGCTTTTCTTCATATCTTCTCACACACTACCTTTACAATTTTCCCACCTAAATACAGGGTTACTAAGTGCTAAATTACAAGCAAATTGGTCACAGAATAAAGCCAATAAGATGGTTGATTTAATTCAACCTTACAATATCAACTAGAAGTTTCCACTTCCATGATTAAGACAAATCATCTTAGTTGATATGTTATAGTCTTCGCAGATGAAATGCCCAATTTCATCACCAACTATGAACTAATATTCTGAGTTTACAAAGAACTAGTGATTTATATCTTCTGTGACTTTTCACATAAATCACATACTATGCATCTCATGGACTATATGATAATGTCCTAATATTTATGTTACCATTATTTTAGATAATAATAAAACAACTTTATTGATTACAATATTAAGTCATACATCATGTCATACATAGTATTATACAATAGGATTTAAGGGCACTAATCTTAATAATCTCCCACTTGCCTTAAAGACTATTGTGCACTAATCTAACTCCCATTTCCTCCAAGTGTGACTCGAAAGTCCTTTGAGGCAAGGCTTTGGTAAAGGAATCTGCTAGATTATTTTCACTTTCAATCTTTGCAACCATTACATCTCCACGAGCAATGAAGTCTCGAATGATATGTTATTTTCTCTCAATGTTCTTTCCTTTCTTTTGATTCCTTGGATCTTTGGATTATGCAACTGCTTCACTATTGTTGCAAAACAATGTGTTGGGAACTTGCTCCATTCTCACTACACTAAGGTCAGAAAGGAATTTCATGAGCCATACAACTTCCTTTGCTACCTCACAAGTAGCAACATACTCAGCTTCCATGGTGGAGTCCGCAATACAAGATTGCTTAACACTCCACCAAGTTATGGCTCCACCTCCCAAGGTGAATACGCATCCTGATGTAGACTTTCTGAAATCTAGATCCGATTGAAAATCTGAGTCTGTATAGCCAATGGGTATCAAATCCTCACTTCGGTAAACAAGCATATAATCTCTTGTTCTTCGTAGATACTTGAGAATATGTTTTACAGCTTGCCAATGTTTTGGTCTTGGATTTGATTGATATCAGTTGACCATGCCAACTGAATAACAAATATCTAGTCTAGTACAAAGCATTGCATACATGAGACTTCCCACTGCAGAAGCATAAGGAACTTGTCTCATCATATTCTCTTCCTCTTGAGTCTTAGGCCTTTGGTCATCAGATAGAGGAACTCCATGTCTGAAAGGAAGCAATCTTTTCTTGGAGTTTTGCATGCTAAACCGTTCTAGAACCTTATCTATATATCCAGCTTGTGATAAGCCTAACATTTTATTCTTGCAATCTCGCCAAAGCTTGATCCCTAGAATAAAGTTAGCCTCACCTAAGTCCTTCATGTCAAATTGGTTTGACAACCAAACCTTTACTGATGACGTTACCCCTACATCATTTCCAATTAGTAGAATGTCATCAACATAAAGCAAATGACTTGATTACTTAATCTTGATGTCTTTTGTACACACATGGTTCATCAAGATTTTGTTCAAAACCAAATGACTTGATTACTTAATCAAATCTAATGTTCCATGACCTAGATGCTTGTTTAAGTCCATAAATGGACCTTTTCAACTTGCATACCATATGCTCTTGGTTCTTTGCTATGAAACCTTCTGGTTGCATCATATAGATTTCCTCTTCAAGATTTCCATTGAGAAATGCAGTCTTGACATCCATTTGCCAAATCTCATAATCATAATGAGCAGCAATGGATAAGAGAATTCTAATAGATTTAAGCATTGCTACTGATGAAAAGGTTTCTTCATAATCAATACCTTCTTTTTACGTGTACCCTTTCACCACTAGCTTTGCTTTAAAGGTTTCAACCTTTCCATCTATCCCTCTCTTCCTCTTGTAAACCCATTTGCAACCAACAGGTTTAATGCCGTTAGGTGCCTCTGCAAGATCCCAAACTTGATTGGAATACATGGAATCTAATTCAGATTTCATAGCTTTGACCCAATGATGTGCATCTATATCATTCATTGCCTCTTCATAATGTAGGGATCCGATTCAGCCTTTTGTGAGATAGCTTCATAAGTTTGTCCTAAACCTATGAATCTTATAGGAGGCCGAATAATTCTCCCAATACGACGATGCACCTGTGTCTAGACATCTCATGAGTAGTATCTTATGGTGTATCTAATACATCCACATCATCCCTAGTTTCATCCATTGGTTGTTCATGTATAGGTTTATTCATTTCAACCAATACAACTCTACTTCTAAGAGTAAAATTATTCATATAGTCATTTTCCAAGAATTTAGCATTTGTACTAACAAAAACTTTGTTATCTTTACGACTATAGAATAAATAACCCAAGTTTTTTTTGGATAACCTACAAGCAAACACATTTCTGATTTTGGTTCCAATTTATCAGGCTTCCTTTTTAACACATGTGCAGGACAACCCCAAATATGGAGATATTTCATACTAGGCTTATGCCTATTCCACAATTTCATGGGTGTTTTGGGAACAGATTTTGATGGAACTAAATTCAATAGATGTATTGCAGTATTTAAGGCATAATCCCAAAAAGAAATTGGTAGAGTTGAATAACTCATCATAGACCTAACCATTTCTAAAAAAGTCCTATTCCTTCTTTTTGCTACACCATTTTGTTAGGGAGTTTCAGGTGCAGTCAATTGGGATACAATCCTAATTTGAGTTAAGTAATCCTTGAAATCCCCAAGAAGGTATTTACCATCACGATCAGATCGAATGGCCTTTATGCGTTTGCCTAATTGATTCTCAACTTCAGCCCTAAACTTTTTGAACTTTTCAAAGGCTTCGAACTTCGGTTTAATTAGGTATACATAACCATATCTTGAGTAATCACCGGTAAAAGTGATGAAGTACTCATAACCTCCTTTTGCTTGGGTTGGCATAGGACCACAAACATCCATATGAACTAATTCAAGCAACTTTTGGGCTCTTCTACCTTTTGTATTAAAAGGTCGTTTGGTCATTTTACCTTCCAAACAAGATTCACAAACTGGAAATTCATCAAAGTCTAGAGGCTCTAGGAGTCCATCTTTGATCAGTATTTGAATTTGCTTTAGATTAATATAACCCAAACGCAAGTGCCAAAGATATGCATCATTAGTAGAAGGAAACTTTCTCTTTAATGATTTTACATGAGAGTTATTAGCTAATTCAGAATTATATAATTCATGCATATCAAAAGTTAAAATATAAAGACCATTCACAATATTGCCAGAACAGATAAATACTTTACCTTTCTTTATTACAACATTATCTTTAAGGATAACACAATATCCATGTTTACCCAAATAAGTTGCAGAAATCAAATTCCTACGAACATTAGGTACATATAGACAGTCTTCCAATACTAAAACTCTAGACTCAAAAGATGAATCATAAACACCAACAGCTACAACTGGAATCCTACTCCCATCAGCCAAAGTAAGAAACAATTCTTCTTCATTAGGTTTTCTAATCTCTTGGAACCCTTGCAAAGAATTGCAACTATGATTAGTACAACTTGAATCCACACACCAGAAATCTGTGAGATTTTGTACCAAACGTATTTCAAGGAGGAAAGAACTATTCATACCCTTATTATTGGCAGTCTTAAATTTTGGACAATTCCTCTTTCAATGTCATTTCTCACCACAATGGAAACATTTTCCTTTGAGCTTATTTCCTTTTTTAGCAACCCTTAAGGCAATTTGTTTACCATCTTACTTGGTGAAGTCCTTCTTCTTCTTCTTCTTACCCTTGCCTTTCTACTTAGGTTGAGAAGTAGAAGCTTCACCCATATTAGCTTCAAGACTAGAAGTACCAAAGATGCCTTCCGCCACTACCAACTCATTCATTAATTCAAACAATGAATAAATCTTTTTGTTCATATTATAATTGAGTCTGAATTCCTTGAATGATTCTGGTAGCGACTAGAGTATCATATCCACTTTGGATTCTCCATCAATATCGGCACATAAAACTTCCAATGTATTTAGATTGGAAATCATTGCAAGACAATGCTCTCTCACTGAACTACCTTCAGCCATTTTGGTATTATAAATTTGCCTCATGGCTTCTTACCTTGCAGAATGGCCTTGCTCACAAACATCTCCTTCAGGCTTAGCATAATTGATGAAGATCAAGGCACCGCTTCGAAGGATCTCGTTTAAGTACCAATTGGACCGGTTACGAGAGCACAAGCAAAGAAGTTCAAGAATGTACTCAACGGACTCATCCAAGAGTTATGGGCTCAAGCAAATTCGTGGAGGCCCATTGAGCATGATCCACGTGGGCATCAAAGAATCGTCACCTTGATTCAAGTTCTAGAAGGATCCGGTCAAGGCTAAGAATTGGCAAGAAATATTTTGGGCCTATTCTAGAAGGATCGTGATGCACAACACAATTTACTAATTAATTATTGCAATTTATTATTTTTGGTATTTTTATGTAAAAAAACGTTATTTTAGGTTTAGGTGATTTATTTCCTTGTTTTTAGGTGCATTTAATGCTTTTTAGGTCAAATTTGATTCCTGATATGGTTAGGTATCAATTAGGAGTTTTTTTTAGAATATATTTTCTTGTCTGTCAAGTTTTATAGAGCCCTTAAATAGGCTCCTAAGTCTGTAAACGTTTTTGGGCAGACATAATTGAATATTCATAAAACTTGTGAGGTTTATTCTCTTTGGTTCTTTGAAGAACTATTCGAACTTATCGGGATTTCCCGTGGCGTTCATCTTGACTTATCAAACGGAGTTTCCACCACCGTTTGTGGCGTCTTCCTTATACCGAGGTTCTTGTTTGTCATAAACAACGGGTCGAGGTCTTCCCTTCGAATCTGTCCATAGAACGATCTTGGGTTCCTTTTCGTTGTTGGGTCTCGTTATTCTTGGCGGGGTTCACATCAATAATGTCCAAAAGTAGTTCTACATCTTGCATTTGATGCTATAGAACATTTGAGATAGATGCTAGGATGTAGCACTTGGCCATCTCATTAGATTTCTACCAACGATCATATTGTTGTTTTTCCTCAAGAGGAGCATTTAATAAAGGAAAGCTAGGACATGGTTTGGTAAGCATATATTTGTACTCTTCAGTAGTGAGAACTATGTCCAAATTTCTTTTCCGGTCAACATAGTTGGATCCAGTTAGTTTGTTTTGATTAAGAATGGTAACAAGTGATGCCATGTTCAAATCTAAAAATAATAAACATGAATAATAAGTAAACTGGACATTATCAATTTAGCATAGAAACATATGGTATGGAACCTTAATTAAAACCATAATATAATATACGCAATTGAACTTCCTTGATCACCATAGTAGGTTTCTCCTTGAAAGTGAGCTTCTCATTGAAGAATATCTCACAGCCGGGATTCACTTTTTCGTCCTTATCCACCTAAAACTCGGGAAAGCCACAGAAAGAAAAGTCCTCTCCATCCTTCACAAAGTTCCCATTTAGGGTACTGAGGTTCTTTTGATTCTGTTGCAACCTTCAAATAATCCTAAACCTTCTTCGGCCAGTTGAGTCTTGATGTCGGGGAATTCAGCCACCCCTCTTCCTTCCTTTCCAAGACCCATACCAAGCATGTACCCCACATTTTTCATCATCGCAATCACCTTATGGCTACAATGTGGGAGCAAATTTGTAGTATACCTTTCATCCTTCAATCCATAGTTAGCCATGTTCACAAACTTAAAGCCACTCTTTTGAAGCTTACTTCCTCCTTCCTCAAGTTCACAGATGGGAGCTAGGATCTCACCATCACCAAGCACTACGACAATTCCCCCTTTCCATAGGATCTCCATCTTTTGAGGTAGAGTAGAAGGGATATCCCCAATGGGATGAAGCCATGCCTTTTCTAAGAAAAGGTTGTAGTTAAGAGTAATGTCCATCATGTAAAATTCCACAATTGTTTCCAACGGACCAATCTTACAAGGAGTTTTGAAAGTTCCTGAAAGCTCGAATATGTGCTAAAAACACAAGAGCTGTTTAGACCCCCTAATTAAAATTACGGCTCAATAGATTTTACAATAACTTAATACTAAGTGCGGAATAGTGTAAATGTGAGCGGATAAACAAGAAGCTACTCTAATTCATATTTAAAGCAACACAGCAGTAAAAAATGAAATGAACAAGAGTAGGGAAGAAGGATGCAAACACAGATAACACCGAGACGTGTTATCGAAGAGGAAACTGAAGAACTCGGCGAAAAACTTCTCTGCTGCCCTCCAAGCGGAAATCGATCCACTAGACAATCAGTTGGGATACATGGGTTAGCAAGAGACCCTCCAAGCCTAATCTACTCAATGTACCTAAGCCCTCCAAGCTCCTACTCCAACAAGGCTTCTCGGAACCCTGTCTTGTCTAGCACTCCGGATCCCGTAACAAGCTCCATGTTGCATCTGCCATCCTTGGCTTCTTCCAATGCTTCCCAGCAGCACCAAAACGTCACTCAACATTCTCAAAGGGTGTGGTAAGTGTTTGGGCTATCAACCTCTCAATGGTATGGAAAATGGAGAGGGAATAGTTGAGGAAATACCACAAGTAAGTGTATAGAGAAATGTGGGTATGAAAATCTCTAATTCTCAATGTGTTTGGCTAGGGTTTTCTCTTTGAAGCACTCCTCAACATTTGTGGGTAATATGGATATATATAGTGTAGGCACAGAAAGTGTGACTCAGGCTGAACAGGCTGGCAGAACAGAATGCCTCGTGGGTGTCTCGCGAGAAGGCCTTACCCGCGAGATACTCGCGAGACACAGCTGTCTTCACATGGCCTGACTCTTCGCATTCCAGCATGTGCAAGGCACATGTGTCACTTCGCAGGAAGCTAAGTCGTGACATACCCGCAAGAAATCTTCAGTCTTCAAATGCTTGAGTCTTCACACTCTCTCTCTATCAAATAACCCTTACAATGAAATCCCACAACAATACAGGGTATAAAAGATTGAAAACAATTACAATCAAATTTGACACGGAATAAAAGCCAACAAAAACTTAGTTGTAAATTATAACTTTACAATCTCCCTCTTTGGATATTTCGTGACAAAACCCTTAAAACAGACTCTAGACTTAAACGTGAGTTCGGGAACACAGGAAAAACTCACTCACACCTAATCTAGAAGCTGTGTAGCACTTGCACGTATATACCTGTAACCTGAAACACTCGTACACAAACAAAACTTTTATTAAACTTATGGCAAGTTGAACACAAGGTACGTACATGAACAAGTAAAAAGCGATCAAGTATAAATGAGATAAATGAATAAACCATGGCTTGACCAAACAAACAATCACTATACAGAAGTGATCACTATGCTCATTCACACAGGGCATGAACATCCGGACATGCAAGATGATGAACTCATTTGAAGAGTATCATTTGCAAATCCAACACTCAACCAATGCAAAATACACGAAGTATTTGCATCTAGGAACAATCCTACTAGGGCACAAGAGTGATGTACTAGAGAAAAATGCTTGACATTTAACAACAAGTACAAAAGCACAAAGCAAGGCTACAAAGCAAAGAGATATGCATTGCATGGTACAAACCATAAAAGCCTACAACTAGCATAAGTGCATGGAAACAAACCCTTAAAGCTTACAAAAGCAACATGGGTACAAAAGTAATGCCACAAAGCATAGAGATAAACACAAAACAACTGAAATTAAACTAAAGTAAAAAACAGAGTATCAAAGCGTTAGACCAAAAGCAGTAAAAACAGTAAAGACTGTAAACATAAAGCAGTTATTAAAACTAAACATAGACTAATTGAACCAGTAGAAGACTCCCCCTATGACTACACTCCCCCTATCAATAGCACCATCTCCCCCTTTTTGTCATGGAATAGCTAGTCGTCATTCTCTTCTAGCATCCTTTGAATCTCATCCATCTGATTTTTGAGAGATGTTAACTGTTTATCAAGCCAGGAGTGTTGGAAGTACATGATATTGGCTAGTCCTGAAATCTTGGTATTAATCTCTTGAAGAGCAACCAAGATGTTGTCAAACTTTTCATCATAGGAATGAGGTGTAGTGCTTGAACTTCCCTGAGTCGCATGATGTTCTTGCTTGACATTCTTCTTGGTGTGACTCATACTTGCTTGAAGAGTACGAATGTTAATTGGGCTAGGCCTTGTATGTGGGCATTCATCTGTAGAGGGACACACACCTTTGAGCTTCAAGATTCGAGAAATGAGGCGACCAAACAGAATACAATTCCTTGAGGCTGTTCGTCAACTGTTTTTGCCAAAATGTGAAAGATGTGAGAGCATACATCAATTTCCACATCAGATACCAGATCATGTAGAAATAATACTCGACCAAGATTGATGTAGCCGGTACTTGACAATGGATAGAGATTGCTACACATGATTGTTGACATAAGCCTTAATTCTGGAGAAACTAAAGCCACATTGATTGACTTTCCACTGGAAGAGAATTCCAAATTAGCTCTTAATACTTTCCGAAGTGTGTCCTTATCTGGAACAAGATCATCGTAGACAGGTGGTATAGGAAGTATTAGATGGTTGATGTTAAGAATGTCAGATAGATACACTGGAGTTACCGAGAATCGCTTTCCTCTAACCCAGCACTTGATTTCGTCCCCTTCTACAGAAGCATTGGCATAAAACTCTTTCACCATGTTTTCATAGGCATCCTTAAGATCAGAAAGAAGAAAATTCCAGTCTTTTGTGGCAAACCAGACAGGAATTTTAGTATCTAAAAGAGATGACTGGTCAACGGCCCTCTCAACTAACAAGGGAGCACCTCAAAAGAGGTTCTTATATGTCTGAAAAGCATCAGAAGTCCTAAACAGGTTAGGATCATAAGTTCCTGTTGAAAAACGAGTTCTCTTTGGTCTAGGGGAATCATCATCAACATCAATGATTGGCTCTTTCCCTTTGTTGCTACCACCTTTCACAACTGAAGTCTTGAATCGAGACATCTGTGCAAAAGAACACAAAAAATAGTTAATAGCCATGAACAAAAACTAAGAATTAGCACAGAGCTTGATTAGATCCAAGTGAGTCCCAAAAGAAACAAGAAAGCTTAACCACAATGCATGAAAGTAAGTAACTGTGCATGTGTGTGTGCATGTACTGATGCATGTGTGTGCTGCACGAGATGCATGAAGGGTGCCTAAATGTGCTTAGGTGTGAGTCATGTGTGTGCAACAAGGGCAAAGTGTATAAAACACATGAACACTGACCACATCGAGTGAAACATGGTTAAACAAGTGAAAACCCATAGATTGAAATCACTTGATTCCAATTAGGCACAAAAATGTCACTTGGACATTTTGTCAAACACCTAGCATGCAAAACAGTAAATCTAACATGAATAATGCATGAACAAGGCAAAATCTACCCTCAATACATGTTAGAATGCCACATGGGGCCAACACAGATGCACAACAAACAAATGGGACTCAGCTCAATCAAAATATTTGAAAGATATGCACAAAATAGAAGAAACCCAACCCAATATCGAAAAACCCCAAATTTCAAACCCTAATGAAAAATCTGCAAAATCTAAGCAAAAACTAAAAGAAAATACTTTAGAAGACATACCTTGAAGAAGGGAATGCAGAAAATATGCTTGGATTGATGGGGTTTTGAATGAAATAGTGATTTGGGTTGAAAATGGTTCGGAGGTGGTTATGCGAGGGAAGTGTTTGTGATTTGAAAAACTGTCACAACTGCTATATAAAATTGAAAACATGCATTTTTCGCGGGTTAGAGAGTAGCGAGACAGTCACGAGAATGGCCACTGAAGCGCATAAGCTTTCGCGAGAAGCTTTAAGTCACGAGACAGTAGCGAGACAGTCGCGATACCCTCTATCTAAATTTTGAAAAATTCCAGTTTTTGCCAAACAGCATTTTGCGAGAAGCTATTGGTCGCGAAACAGTTGTGAGACAATCGCGAGAGTTTCTGTGTGACTCAAAGAAAAAATTAATTCCCTCAAGCACTTTTCGCAGGAAGCTCTAAGTCGCGAGCTTCTCGTGAAACAACCCCTGAACCAGATTTTGATGAAAAACACACAAAATGCATTTTGACCAAAAATAAAAGCACACGAAAGTATAAAATCACTTTCAAAAACATATAAAACACTCAAAAATATTTTTGGGTTTGATCGACAAGTTCTTAAGCATACACATCACATTTGAACATATACAATCACACAAATGAGATAGGCATTGATTGAATCAAAGTCTTGTGTGTTATGTATGAGTATCAAATGTGAAATAGTCCTTAGACCAGAGCAAAGCTTTAATGATTAATTCAATCAAGTCATACACAACTGATACGAAATCAAGTGGGCTATCTCCATTATAGAAATGAGTATATATGACCTCCCACACATTGAATACATAACTTAGAAGCTTTTCATTTGGCTTCTGTATAAAGCAAAACAATTGATCCCTTTTTTTTTTTGGGACAAAACATCTCCTTTTGAGACCGGTGCTAGAAATTTTTGATATTTCAATATTGATGATTAGCCTTTGGCTTTTTGAGCACCATACAATATACATTTAAAAGAGTCGCTTTCCCTTTTTCCTAGTTGAATACTAGTGTGTGCGACAGGCTTTTGCAGCTCAATATCTCTTTTCATTTGGAGATTTACATTAGGTGAGCTCTTTTTGCAAAAACATAAAAATAAAGTGGGAAGAGACATAAACACAAGTCTATGCAAGTATCAAGACCAACAAGACTATTGACCAATCATTCATGACAAGCTTGAAGATCTATTTACAACAGTCACACATAGTTTTCAAGATTTCTTCCACATAGAAAAGAGTGCATACATAGCAAGCCAAGATAGTAAATGCACTACGCCATAAGTACGAAGGTACTAGGCCAAACTCACATGAGATATGCACAAAGCAAGTGATCAAACTTTTTGAGATTTTTCAATTTTTTATGGGTTTTTTGAAATTTTGAACACACCCAAAACAGAGCAAGAAAAGTAAGATCAACAAAACAGGTACAAACCTAAACAAGTAAAGGAAACAGCTAAAACAGAACATGTGAGACCACAACAACATGTATGCAACAAAGAGCAGTGTAGGTTCACACAAGAGATATAATTCAAGGAATGATACCGACACCGATGATCTTACACAAAAATTCAAACTTTGGACCATCGAGAGGTTTAGTGAATATGTCTGCCTTCTGATTGTCAGTGTTGATAAACTCCAAGTACACAGTCTTTTCTTCCACCAAGTCTCGAATGAAGTGATACCGAATTTCAATATGCTTTGATTTCGAGTGTTGAACTAGATTTTTTGACAAATTTATGGCACTTGTATTATCACAATATACACACATTGTGTCTTGAGTGATTCCATAATCATGAAGGGCTTCTTCATCCATAGTAATTGAGCACAGCAACTTGCAACAGCAATGTATTTAGCTTCGGCTGATGATAGAGAGACTGAATTTTGCTTTTTGCTCATCCATGACACCAAGTTATTTCCAAGATAAAAACATCCACCGAAAGTACTTTTTCTATCATCAATGCAGCTGGCCCAATCAGCATCAGAATATCTGGCTAGGCATTCATTTGAATGTCTTGAGTACCAAATTCCATAATCAGATGTCCCATTTATGTAGTGGATAATTCGTTTGACTGCTGTTAAATGTGACTTTTTGGGGGCTGCCTGAAATCGAGCACATACGCCTACACTGAAGGCAATGTCTGGTCTGCTAGCAGTGAGATATAAGAAACTGCCTATCATGCTTCGATAGAGCGTTGGGTCCACTTCTACACCTGCTGCATCTCGACTCAGCTTTGATGAGGAGCTCATTGGAGTGGAAGTGTGTTTCTTAGAGTCTAGATCAAATCTTTTGACAATATTTTTGGCATATTTCTCTTGAGATATGAATATCCCATCTTTCCGTTATTTCACTTGAAGCCCTAGGAAATAGTTCCACATATACTTGAGCAACTAGGAGAGACTTCTCATCTCTCTTTACAAACAATGTTCGATCAGCTTGGCCACTTTTGAATCCACGATCCAACAAGTATGTTATGAGACGATCATACCATGCTCTTGGTGCTTGCTTCAACCCATACAGTGCTTTCTTCAACCTTAGCACATGATCCAGAAAGTGAGGATCTTGAAATCCCTTTGGTTGCTCAACGAATACTTCTTCATTTAGAAAACCATTCAGAAAGGCACTTTTCACATCCATTTGGTACAGTTTGAAATCCATAACACATGCTATGGACAATAGAATTCGAATTGCCTCTAGTCTTGCTACTCGTGCAAACGAATCATCAAAATCTATGCCTTCCACTTGAGTATATCCTTGAGCTACCAGCCTAGACTTGTTTCGGACAACCTCATCGTCTTTATCAATTTTTTTCTTGAAGATCCACTGGGTGCCGATCACATAGGTGTCTTTGGGCCTTAGAACCAACTCCCATACATCATTTCTAACAAACTGATGTAGCTCTTGATGCATAGACTCTATCCAATTCTCGTCTCTAAGAGCTTCCTCTACCTTCTTGGGTTCGAATTGAGTAAGATAACAATTGTATGTCACATGATTCGCATTGTATTTTGGTCATTTTCTCAACCAAAGTCCCTCATTTACATCAACAATGATATTACTTAATAGATGATTGAGAATTACCCTTAATGACAGTCTCTTGGAGGTAGAAGGTTCTTCATCTCGAGAGATCGGAGGTTGAACTTCCAGAGGGGTGAGAGGGCTAGAAGGCCCTTGTGTTGATCTAGTCTCCCTTCTTGGTATAGGGGGTGTGGACTCTTTTTCTGGTGATTCTTTCTCAATATCATCATCTTGTGACATGTTGTCCTCAACCTCCCCCTTCTTCAGGTCAGATCCTTCACCATCATCAATATCCTTTTCAGATATGGTGTCATCGATGACCACATTTATTGATTCCATCACTGTCTTAGTGCGTTTGTTGAACACTCTATATACTCGGCTATTTAATGAGTAGCCTAGAAATATCCCTTCATCACTCTTAGCATCAAATTTTCCAAGATTCTCTCTATCATTAAGAATATAGCATTTACTCCCAAATATTCAAAAATATTTCACCTTCGGTTTTTTTTCTCTCCAAATTTCATACGATGTCTTCTTCATTCCTGCTCGGAAGTAAATCCTATTCCCAATATGACATAAAGTATTCACCGCTTCAGCCCAAAACTTCTGTGGAAGGTTTTTGTTGAGTAACATTACTCGAGCCATTTCTTGAATCACCCGGTTCTTCCTTTCAACTACCCCATTTTGTTGTGGAGTCTTTGGGGCTGAGAATTCTTTCTTGATGCCATGTTCATTGCAAAATGCTTCAAACTTTGCATTTTCAAACTCCTTCCCGTGGTCACTTCTGATCTTGACTATAGGTACTCCTTTTTCATTAATCAGTCTCTTGCACAATTTCTCCATCTTGTCACATGCTTCTGATTTCTTTCTAAGAAAATCCACCCGAGAATACCTTGAGAAGTCGTCAACTACCACCATAATATAATGCTTTCCACCCATGCTTTCTGTTCTTGTTGGACCCATTAGATCCACATGCAGTAATTCTAAAGGGCGAGAGGTTGCAACCACATTCACTTTCGGATGGCTTGACTTTGTTTGTTTTCCTAATTGACATGGACCATAAACATTCTTCTCAATTTTCCCAAACTTTAGTAAACCAACCATTGCTTCAAGCTTCGAGACTTTTGCCACTTATTTGTAATTAGCATGTCCAAGTCGTTGATGCCACAACTCCAAGAGATTTACCCGGGCACTCCAACATGCTATGCTTGGTTTGGGAATGACCCCATAACAATTATCGGTGGTCCTAACTCCCTTCAGAACTTGAACACCTTTTTCATTCAAGATTAGACATCCTTTCTTTGAGAATTGAACTAAGAAGTCGTCATCACAGATCTAAGTAATACTTAGCAAGTTCACTTTTAATCCCTTAATATACAGCACGTCAGTCAATAGTGGCAGTCCCGGAATGTCCACCATTCCCTTTCCAAGAACTTGTGAATGACTACCATCTCCAAATATCACAAAGCGATCTTCCTTCTCTTTAAGAGTTTTGAACAGAGACTTATCTCTAGTCATATGCTTTGAACAACCTCTGTCAAGGTACTACAAACATGAATTAAATACTTTCAAAGCGGTATGAATAAAAAGACATGCATGAGAGAGACATTCTTGACTCTCGAAGCAGGACTCATTTTCCTTTATTTCATTCAAGGATGAGTGTAGTTTTCTTTTAAGATGATCAAGTTTATCACACAAGTGTCTATTTCTCATCTCATACTTATAGACTATGGACTTTGACTCACATAAGCTGTTATGTATATCATGGTTCCTATGAACTAGGGATTTCAGCATGTGACAGAAGATTCTAGCATGTTTCTTTGATTTAAATAACTCTAAAAACACATTAGTAGAATAGTCTTCAAATATGCTCATAAAGTCATTTTCACGAACATCTTTACTATCCTTCATGTTGATTTAAACCAAGACACCTTTCAAAACACACCAAGGGGTCTAGGATCACACTTAGGCATTTAAACCACAGCAAGTGTACCCGCTCTGATACCAATTGAAAGCTCGAATATGTGTTAAAAACACAAGAGCTGTTTAGACCCCTTAATTAAAATTACGGCTCGATAGATTTTACACTAACTTAATACTAAGTGCAGAATAGAGTAAATGCGAGCGGATAAACAAGAAGCTACTCTAATCCATATTTAAAGCCACACAGCAGTAAAAAATGAAATGAACAAGAGTAGGGAAGAAGGATGCAAACACAGATAACACCGAGACATGTTATCAAAGAGGAAACCGAAGAATTCGACGAAAAACCTCTCCGCCGCCCTCCAAGCGGAAATTGATCCACTAGAAAATCAGTTGGGATACATGGGTTAGAAAGAGACCCTCCAAGCCTAATCTACCCGATGTACGTAAGCCCTCCAAGCTCCTACTCCAACAAGGCTTCTCGGAACCCTGTCTTGTCTAGCACTCCGGATCCCGCAACAAGGTCCATGTTGCATCTGCCATCCTTGGCTTCTTCCAATGCTTCCCAGTAGCACCAAAACGTCACTCAACACTCTCAAAGGGTGTGGTAAGTGTTTGGGCTATCAACCTCTCAATGGTATGGAAAATGGAGAGGGAAGAGTTGAGAAAATACTACAAGCAAGTGTATAGAGAAATGTGGGTATGACAATCTCTAATTCTCAATGTGTTTGGCTAGGGTTTTCTCTCTGAAGCACTCCTCAACATTTGTGGGTAATAGGGGTATATATAGTGTAGGCACAGAAAATGTGACTCAGGCTGAACAGGCTGGCAGAACAGAATGCCTCGTGGGTGTCTCGCGGGAAGGCCTTACCCGCGAGATACTCGCGAGACACAGCTGTCTCCACCTGGCCTGACTCTTCGCATTCCAGCATGTGCAAGGCACATGTGTCACTTCGCGGGAAGCTAAGTCGCGACATACTCACGAGAAATCTTCAGTCTTCAAATGCTTGAGTCTTCACACTCTCTCTCTATCACACAACCCTTACAATGAAATTGCACAACAATACAGGGTATAAAAGATTGAAAACAATTACAATCAAATTTGGCATGGAATAAAAGCCAACAAAAACTTAGTTGTAAATAATAACTTTACAGTTCCCATAACCTTTCTCAAAGTATTGTAATATGCCCTAACAGTCAAAGAAGAGTAGATGATTGTCTCCACATCTAGCCCAATGGTGAGAGCGGTCCTAAAAAGGCATACATTTAATTCGGATCCATTATCAATAAGTACCATTGGAACCTTGGCACTCATGCACTCGATAGTGATATGCCAAGAATGTATTGACCCCTTTTGATATATTAATTGATTAATTAGCCAAGTTTATTAATTAATTAAATTAACATGCAAGATGCGTGGTAGCACAAACAAATCACCAATTAAACTAAGTATGCAACAGGAAATAAATTGACACGGTGATTTGTTTACGAACGGGAAAAACCTGCATGACAAAAACCCCCAGGGTGATTTTAAGGTCACCATTTCCAGGAATCTACTATTATCAAAACAAGCGGTTAAAAGTAAAGGAATCTTAGTACCTTATACCAACCTACAGTTGAACCCTTACTCCAAGTCCTAATTACACTTGTTCTGTAGTGACAATCTCTCCTTTTCTATGCACGACTCCCAATACATGATTAACCAATTGCGCGGATCCTAGTACGCGACTTGATCACCAACTAGAGAAGAATGTTGGCTGCAAAGTTCTTCTGTTCATCACACGATGAAGATCATGAAGTTGCTTGGTCATAAAACCCTATAGTTTACAAACACAGCAGCTTCTTCAAGAGAAAGAAGAACTAGGGCAAACTAGGTTTGCGGTCACACTTTTCTTCACACTTGTGGAATTGTGCTCTTGTGCAACTGTGCATCACCTTTTACAACCCTCAAAATAATCCTTATATATGTTTACAGTTGTAAGAAAAGAAAGCCTAAACATACATTCATGGATTGAATGAAAATCAGAACTTCATAAATCTCGACAGATACCCTATCTGTCGAGTAGCTGTCGAGCCTCAGGCTGAAATAGCTCTTTTAAACCTCAATAGATATAAGCTGTTGAGCTATAAAATCCAGCACTTCTTCACTTAATTCTTGGATAGACTTGCATGGCTTTAACACTTGAACTTGGAACCTTGTTTCTTGAAGCATTAAACACATCCTAAATCTACCCAATTACAAGTAAAGTGCATTTTGTCAAAGGATTAGCCAATTACAAAAAAATAGTGACATGTGTTCCTAACATTGAATCACATATGTCCTAACAATCTCCCCCTTTGACAATCCGTGACAAAACCACAACAAGCAAATGAACATATGAGAGAAGTCATAAATCACTCAACTCATATTCACTTGTTGAATATAATAAAATCTATCCTTACACAAACTCTTGAAAAACTTTGCAAGAAGAGAGTTTATGGCAAGAAGATTTTGACAACTTGTATTTTTGAAACATTTTAAACAAAACTCATCAAGGCATCTTAGTGTGAAATAGAAATAAAAGATTGCATATAATATATAAGAAGCATGTGTATAAAGAGAGAAAAAAAACAACACATGTAAAGATAGGTGAAAGAATTGTCATAACAACCTCAAATATATATATATATATATATATATCAACAAGTATAAGGTTATCACAATATGATCACAAGATCTAAGGTACATGAACAATGTATCTAAAATAGAGAGAAAAGAAAAAGATGCATAAAGTTCTTACTACATCCCTCTAAATATGAACACTCCCCCTAACAAAAATCTCATATACTAACCCTCACCTAACACAACTCATTACTGAGAGTGTCGAGGTAAGCATCCATGTGCACAAGTTGTGCCATGATGTCCTTGAGAGTCACATCACCCGTAGAAGAAGTGGGAGCGGATGTGGATGGAGCTGTAGGAGCTGGAGGAATCCTCGTCCCGGACCACCTCGAACATAGCTGCGCCTCGCTCCGTTTAACGGTAGCGGCGTCTATGGTACACATGACATGGAAGTGGTCAAAAACGGGAAAAAGGATAGAAAAATAGCGTAAAATCCTCGTGATAGCCGAAAGGAAGATGAGCTTATCTTAGGTTGCCATATCTATATATACATATATGAGTGAAAGAATAAAATGAGAGGGAAAATCTATAGTAAGATGCTCTAATAGAGAAAGCAAAAATCGAGCACGGGGCTCCGTAATAGAGTTATAATGAGATAAAGAATGCAAAACAGAAGTCATAACCATGTTATTGAACTTAGGACCTTTATCAAAGGCCATACAAGGAGTGAACTGACGATCACCCCAATCAGAGGGACGCTGACAAAAAGTAGATATAAGCTTGTCTTTAGACACAGTCTTAAGACGCTAACAACCAAGGTAGTCAGCATGTGCTACCTTGGGGACATGGAGCACATTGGATACAATATTCGGAGTGACCATGATGCGCATACCTCGAACACGAGTGACAAAAAGAGGTATTGAATAATCAAATCCATGCATGTTGGAGTAGAACTCCTGGATAAGCACGGATGGACAAGTGACCGAGACGTCACATAGTGGCTTCCAACCCCTTCTGTGAATGACAATAAAGTTCGACAAAATGACTTGGCGTTCCAAATGAATGCCTCTTCTAGAAAAGTTCTTCGAAAAGTCTTGTCGGGCTTTGTCATCACGAAACCAAACATGTGAGGGAGTAGGATCAGAAGAAGTGGATGCCCCGCAACGAAGAGGGTTCCCGGATGGAGTAGATTTACGTTTAGGTGCTATGATGCAACTAACGTAAACAAGAGAGAGAGGGATAGATAGAGACACGTAGAAAAGCACCAATCACAATCAATATATAAGAATATGGAGAATGTAAGGTACGTATGCATGAAAATTCATGAGCATGTGATATGCAATAGTAAAAACATCATGGGCTTAGCCCAATCCAATCCTACCAACACAAAATCAGTTCAACAAAGTAAACATGCATCTAAAATGCATGAAACATTTTTATAATGCAAATGAGATGCAATGCATGATGATTTAAAACCATTACAAAGCCCATCCCAAAAATTTCACAAAAACTCCATTAATTTTGAAAAACCCCAAAGTTTATCAAAAATCCCAAAAGTTAGGTTAGAAAGCATGAAATGCATGATAAATGAGAGAAACGAGATCTTACCAAAAGAAGAAAGATCAATCTAGGCCGAAAAACCATTGGGAAAGGAGTTTGAAGTGAGAAAGAGAGGTTTTGGGGGGTGAAGAGTCTGCAGGAGTCGAGAGAGATCAAGAGAAATGAGATCTAAATCACGCGGATCCTAATATATAAAATCTCTTAAATCTCGACAAATCAAGAGGTGTCGAGGTTTAAAATCGACAGATGCAGCTATCAAGCAGGTGTCCAGAAGTGTCCACAACAAAAAAAGGCTCGATGGATCAAGGAGCTATCAAGCATATATCGAGGAAACAGAAACTTTCTTGATGGATCAAGGAGCTATCGAGAAGCTATCAAGATTGTGATAAAAATAAGCTAAAGAGCTCGATAGAGAGCCTAGCTATTGAGAGGTATCGAGATTGCTGTCGAGATTGCTTAAAAACAGTTTTTCAAGAAGAGTAAAACACAGACATGAATGCAATCAAACATGTAACTCAACCAAGGATCCGAACAACATTTTAATCTCTCAAAAACATCTCTTAACAAGGAAAATGTTAAGCACATAGATCCCAAAACACACACACGCACTAAACATGTCTAACCAATTTTATATTTCAAAAACAAGTTAAGATAGTTTAGTAAACATACATTAACACATGTATTTCTTGTGATGGCCAAATCACATTGTACCTGCACGTGTATCAAGAGTAGCAAAGAATATTGCGTGTTGTGTGTGAAAATATTGTAAGATTGCATAAGTGTCTACGTGTTATGACGATTTGAGATATGAGAAAATCACTTTAACTCACACACAATCATAACTGTTTGATGGGGACTATCACCTTTGAGGTGCATCCTATAACTCCCACATCTCCTAGAATACATGCTTGCAATCATATATAAAGCATTTTTTTTTTTTTTTTGCTTTTCATTTTTCTTTGCATATTTTTCTTTTAAGCAAACCATGCATGGGCATATAAGAGATAGAAAAGAAATACCCAATGATGTTTAGCATTTGACATTCCACTTTTGCTATGCCGAAGCATACAAAGGTCATTTCATGATTGGTAGGCACAGTGGTGAGATGGTTAGTTATGCCTTTCTTTTAGGATTTTTTAGTCCTTCCCGCCAAAAAAGAGTTATACAAGTGTTAAGTATAAGAGATCACTTAACCTTACTCATCACAAACACAAGCCACAAAGATCACTTGCTTAGTTGTGCATAAAGATGCTCATCTAAGCTACAAAAGATACAAAGTTTAGAAAATTTTGTTTCAATGGCCATCCAAGGTACACAAGTACCAATGTACACAAACACACACTGTTTTTGTATTTTTCAATTTTTTTTATATGAAAAACAAAATGAAGCAAAACTGAAAAAGAAAATTACCAAACAAAATTAGGGCTATCAAACCTTCGTGTGAAGCTTTCAAGGCAGTTGGTGAAGGCACCAATCATCTTCATCACGTCCATCATTCCTGGATCATGGTTTTGACTTCTTGGTTGCTCACCACCCTAAGACCTCTTGTCATTTCTTCTTCCTTGTGACCGAGGTGCGCTTGCATTGTTGTCTGCTCTCAACTTTTGACAGTTGGGTCTGGTATGTCCTTGCAATCCGCAATAGTGACAAACATATTCTGTTCTAGAACCCTGTTGTGATCTTGGAACTGATCTCCCTCTAGCTCCATATCTAGATTCTGATTGATTACGGGACTTATTTAGCACCCGTTGATCAGCCACATTCTTCTTCCTTTCAGTCTTGACTTTCTCAGGAATAGGCTTATCCACAACCATCTCTTCGGCCTTTACAAACTTCACTTCTTTGGTGACATTGGCTGATGAGCTGCTTCCTCCGGTATATCCCAAACTGGACTTGTCTGAGGCATGTTTCTGAGATGAAATAACATCGTCCAGTTTCCTGGAGGAGACCCTATCTACCTTGGCATGAGCTTGCACCACCTCTTGCTCAAGAAATCTTACTTTGGTATAAGCTTCCGATAACTCGCCATTCAGTGTCTCAATCTCACACTTAGCCTCTTTATATCTACCCAAAAGACTATTGTAGTCCTTTTTAGCCCTTTTCATCTTCTTCACAGTCGCCTTTGCAACCCTTGCATACTCATCCGATTTGTCAAGGAGTAAGGCGTAATTCTCTTGAAGACTAGCTGTATTTCTATCCTCTTCAGCATCTGATTCCTCAACAATCCTTAAGGATTCATCATCACTGTGTTCTCCAAGTTCTTGTACAAGTTGATTCAAGTCCTCCGAGGACTCAACATGCTCAATAGCCATAAATACGAAGTAGTTTCCTTCCCCATCACAGCTGTCCTCTGAGTCAGAATTTGATGAGTCAGAATCACTTAAAGTAGTGGCATAGGCCTTTCCCTTCGACTTCAAGTAATTGGGGCATTCCTTTTTAAAGTGCCCATGTCCATTACATTCAAAACATGTAATTCCTTGTGAGGATTGGGAATCTTTAGCCTCTTTTCTTCTGAACTCTTTCTTCTCTTTTCCAGTACTCTGAAATTTTCCTTTGTCACCAAATTTCCCACTATTCTTGAGCTTTAGGAATTTCCGGAAGTTCTTTACAAGGTATGCCACATCTTTATCTACTGCATCCTCTTCCGAAGTGTCATGAGACACCATTCTCTCATTAATTGTCTTAAGAGCAAGGGAATTGCTCTTCTTCTGTGTGGGCAGGGACATCTCATATGTTTGCAAAGAACCCACCAGCTCTTGAACCTTAATGTCGTCAAGATCTTTGCTCTCTTCAATGTCTGTAACTTTAGCATGGAAACTCTCTGGTAGTGACCGAAGGATCTTCCTTACAATTTTCGAGTCCTCCGTCTTTTCCCCCAAATTGAATTTTCCAACAACCACTTCGTTCAATTTGCTGTAAAACGAATCAAAAGACTCATCCTCACTCATCTTTAACTCCTCAAAGCGAGTGGTCAACGTCTAAAGTTTGGTGTCCTTCACTTTCTTAGTCCCTTCATAGGTTGTCTCTAGAATTTCCCATGCTTCCTTAGCAATGGTGATATGTGAAATCCGGTGAAATTCTTCTGGAGAGACACCACAGAAAATAGCATTCAATGCCTTGCTATTTGCATTCGCCGTCGCAAGAGCAACCTTATCCCAAGTAGACTTGGCAGCCTCTGGCCTTATCCATCCTACTTCAACTGCATCCCACACAGCATCATCAATAGAACACAAAAACGCCCTTATACAGACTTTCCAAAATGCATAATTATTACCGTCAAAGAACGGTGGTACATTAAGAGATTGTGACCTATCCATCTCTAAGGGGATCAGGGATTACACTTAGGTATTTAAACCACAACAAATGTACCCGCTCTGATACCAATTGATAGTTCAATATGGGTATGAAACACCCTTGAACGTTTAGACCCCAATTAAAAAATTACCAATTCAAGCTTTATATCAAACAGTTAATGTGCGGAACATGATAACAAGTTTATAACAAAATTGATAAACAATCTAAGCCAAATATAAACACATCCACAACAGTAAATATAAGGCAAAGATAAAGGAAGGAAGATGCAAACACACGGACAACACACGATGTGTTATCAAAGAGGAAACCGAAGCCCTCGGCTTAAAACCTCTCCGCCGCCCTCCAAGCGGTCAAATAATCCACTAAAGAATGTAGTTGGGATACATGAACAGCAGAAGACCCTCCAAGCCTAATCTACCCAAGTACCTAAGCCCTTCAAGCTTCTTGCTCCAACGAGGTTACGCCGAACCTATTTCTTCTTTAGCTTACCGGATTCCGCTACTAGTCCATAGCATCAACCAATGTAGATTGGTTCCTTCCTAACTGCTTCCCAAAAGCACCAAATAAACCTTCTCACAGACGTGGGTGTGGTGAGATAAGGATTAGGCTAAAGACCTCTTAAGGGTATGACAATGGAGAGGAAGAGAGTAGAGGAATTTGTAGAGTCTCTAAGGTTAAGATTGTGGATGAATCAATCTTGTATTTCTCTAGGGTTTCTCTCACAAAATTCTCTCTCGAATCTCTCAACATATCAAGGGAATGAGGGGTATTTATACTGGAATGAGAATGGAATGTGAAACGTCAGATTTTCCCAAACAGGGCATTTTGGCGACTTGACCTTGCGACTGGGTTTAGTCGCCAGCTAACGGCCTGGCCAGCCTGGGACTTTTGTCCTGTAGTGCAACAGCTAGCGCGACTCTTCAGCTTCTGACATGCTTGGCACGTGTGCAGACTTTTGGCGACTTGCAAGCCGCGACTCACCTGCGAGATCCAGTCGTGAGATTCTGTTTCTTTGCACAATCTTGAGCATTTCTTCACACTCTCTCACTCACTACCCTTACAAGTTTCCCACCTAAATACAGGGTTACTAATTGCTAAATTACAAGTAAATTGGCACGGAATAAAGCCAACAAGATAGTTTATTAAATTCAGCCTTACATAAGAGATGATGTAATTCATGATATATTGTGTTTTTTAAATTCAAGTAGCTTGCCTAAGTCTTTAAATCACACAATCATTACTTTGATTCCTAAGAAAAAAAAAATCCTGAAAGTGTTACGGAATATAACCCATAAGCCTCTGTAATGTGTTGTACAAAATATTTTCAAAAGTCCTTGCAAATAGGTTGAAGAGAGTGCTCCCCAATATTATCTCAGAACATCAGAGTGCATTCTTAAAAGGTCATCTTCTTACAGAAAATATCCTAGTTGCTTTTGAAACATTACACTATATGAAGAATCATAATTCTGGTAATTCGGGATTCATGTCTCTCAAACTTGATATGAGTAAGGCCTATAATCGGGTTGAGTGGTCTTTCTTGAAAGCGGTGATGATTCAGATGGGTTTTAATGACTGATGGGTGGCTTTAATCATGGAGTTTCCTCAGTTACTTATTCTCTATTGATAAATGGGGAACCTTTTAAAGAAATAAGGCCAAGTCGTGGCATTCTTCAGGGTGATCCTCTATCACCCTATCTATTCTTGCTATGCTTAGAAGGGTTACACCAGATGATTCAAAAAGCAGTTGAAAAAGGTGACATTCAGGGTGTTTCGATATGTCATAATGGCCCCAAACTAACCCACCTATTTTTTGCAAACGACAACCTCTTGTTTTGCAGGGCTACCATCCATGATTGTCATAAGGTGATGGATATTCTATCTTCTTATGAGAAGGTGTCGAGACAGAAATTGAATAGAGACAAAACAGCTCTATTCTTTAGTAAGTCTACTTCAGGTGACATGCAAAGACAGATTATTTGAGCACTTGGAGTAACAGAGTAGAAGCAATACAAAGAATATTTGGGATTGCTAGCTATAGTGGGTAGGAACAAGAGAGCAAGCTTCGATCATTTGAAGCAAAAGGTCTAGAAAAGGCCATAAGGTTGGGAAGGCAAGCTTTTGTCTCAAGCTGGGAGGGAAGTTCTAATCAAATTAGTCATCCAGGCAATACCCACCTACACGATGAGTTGTTTCAAACTCCCCATCACTTTATGCCACAAAATCGAGTCCCTCTGAAGGAATTTTGGTAGGGTCAAAGAGGAGATATGAGGAAGGTACACTGGGTGAAGTGGGAAGACATGTGTCAACACAAAGATCAAGGGGGAATGGTTTAAAGACCTAACAATGTTTAATGAGGCTATGCTTGCTACGTTAGCCTGGAGATTACTCCACGATGATAACTCTTTGTTTTATAGAGTTTTTAAGGCTAGATTTTTCCCTAGAGGTTCTATCCTAGATGCAAAGGACTCGCATTCGGCTTCATATGCATGGAAGAGTATTCTAAAAGGGCGGGAAGTTATTTTAAAAAAAGGCACTTTGGAGGGTGGGAGATGGGAAGCAGGTAAGAATTTGGGGTAATAGTTGGCTGCCTTCAAAATCATCAGCCAAAATATCTACCCCGGTTCTATTTGGATAGGAAAGTTCGTGTGGGGGAGTATTAATAAATCCGGTAACTAGAAGCTAGAGGAATGATGTTATTGACCATTTGTTCATTGCTCAGGATGCAGAGATTATCAAGAACATTCCACTGAGCTCCACAAATCAACCAGACAAACTAATCTGGCCTTTCACTCCCTCGGGCAATTACTCAGTTAAATCGGGTTACCGATTCTTACATGAGAATTAGGAGCAATCCCAAAGCTCAACACAAGATACAGCATTTTGGAAGAAAGTATGGGGCATGGAGGTCCCTGGTAAGATTAAAAATTGTGTTTGGAGAGCTAGTAGAGAAGCACTGCCTGTCAAAAAGAATTTTTGTCACAGGAAGATTATACAAGATGGCCAATGTGAAATCTGCAATGAGGGGGACGAAGACTGCTCACATGCCCTTTTCTTTTGTTCTGATGTGCAGGTGATGTGTAATATGGACCCTCAATGGAGATGGCTAGTGGAGATGGAAGGCAGCGACGTTAAGGAAATTTTCAACCGAGCCTTTACAGAGAAGTTAGACGCTGCTTTCTTGGCTTTCATGAGCTGGACTGTATGGAACTGACAGAACAAGATTCGTTTCAAGGAAGCAGCTTGCCCATTGGATGAAATTCATACTCTGTCAAAAGACTGAAAAACAGAGTTACAGCTACTTCATCCCGCCGTAGGAAGGGTGCAGCACAGGAAACACACATGATGGAAGCCACCGGACCGTGGAATCTACAAAATAAACTACGATGTGGCCACCTTTTCGCAGCAAGATAAAGCTGGAATTGGCGTCGTTATCAGAGATGAAGAAGGAGCAGTTATGGCGCCACTGTCACAACAACTGCCACTCCCAACAACGGTGGCTCAAGTCGAAGCGCTAGCAACAAGAAGAGCCATGGAATTTGCACTAGAAATTGGCATCACCAACGTCGTCATTAAGGGAGACTCAGAATCCATATGCAAAGAGCTACAAGACCCAAGTCCTTCTCTAGCTTTACATGGCTATTTGCTACAAGATGCTAAACTTTTGTCTAACTCTTTCCAATATGTCAGTTTTCCTCATGTACGTCATGAAGGGAATACTGTTGCTCATACGTTGGCTAGATGGGCTATTAATAGGCCTAGTTTAATTGTTTGGATGGAAGATGTACCACCAGACATTCGCCACTTGGTTCAGGCTGATTCAGCCTTAGTTGATGAATAAAATCAGTATGCTTCATTCTCAAACAAATAAACAAACAAAAAAAAAAAAAAAGAGAAAGTTGATTCCTACAATTAAGGAGGTGCTGACAAATAGGATAACTACTTATCTAAAATTCAAATGTGCTTCACTTTAAAAAGCGATACATTATATTGTTTGGCAATGGTACGCACCGTTTAAAAGCCTCTCATTATAAATATCAAAAAAATAACCGGTTAAAATTAAAAGATACACGGAAATAGAAATAGAGAGGTGACGAAAAAGAGAGGTGACGAGGAAACGGGGAAAGAAGTAGAGAAAGAGACAGAATGGCGAACTCAGCATCAATTCTACTAAGTTTACAGTTAAATCCAACCAAAATCCCGATCATTTCAACGTTTGAAAGCTCCAATTTACACATAAAACCCAAAACTACCCACTGCCGATAAACCTTTTCTTATTCTTTGCCTCCTCCTTTGTGTTGAAGTCGTTTTCTCTGCTTCTTTCAATTCTCAAAACCCTTAAACCATAGCCCATTGCCGCTCTCTCACTCCTTTAGCATCCCACCATCGTTATATACCGGTGAGTTTTTATCTTTGATTTAAGTTTATTTATTAATTATGATTAGGGTTTAATATTTTGTTTGGATCGGTTTTGATTTTGGTATGCAAATTAAGTTTTTCTCCTTTCCTTTCAGTTTGACATTTTGAATAGGCTTTGATATTTGTTTGGGTCTCTCATTATGGTATTTGAGTTATAAGTGGTTCTTTTTTTATTATTTGGGTTAAATTTGTTCATGTTTATTTATCTATAGTTTTTGGGTTAAAACGTAGTTTCTTTCAGATACTTTCTAGAAAAAAATGTAAGCTTTACAAGTCAAGTGGGAATAAAAAAGTAAATTGGACCTTTTTCCTTAATCTAGGTCCTATAAAGAATAAGATGATGAATTCCAAGAATAGTTATGAGTTAGTTGAGTTCATTTTTTCCACCAATTAATTACGCATGCTTTCTTTATTTCAATCAATTTGGTTCCTTCCCTTTATATCTGCAGCTCTGTTCCTTTTACGTTTCAAAATCAATTTCTTTATGCTTGAAATTTACATATTTGTTTAATATTAATTCTTCTAGAATAACTATTTGTCATTGCTCATTCTCTACCCTATTGCTTCCCTTCTAATTTCCATATGCTCTATGCGTACTTTGCCCCATCCTTGCTACTCTGATTGTTTTTACTGCCCCCATCCCTTCTCTGCAGTAGTATATCTGGAAGTTAAGCACACTCTTTCCCACTTCAACCACTATTTTCAATTCCTGTAACTTCTCACCGGTGCTTTTCCTATTTGAATTTCAATATTTAAAAATTTCCCCTTCTGTCGAATTGTCTAGGGTTTTCCTTTGGTACCTATTGAAGGATAGATGGATTTATTCTCTTTCTTTGGATGCTGTCTCAAATTATCATCTATGTATTTTGGTTTGGGTAACGTTAGGGATTTTTGCTCTTGGGTAATGTTAGGGATTTTCACCTTTGCTACTTTTAAATCTGACACTTTACAGTGTAGGATAATTTATAATTTTTTCTAAGTGGAATTATGGTTTCCTGGATTATTTGCTATGTTTTTTATTTAGGGATTTTTGCTCTTGATTTAAATGGTTAACTTCACCTTTGCTGCTTTTAAATATGACAGTTTATGGTCTTTGTATTTTGGTTTGGGTAACATTAGGGATTTTAATTCCTTATTTTAGTAGTCATCTTTCACCCTTGCTGCTTTTAAATTTCACAATTTACAGTATAAGGATAATTTGTAATTTTTTTAGAGTGAAATTATGGTTTCCTGGATTATTTGCTAATTTTTTTAGAATAGAAATAAACAAATAAATAACCAAGAATACTGTGTTATTGAATATTGAGGGATTATTTCTAAAATATGGTTGTATGGTTTACACTTGAATTCGTAGATTCAAATTTTGTTGAATTGTTGAACTACCTTTTATATGGAAACACACTTTCACATATTTACAATATCCATACCATTTACAATTTTTTCTTTAGCTTCTTCTGTTGTCTCTCTTTCATCTTTCTCTCCTATATTGTGACAAAGGTTCTAATAGATGGCTTTAGCAAGCTTGGTTTAGAAGTAATGCTTATACTTAATTTTTATAAGGTGAAGTTGTAACTAACTTATATCTCATGTTTGAGGTACATGGTGCTTTGTAAGGATCTAACTTACTAAAAGCAAGGCATTGAATTTGTAAAGGAGTTTTTAGAGTAAAGTTCAAAACTTAGTTTTTAACTAAGATCCTTGCAACATTTTTCTTTGAGAATGCTCTTGAAATTCCAATGCCTCTTTAGTTTCACAAGTTTACATAATTTATGGTAATTTTTTATGGATCAAACCTTTCTTCTATAGTCTCTCTTTCATCTTTCTCTCCTATAATTTGGTAAACCTTCTAACCCTATCATTTTGTTAAAATATAGGTTTGCTTAGTTATTTGCCAAGCACAAAACTAGGGTAATTTACAAGAAGTTGTTGCTGGAACAAACTGATAGGTAAGGACAGCCTGATTTTCTCTTTGTCTATTACGTACTTTGTATTAGATTTTGTCCATTAGTGCATTTGTGTTTGAATTGGCTTTGATTTGCATATTTTAGACAGCTTTCTCTTCAAAGAAACAAATATTTGCATTCAATTAATTCTTATATTGTATTCAACTAACCTGTCAAACTGTTATGTTCTCTTTTAAAAATAATTGTCACCAACCATATTGGATTTTTTGATTTGTTCTAACTGCATAAGCTGCTTGAGATTCTCTTTCATTAGTTTATAGCATCAAAAGCTCCATAACAAGAGATTTATCTGTATGGGAACAAAAGAAGACAAATCAAATGAGTATTCAAAAAATAAAACAAATCAATTCTACTCTTCTTTCTTTTTCTTATGAAAGATACATAATTAGTCATAGAGCGAAAGATTTAATATAGTTCCTAGAGTTGTGTATCAGTGTATGTTTCTGTGAAAACCTTTCATTTTATACATTGGAATTTGACATTGCTGTGTTGTTTTCATTTTAGTGTGAGTGTTGGTTTGTGGTGTGATGACAAAGTGAGAGAGAGTGTGAATCTGAGCTACCACAGGTAAATTCCCCCCCCCCCCCCCCCCACCTTTTTCTTTCTTAGATCTGGGTATGAAATATGAATTAGTTTTGAGTAATTTGGTTGGATTGATTTTTATTTAGGTATTTGGGTTACATTAGGTTTTGATTTGATTTTTTGATTCGATCTAGTTTCTCCGTGTACTAAAAACTTTTGGGAGTATTTGGATTCAATTAATTTTGTGTTTGATTTTGGTTTAGTTTTAGGGTATTTATAATTGGCTTTGGATAATCAAGGTTTAGAAATCTTGAAAGCATTGGAATTAATGTGTCTGATGTTTGCTTCATCTTTATTGCCGCAATTATGCACTTCTAGAGGACTTTTTTTTTTCTTTTTTCTTTTTGTTTTTTTTTTTCTTTTTTTTTTGATAATCCACTTATAGAGGACTTTATAACAGTTATTTTGCCACATAAATTTGAGAAGAATTAGATGAATTTCTCAAACTTTGCTGTTTAAATGAAAGATGGCAGTGTAATGTGGCACAATTTTAAGCCAAAAGAAGAGTTAAAACCTGTTCTAATAGATGGGTTCATGCTCTGCACCCATCTCCTCTCTGCAACATATACGGAAGGTCCACATCATCTCATTGTTTCTTCTCCTATTCGAATTAGCATCTTCAATCTTCAATATATCTATGTTTTAACTTAAAATTTGATGCTTATACTTCAATTGTTTTTCTTCTTGAAATACTCTCTATGACTCTATATAGTTTATGAAATACTCTTTATGTAGTTTAGAGTTTATAAATACAAAACCCACAGAAAAAGTAATGAGAGAAAGAGAAATGGTAGTAAGGCACAAAGGGAATGACATAGATATAAATCTCAGACCAGCAACACAATTGGTCTCCAACCATTGAAAATTGAGCATTAAGTATGATTTATGTTTGGGTATTTGGTTGGATTAGGAATTTGGGTAAGATTTGGTTTTGATTTAGGTACTTGGGTTTTGCATGCTTGGCATCGATTTCACCAGGTCACTAAATCTCTCTTTCTCTCTGTTTCTCTGAAACTAAATTGTTATGCTCTTTCTCTTTCTCATCTCCTTTTTTAGAAAAAAAAGAAGAAGATTATTAGCTTTTTTGAGAATCTCAGGGACTAGGCATGGGATTCTTTTTTAGCGCACTAGCTTTTGTTGAATTCTCTTTTTGTTTCCGTAGAAAGTAGCATCTCAGAGATTTTTTATGCAAATTTTCAAAATTAAATGAATTTGAATTTTGGGTTTCTATGTGGTCTTTTAAAGTTTGGAATGATTCCAGGAATATAGGACCGACACAGGAGATCAGCCTTAAGCCAAACGGTCGACCTGTCAAGGTAATAAGAGCACCTACATTTGGGTTTTTTAAATTTATAAATTTTTTATGGTGTAGTTAAATTCTTAAAAAATACCGTTTGGGTTTTTTATTTTATAAATTTATTATGGTGTAGTTAAATTCTTTATAAAAAAATTAGTAAGAATTTTTTTTTGAAACAAAGAAACACAATTTCTGTTAATTTGTTAATCCATATCGAGATTTATGTAAATACAAATGGATCCCACAGATCTATGATTGAAGCCAAACACATAATCTGCTCATGTCATATGAAATTTAAGGAACAAATGCTTAAGTGTCATGAAGAAAGTAAAGGCTCAAGTTGATTTTTTTTTTGGTGTAGATAGAGTTGTCCAAGGCTCTAAGTAATTGGCAGTGATCTTGAGTCCTTGACATTAGTCAGGTAAAATGTGTAGGGACATAACTAGAAGTCTAAGGTAGTGTGTTTAATACAACATTTGTAGAGGCATATGTGTTCATTACTTTTGCTAGATGTTAAAAGAAGCTACACGATTTTCTGTGTAGATACAAGTAGCTTTCCCATCCAGGGCTTAACATTTGGAAAGTCCAAAATTAACTTTGTTATACATGATGGAAATATTCCAGTCCATGTCCTGAAATTAGTGCCTATAATGATATACCCATTTGCTAATACAAATAGATCAACCACCAAACATTACCCCTATACTTCTGTCTAATTGCAGGTGGTAGTTAATAAGGGTAAATTTATAACTAGAGGTTCAGCCAAATCCCACAAATCAAATGAAGGAGTTATCATACTTCAGAGCTTCTGAAAGTGTCTTTCCTAGATAGAATACCGTTATGGACCTAATATACTTAGTCAGTAATCTCCAAACCAAGAACAAGCAATTCCCAGAGTTGTAGAACTCTATAATCACTATGAATGGTAATAGAGTAAGAACTAATACTACACAATCATATATAACTACACACCATAACTGCCACACAAAAAAAACTTAAGTGTCAAGCTTCTATTATGTATGGTTACATTATTAAAGTTTTAGGACTTAGGCTTTGTTGTTGTTGTTGTTAAGTGAATCTAATACCTTAAGGTGAACATGGGATGTGTACTGATATCAGAAAATGAATGTCTCTTCGTACAAGATTTTGTGAGTAAATAAGAAGCACTATGGATAAAGGATTGTTTGAAATTAGTTTTGATATTTCTTTGACCATAATATGTATGAATACATGAATATCTTACTATTATTCTTGCATAAAGATGCATATATATTTGCAACCGCGACTTTGCCTACAAAAGGTATAGTTGCTTTAAAATTGGTAGAACTAAATCTTTACTCAAAATGTTTGAAGTAAAAAATAGATCAATTTTGTTCAACAGTTCAGTTTAACATTAGCTCTGCAAAGTGCATATTTTTCTACAATAACTATGGAGATTGCATGAACCTGGATCTTCCATGTAAGTGGACCTTACATCATGTAGGTCCCTTGTAATTAATGGTCCATGTCAGGTCGCAAAACTTATTACAACTGATTATACGTCTGTTCTGTAAAATTTGATGGTATGACTCTAGTACTTTGGTGGAGTACTGCTTAGACATAACTTGAACTGGACCTAAAATGCAATGGAAGAAAAGATTGTCTTAGGTTTTATTTTACAAAGTAGTGAGCTTGGCAGATTAACCCATTTTCCAAATATTCGGAGGTTGAGAAAGTAATTATTTCAGTTAAAGGATGTTATTCTCCACGTCTTTCTTATGTCTTTCGAAAATGTAGCTATATGGACTAGCTTAGGTGTGTCTATTGTTCTTTTAGGTGATTGATGAACTAGGATGATGCTCCATTTCATTTCTTATCATTCTAATGATTTTTTTTCCTTAGTTTTATTAATTTCTTTCTTTTCTTTATTGGAATGGTCACTGAAGTTAGGACCTAATGTTTTATTAGGTTGGATTCTTCTTTGCAGAACTATCAGATATTGATTTGGAGAACTTGAAGGCAGATGTATTTCATTTATTAGATATTTGAGATGTTAAGGATTGGAATCCTATTTTAATTTTAATTTAATTTGAATGATATTTTACATTTACTAATGTAATGTTTCCTATGAAGGATAGGAATTCCTAAGATTGAAATCCTAATGTACAATTAAAGAGAAAGAAATAAAGAATTGTTTAAATCTCCATATGCAGAGATATAGTCTGGAAGGCACAGAGAGATAGGTTGCATACCCATTACCCCATAATCGGTAAAGTTATTGTTTTTTTTATTGTCTTTCTTCTTTCTTTTTCGTTTTCAAATTTGGGGACTGAATATGATTTGGGTTTGAATTTCTTGGTTGGATTGGTTTAGATTCAGATTTAGTTATTTGAGTTAGATTTGGTTTTGACTGACCGTTTATGAAATTCATTGGGATTAGTATTTGTTTTTCTTTTGAAAATTGAGACTGCTAAGTTTTTTTTTATATTGAAAGTTAATGTTCAAAATGTGTATAAAACACCCTTGAACGTTTAGACGCCAAATTACAAATTATCAATTTAAGTTTATTATCAAACAACAAATGTGCGGAACATGAACATAAGCTAAAATAGAATTGATAAACAATATGTAAGGTTGAATTTAATAAACCATCTTGTTGGCATTATTCCTTGCCAAATTTGCTTGTATTTTAGCAATTAGTAACCCTGTATTTAAGTGGGATTCTTGTAAGGGTAATGTGTGAGAAGATGTGAAGAAAAGCTCAAGTTCGTGCAAGGAGGCAGAGTCTCGCGACTAGGACTCGCAAGTGACTCGCAACTGGAAGCCGCCAACTGCAGCACACGTGAGAAGCATGCATGGAGGTGAAGGGTCATGCCAGCTGTCACACTACAGGACAAAAGTCCCAGGCTGGTCAGGCCATTAACTAGCAGCTAGAACTCGCGACTCTGACCAGTCGTGAGGCCAAGCCGCCAGAACACCCTGTTTGGGAAAAACTAACTCTTTGCATTCCAAGCACTCACCACTATATATAGACCCTTATACCCACGAAATGTAGAAAGCTTCCAGAGAGAATTTTGTGAAAGAAACCCTAGAGAAAAACAAGATTGATTCATCCACAATCTTTACCTTAGTGACTCTTCAAATTCCTCTACTCTCTTCCTCTCCATTGATACATCCTTGAGAGGTTCTTTACCAAATCCTTTTCCCACCATACCCAAATCCGTGAGAAGGTTAATTTGGTGCTTTGGGAAGCAGTTAGGAAGGAACCAATATCTATTGGTTGATGCTATGGTTGATAATGGAATCCGGTAAGCTAAAGAAGAAATAGGTTCGGCGCAACCTCGTTGGAGCAAGAAGCTTGGAGGGCTTAAATACATTGGGTAGATTAGGCTTAGAGGATCTTCTGCTGTTCATGTATCCCAACTACATTCTTTAGTAAATTATTTACCGCTTGGAAGGTGGCGAAGAGGTTTTACGCTGAGGGCTTTGGTTTCCTCTTTGATAACATATCGTGTGTTGTCCGTGTGTTTGCATCTTCCTTCTCCTTATCTTTGCCATTTATTTTTTGTTGTGGAAGTGTTTATATTTGGCTTAGATTGTTTATCAATTCTGTGTTTGGCTTATGTTCATGTTCTGCACGTTAATCATTTGATATTAAGCTTGAATTGATATCTTGTAATTTAGGGTCTAAACGTTCAAGGGTGGTTTATACCTATATTGAACATTCAATTGGTATCAGAGTGAGTGCACTCTTTGTGGTTTGATTACCTAAGTGCGATCCTAGACCCCTTGGATTTGGATGCAGCCATGGAAAAGGCCATGCTAAATTGTGGTTTAAATGTTTGTGATGATGACTCTATGAGTATGTTTGAAGGGTGTTTTAACAATGAATTTTTAAGGTTATTAAAATCAAAGAAACATGCTAGGATGTTCGTTCACATGCTGAAATACTTTGAAAATAAGAACCACATCTTACACAATAGTCTATGTGAGTCTAATCTTTGATTAAGAAATACAAAAGAAGAAATAAAATATTGTGTGAAATGGTTGATAATCTGAAAAAGGAAATTCATTCTGGCAGAAGCATGGAAAATGAAGATAAATTTTTGTTTGATGGTCAAGAATGCTTGTCTCATGCTTGTCTATTTGTGCACACCTCATTGAAGGTATTTAACTCATGCTTATGGTATCTTGATAACGGATGTTCCCGTCATATGATGAGAGATAAATCATTGTTTAAGACTCTTAAAGAGAAAGCCTGTGACTATGTGACATTTAGTGATGGGAGTCATGCTCAAGTTCTCGACAAAGGGACTGTTGAAATACCAGGATTACCTCTATTGAAAGATGTGCTATACATCAAAGGATTGAAGGCGAATCTCTTAAGCATCACTCAAATATGTGTTGAGGATTTTCTTGTACAATTCTCAAAGAAGGGGTGCATAATCATTGATGAAAAAGGGATTCAAGTCTTGGAGGGAAATAGAACTACTGATAATTGCTATAGAGTAGTTCCTACGGCACCTATTTCGTGTAGAAGTGCTCGTGTTGATATGTTGAAACTTTGGTATCACAGATTTGGGCATGCAAATTTCAAACAAGTAGATAAAGTCTCTAAACTTGAGGCAGTTGAAGGACTTCCAAAGTTTGGAAAGGTGGAAAAGACTATATGTGGAGTATGCCAAATGGGAAAACAAACAAAGGCAAGTCATCACAAGGTGAATGTGATTGCTACCTCACGGTGTTTAGAGCTTCTTCATGTTGATCTAATGGGGCCTACAAGAACTGAAAGTCTAGGAGGAAAGAGGTACATTATGGTGGTAGTTGATGATTTCTCAAGGTACTCTTAGGTGGAATTCCTTAGATAGAAATCGAAAGCAAGTGATAAAATGGAAAGGCTATGCAAGAGGCTGCAGAATGAGAAAGGTGTTCCCATAGTCAAAATCAGAAGTGATCATGGGAAGGAATTTAAGAATGCTAAGTTCGAAGATTTTTGTGAGGAGCATAGCATCAAGAAGGAGTTTTTAGCCCCAAAGACTCCACAATAGAATGGGGTAATTGAAAGAAAGAACCGGGTGATCCAAGAGATGGCAAGAGTCATGCTACTCAACAAAAACATTTCACAAAAATTTTGGGCTGAAGTTGTGAATACATCTTGTCACATTGGTAATAGAATCTATTTCCGAGCAGGGACATAGAAAACGTCATATGAAATATGGAGAGAAAAGAAACCCAAAGTTAAGTATTTCAGAATATTTGGGAGCAAGTGCTATATTCTAAATGACAGGGAAAATCCGAGAAAGTTTGATGCTAGGAGTGATGAAGGGATTTTCCTAGGATACTCCACGAATAGCCGAGCTTATAGAGAGTACAATAAACGCACTAAGACGGTGATGGAGTCAATCAATGTGGTCATAGATGACACCATATCAGAAAAGGAAATTGTTGATGATGAAAAGGGGTTAAATCTTAAGAAGAATGAGGATGATGATATGTCCCTAAGTGATGATGCAGAGAAAGAATCACCAAGAAATGAGTCTACACCTCCTATATCAAGAAGAGAGACTAGATCAACACAAGAAGTCTCAAGTCCACTCACACCTCCAGAAGTTCAACCCCCAATCTCTCGTGATGAGGAACCCTCAACTTCCAAGAAACCTTCATCTAGAGTAACCCTCAATCACCCATCAAGTAATATCATTGGTGATGTAAACGAAGGACTTCATTTAAGAAAAGGGCCAAAATATACTGCTAACCATGTGACATATAACTGTTATCTTGCTTAATTTGAACCCAAAAAGGTAGAATAAGCTTTAAAAGACGAGAATTGGGTAGAGTCTATGCACTATGAGCTACATCAATTTGTTAGATATGATGTATGGGAGTTGGTTCCAAGGCCTAAAGATGCACATGTGATCGGCACCAAGTGGATTTTTAAGAACAAAATTGATGAAGATGGTGAAGTTGTCCGAAACAAATCTAGATTGGTGACTCAGAGGTATACTCAAGTGGGAGGCATAGATTTCAATGAATCGTTTGCTCCGGTAGCAAGACTAGAATCCATTCGAATCCTCTTGTCCATAGCATGCATTATGGATTTCAAGTTGTACCAAATGGATGTGAAGAGTGCCTTCTTGAATGGTTTTCTAAATGAAGAAGTCTTTGTTGAGCAACCAAAGGGGTTTCAAGATCCTCACTTTCTAGATCATGTGCTAAGATTGAAGAAAGCTTTGTATGGGTTGAAGCAAGCACCAAGAGCATGGTATGATCGCCTCACCACTTACTTATTGGATCGTGGGTTCAAAAGAGGCCAAGCAGATCGAACATTGTTTGTTAAGAGAGATGAGAAATCCCTCTGTGTTGCTCAAGTGTACGTGGATGATATTGTTTTTGGATCCACAATTGATCAACTAACTCATGAGTTTTCGGAAGTGATGAAAAGGAAATTTGAAATGAGCATGGTGGGAGAGTTGAACTACTTCCTAGGGCTTCAAGTGAAGCAACGGAAAGATGAAATATTCATCTCTCAAGAGAAATATGTCAAAAATCTTGTCAAAAGATTTAGCTTGGACTCAAAGAAACACATTTCTACTCCCATGAGTTCCTCAGCAAAACTGAGCATAGATGCAGCTGGTGTTAACGTTGATCCAACACTTTATCAAAGCATGATTGGCAGTCTTCTCTATCTCACAGCTAGTAGACCAGATATTGCATTCAGTGTCGGAGTATGTACTCGGTTCCAAGCTGCTCCTAAAGAGTCCCACTTGACAGCAGTTAAGATCATTCGCTATGTCAATGGCACATCTGACTATGGGATTTGGTATTCAAAAGATTCAAATGAGCGTTTGGTGGGATATTCAGATGCTGACTGGGCAGGATGCATTGATGATAGGAAAAGCACTTCCGGTGGTTGCTTCTATCTTGGAAATAACTTGGTCTCCTGGATGAGCAAAAAGCAAAATTCAGTCTCCCTTTCAACGGCTGAAGCTGAATACATAATAGCAGGAAGTTATTGTGCACAATTGTTATGTATGAGAAAGTTACTTCATGACTATGGAATATCTCAAGACACCATGTGTGTGTTTTGTGATAACACTAGTGCCATAAATCTGTCAAAGAATCCAGTTCAGCACTCCAAATCAAAGCATATCGAGATCTGGTATCACTTCATTCGAGACTTGGTAGAGGACAAGATAGTGTGTCTGGAGTTCATCAACACAGAAAATCAGAAGGCAGACATATTCACTAAACCTCTTGATGGCTCGAGGTTTGAATCATTGCATAAGACCATTGGTGTTGGTATCATTCCCTAAACTCTTCCTTCCATGTGGGCTTTTTGAATTATGTTCTGCATTTTGTTTGTTTTTAGCATTCATTCATATGATTTTTTTTGTTGATTTTAATCAATCCTTTTCTTCATATGTGTCAAAAATCCAAAAACACATAAAAAGTAGAAAAATCCAAAAAGTTTGATCGACTTTGTTGAGTTTTGTCTCAAAGCATGTTTTTCCTTGTACCTTTGTACTAATGACTTTGTGCATCTACAAGCTTAGCTTGTTTCCTATGCACGCATCTCATTAGGGGAGAAATTTTGAAATCTATGTGACTGTTGTAAATAAATCTTCAACCTTGTCATGAATGATTAGTGAATGGTTTTGTTGATCTTGAGACATGCATAGACTTATGCCTATATATCTTCCCACTATTTAAATTTTGTTTTTGCTTAAAGGAGCTCACCAAATGTAAATCTCCAAATGAAAAGAGATATTGAGCTACTAAAGCCTGTCGCACATACTAGTATTTGACTAGGAAAGAGGGAAAGCGACCAATATAATATGCATGATGCCCAAAAAGCCAAAGGCTAACTCATCAATTGAAATATCAAAAATTTCAGGCATCGATCTCACAATGAGATGTTATGATTCAAAAAATGCAAATGATATGATGTATATGGAGCCAAATGAAAAGCTTCAAAAAATTGTAATCAAGTTCATGTAGGAGGTCATATATGCATATTTCTATAATTGAGATGAGTCACATTATCTAGTGCTAGTTGTGTATGCCTTGATTGAATAGATCATTGAAGCTTCACATTGGACTAAGGACTATCTCATTTTTTATTTTCGAACACAACACACAAATCTATGTTCAATGAATGCCCTATTCATTTGTGTGATTGTACTTGATTAAATGTGTTTTCACATGCTCAATCTTTGTTGATCAAACACAAAAATATTTTTAAGTGTTTATAGCTGTTTTTAGAAAGTATTTTGTTTTTACAAAAATGTCAAAATTTCAAAAACTCTTTTGCCCTATTTTGGCGGCTCAGTCGCGAGTTGACCCAATCGCATGCTCGTTGGTTAGTTTTGGCTACTTGTTCACGAATGGAAGGTCCAGTCACGAGGGCATACATTTTCGTAGCTCGGCTCGTGACTCCCTCACGGGTAGACCTTCCAATCGTGAAAAACACTTAGAAAAATTTCAAATTTTTTTCTTGTGAGTGTTTTGGCGGCTAACTCTAGCGGCTTGGACGCGACTTGTTCTAGTCGCAAAAAACGCGTGTTTTGCATTTTCAAGTCACTTTTTAAAACTTTTCAGTTTTTCCCTCGAATTTTTGTGACTGTTCATTGTCTTCCCCATTTCTCTCCCTGAAACTCACCATATTCACTTTTGAAAAACCTCCATTTCTGCACCATTTTCATTTCAATCTTCAAGAAAAAGGTATGGTTTTTCCTCTCTCACCTCATTCTTTATGATTTGAGCGTTATTTTTCCTACATTTGTGAGTTGTGCTATAGTTCTGTGTTTTAAGGGGTCTTTCGGTCATGGGTTGAGGATATTTTGTTGGGTTTGATTGATTGGGTTTTGTTGCATCTTATCAAACTGTTGTTTTGTACTGATTTACTCCATTTTGTGAGATCATGGTGCTATTGTTGACACCTCCACACTTCTTGTCATGATTGGGCCCTAAATCCCAAATGTTTAGGGTTTTCCTAATTATTCATGTTTTTGCCCTACCCCAATGCTAATGATATTTGGTATTTTTTTATAATCCAAGTTGCAGAGTGGATATGTCTCCATTCAAGAGAGCAGCTGTGAAAGGGGGCAACAACAAAGGTAAGGAACCTATTATTGATGTCGATGATCCATCACCTCAAACAAAGAGGACTTGTTCACCATCAGGTGCATTCGATCCAAACAAGTTCAGATCCTATGCTGCCTTTCAGACTTATGAGAATTATTTCAGAGATGCTACACCGTTGATTGAAAGGGCTGTTGATCAACCTTCTTTGTTTGACACCAACATTCCTAAATGGTTTGCTCACAAAGATTGGAATTACCTTCTCTCTGATCTTGAGGATGCTTATGAGAATTTGGTCAAAGAATTTTATGCAAATGCAATTGTTAAGGGTGATGAGCTTAAGTGCTGGGTTAGGAGAAAAAGTTTCTCTGTCTCTCCCGCATACCTGGCAGAGATTCTTCACATCAACCGGCCGATGTTCAAACACTCACTGATTTATGATGACTTGTATCCAAATAAGGATCTACTTCGGGATGCTCTTGGAAAAGATTTGTAATTCTCATCAAATGGAAATTCTGTCAGTGTTTCATCTCTTCCTTCGAAATTGAGAATGCTTACAATCATCATGTTTCACAACCTGTACCCCTTATCCAACACCGGGTATATGAACCTCGGTCGCGCCTTGTTTCTTCATGATCTAATTTCTGATGTCAAGATTGACATTTATGCACATATCTTTCATGTTCTGTACAAAACGATTCAACGAACTGAGTCACAGATATGCATTCCATTCTGCTGTCTCATCTCTAGGATTTTGAAACTCAAAGGGGTTCCTCCATCTGACGATGAATCTCCCTGCACAAAACAAAGTCCAATCAACATGCGTACATTTAACGCGAGCATTGGTCATAGTAAAAAGGGAATCAAAACTGAAGCTTCAGCATCTCACAGTGGTTTGCGCTCTAACTTATCCTCCTTCGACGAAAAGCTAGACAACATTATGGCATCTGTCCATAAGTTGAGCACCAAAATGTCCGGACTCACATCTATATTGCACCATCACAACATTCGGTAGGACATGAAGTTCACCTCTCTCCAAACTCAATTGGATCAGATTCAAAGGAAGCTAGAAGAAGATGAGGACTAGCTATTCCATGACAAAAAGGGGCAGAAGATCTGAGTACAATGATAGGAGCATAATCAAAGGGGGAGCCTTATATTTTGTTATGTCGAATATTTTGTTTCATATTAAGTCTGTATCTCTACTTATGATGTTGATTCAACTAAGTTGTGTGGTTTGTATGGTACATTTGTACCCATGTTGCTTTTGTAAGCTTTTAGGGTTTGTTTCCATGCATTTTGTAGGCTTTTATGGTTTGTACCATGCTTATGCAGCCTTTATGCTTTGTGGCTTAAGTACTTAATGTTAAATGTCATGCATTTTTCTTTAGTACTTCACTCTTGTGCCTTTGTAGGATTTTTCCTAGATGCATAGATGTTTTATGCATTGGTTGAGTGTTAGACATGCAAATGATACTTTGCAAATGAGCTTATCAGCTTGCATGTCCAGATGTTCATTCCATGTGAGAATGAGCATTGTGATCACTTTTGTATAGTGATTGCCTGTTTTTGGTCAAGCATGATTTATTGCTTTATTGCTTAAGTCCATTTTTGCTTGATCATATTATGCTTGCTCCATATGCATTTCAAGTTTTTCTGCATACAATGATATTGCTGTGTTGTTGTGTTTCAGGAGATACTTATTCATATGTTTCAAGAGCTTATCAGAATAGAGTTAGGTGTGAGTGAGTTTTGCTCAACTGTTCCCAACTCACGCATTAAGTCTAGAGTCTGTTGTAGGGTTTTGTCACGGAATAGCCAATAGGGGAGATTGTAAGGTTGAATTTAATCAACCATCTTATTGGCATTATTCCATACCAAATTTGCTTATATTTTAGCAATTAGTAACCCTGTATTTAAGTGGGATTCTTGTAACGGTAGTGTGTGAGAAGATGTGAAGAAAAGCTCAAGTTTGTGCAAGGAGGCAGAGTCTCACGGCTAGGACTCGCAGGTGACTCGCGACTGGAAGCCACCAACTGCAGCACATGTGAGAAGCATGCATGGAGGAGAAGGGTCACACTTGTTGTCGCACTACAGGACAAAAGTCCTAGGCTGGCCAGGTCGTTAACTCGTGGCTGGAACTCACGACTCAGACCAGTCGCGAGGCCAAGCCGCCAAAATACCCTGTTTGGGAAAAACTGACTCTTCGCATTCCAAACACTCACCACTATATATAGACCCTTATACCCACGAAATGTAAAGAGCTTCCAGAGAGAATTTTGTGAGAGAAACCCTAGAGAAAAACAAGATTGATTCATCCACAATCTTTACCTTAGTGACTTTTCAAATTCCTCTACTTTCTTCCTCTCCATTGATACATCCTTGAGAGGTTCTTTACCAAATCCTTTTCTCACTGTAAGGTTGAATTTAATCAACCATCTTGTTGGCTTTATTCCGTGCTAATTTGCTTGTAATTCAGCACTTAGTAACCCTGTATTTAGGTAGGAAACTTATAAGGGTAGTGAGTGAGAGAGTGTGAAGAAATGCTCAAGAGTGTACAAAGAAACAGAGTCTTGCAACTGGATCTCGCGGGTTAGTCGTAGCTTGCAAGTCGCCAAAAGTTTGCACACATGCCAAGCATGTCAGAAGCTGAAGAGTCGCACCAGCTGTCGCACTACAGGACAAAAGTCCTAGGCTGGCCAGGCCATTAGCTCGCGGCTTGAACTCGCGACTTAACCCAGTCGCGAGGTCAAGTTGCCAAAATGCCCTGTTTGGGAAAATCTGACGTTTCACATTCCTTTCTCATTCCAGTATAAATACCAATCATTCCCACGATATTGATAGAGCTTCCAAAGAGAATTTTGTAAGAGAAACCCTAGAGATATACAAGATTGATTCATCCACAATCTGAACCTTAGAGACTCTACAAATTCCTCTACTCTCTTCCTCTCCATTGTTATACCTTTGAGAGGCCTTTAGCCAAATTCTTATCTCACCACACCCACGTCTGTGAGAAGGCTTATTTGGTACTGTTGGGAAGCAGTTAGGAAGGAACCAATCTACATTGGTTGATGCTATGGTCTAGTAGCGGAATCCGGTAAGCTAAAGAAGAAATAGGTTCGTCGTAACCTCGTTGGAGCAAGAAGCTTGGAGGGCTTAGGTACTTGGGTAGATTAGGCTTGGAGGGTCTTCTGTTGTTCATGTATCCCAACTATATTCTTTAGTGGATTATTTGACCGCTTGGAGGGCAGCAGAAAGGTTTTACGCCGAGGGCTTCGGTTTCCTCTTCTATAACACATCGTGTGTTATCCGAGTGTTTGCATTTTCCTTCCTTTATCTTTACCTTATATTTACTGTTGTGGATGTGTTTATATTTGGCTTAGATTGTTTATCAATTCTGTTATAAGCTTGTTATCATATTCCGCACATAAACTGTTTGATATAAAGCTTGAATTGGTAATTTTGTATTTGGGGTCTAAACGTTCAAGGGTGTTTATACCCATTTTGAACTTTCACTCACCATACCCATATCCGTGAGAAGGTTAATTTGGTGCTTTGGGAAGCAGTTAGGAAGGAACCAATGTCTATTGGTTGATGCTATGGTTGATAGCGGAATCGGTAAGCTAAAGAAGAAATAGGTTCGGCGTAACCTCGTTAGAGCAAGAAGCTTGGAGGGCTTAGGTACATTGGGTAGATTAGGCTTGGAGGGTCTTCTGCTATTCATGTATCCCAACTACATTCTTTAGTGGATTATTTACCGCTTTGAGGGCGGCGGAGAGATTTTATGCTGAGGGCTTCGGTTTCCTCTTCGATAACATATCGTGTGTTGTCCGTGTGTTTGCATCTTCCTTCTCCTTATCTTTTTCATTTATTTTCTGTTGTGGATGTGTTTATATTTGGCTTAGATTATTTATCAATTCTGTGTTTGGCTTATGTTCATGTTCCGCACGTTAATCATTTCATATTAAGCTTGAATTGATATCTTGTAATTTTGGGTCTAAACATTCAAGGGTGGTTTATACTCATATTGAACATTCACAATCTAAACCATAAATAATCACAACCACAGTAGTAATTAAATGGTAAAGATAAAGGGAAGAGAGATGCAAACACAAGGACAACACTCGATGTGTTATCGAAGAGGAAATCGAAGCTCTCGGCGTAAAACCTCTTCGCTACCCTCAAAGCGGTCAATAATCCACTAGAAAATGTAGTTGGGATACATGAACAGCAATAGACCCTCCAAGCCTAATCTACCTAGTGTACCTAAACCCTCCAAACTTCTTGTTCCAACGAGGTTATGCCGAACCTATGTCTTTTCTAGCTTACCGGATTCCGCTATAGCCCATAGCATCAACCAATATGAATTAGTCCCTTCCTAACTGCTTCCCAAAGCACCAAATAGCATTCTCACAGATATGAGTATGGTGAGAAAAAGATTTGGCTAAGAACCTCTCAAGGATGTAACAATAGAGAGGGTGAGAGTAGAGGAATTTGAAGAGTCTCTTAGGTGAAGACTATGGATGAATCAATCTTGTTTTTCTCTAGGGTTTCTCTCTCAAAATTCTCTCTAAAAACTCTCTACATTTCGTGGGTATAAGGGTCTACATATAGTGGTATGTGTTTGGAATGTGAAAAGTCAGTTTTTCAAAACAGAGCTAGCTAGCGGCTTGGCCCCGCGACTTGACTGAGTTGCGAGTTCAAGCTGCGAGCTAACTGCATTGCCAGTCTAGACTTTTTGTCCTGTAGTGCAACAGCTAGCATAACGCTTCAGTTTCCCGCATGCTTGACACGTGACCATCTTTTGGCGGCTTGCCAATCGCGAGCCACCCGCAAGTTCCAGTCACGAATCCCTGCTTCTTTGCACAATGTTGAACATTTCTTCACACTCTCTCACACACTACCCTTACATGATTTCCACCTAAATATAGAGTTACTAAATGCTGAATTACAAGCAAATTTAGCACGAAATAAAGCCAACAAAATGGTTGATTAAATTCAACCTTATAGAAAGCACTGAACAGCTTTGCAATGCCTAAGATAGTAAATATATAGCCTATTTTGTCTATGGTGCTACTCATTTTAGTGATTTTAGGAATTCTTTGTTAGAAAGGTTGTTTTAGATAATGGCAAATCAAGCAGCGTTTGATAGAATTCCTAAATGTCCATATAGCATGATCTGTTTTTCCGCATAAATTAGTTCCTAAATCCGTACTAGAGCTTTCTATCTCCAGTCCCCTAAACTTTTAAATTTTAAGTTTGGAAAGATTCTCCCCCTTGCTAATTTTTATAGGTTATTTATAGTGTACAATGCCAATTTTACTATTAACATGGTCTTACATTTCAAATGTCTTATAGACGTGATTTGAAATCAAATATCTAATACTATATATAAAAGCAGAAGGTAAGAGAAGGTAAGGCTCTACAATTAAGTATGTAGCTACATGTAGGAAAAAACCCCACTTAAAAATTTGCCATTTTCCAAAAAAAAAAAAAAAGCGAAAATATGTGACTTCAAAACATCAAGCCTTTCAATTTCATTCTCTGAATTCTATTTTATTTTTCTTTTCTTCTCTTCCTTCTTTCTTTTTTCTTCAATCCTTATATGATGGTTGCTATTGAAAGGTAGAGATAGAGTTATGTTCTGTTTTTTACTTTTGAAATTTAGGTGTTAATTATGTTTTACATTTGGGTATTTGGTTCCATTGGTTATGATTTAGGTTTATTTGGTCGATTTTTTTTTTTTTTTTTGAGAAAAATTTAATGAAGCAGTGAGCCATATCACTAACACAAGATTAAGATTAGTGAAAATCAGAACAACTACAAATAGTTCAAAGGTTAAAATTCAAATGTTTTACTCAAAGGTACAAGCTCTTATAGTATATTACTATTTGTTGAAACATGCTGCTTATATTATAGTTGTCTTTTTCTAATTTTTACGTAGGATAGACCAAGGTTATACAATGGTTGATTGCAAAACGGAATTTATTGCTTTATATTATGGAAATTGGGTTATTTATTTGTGCAGGTACAAAGGACGAGCTATTTCTTCTGGAGTTTATCAGGCATGTGTATATCTGTCAGTTTTTTCTAAGATTGGTGGATGAATGATATTTGCCTAAATGTATTTTTCCAGATTATTTTGATACTTGGCTATTGTTGTTTAAGTCCAAATGGTGCAACTGGTAGAGCAAAGGCCTTGCATTATTAAAAAATTGTAAATATCATCTCTCAGACTCAGTGTCTCACACATAATAAACATTGGTGGCCACATGGAGTCTAGGTTGGAAGTTTATTTTCAACTCCAAAATTGATTTTTTTGGCTTTGGTTTTTAGGTTTGAAATATTTTGTGTAGTGAAGTATGATTGTGATTATGTAAAAATTGCTTGGGTTTTAAAGGGGCTGGTGGTTATGGTTATCCCCTAGCGTTGAACTTTGTCATAAATTGAGTGTAAAAAATCAATAATCCAGAATTTTAAAGTTCATTTTGAGTTAGATGATTTTGATTATTCCAAAATGTGGTTTATTAGGTCACAGTGATGCAAGCAATGCCTTTAGACAAGCTGTCGTTTCTCAATATTGATGAGCTTGAGCTTTTACAAGAGTATGTTGATCGTGATATTCATATTAAAGCTAATAAGGACAATGTAATCATTACTATCATGTAAGCTTCTTGAGGATCAATAACTATATTCTCTCAAAGCCACAACCTTCAGAAAAACCATGAACCAAATTTGCATTAGTTATAACTTATAAGATTTTAATTATCATTTTTTCTAAATCATATGTTGATGCTAGGTTGGTCATTTTTAGAACAAGTGTCTTTTTTTTTTCTTTTTCTTTTTTTCCCTTTCATTCATGCCCTAGGTTTTATCCCATAATCAGAGAAGTGTATAAATGGAATTTTGAGTTCTTTCAATTGCGTCTGTGTGCTAATTAAGAAATACTTTAGTTCACAAGTATTTTCCTTGATATTATTTATATACACATTGATTTTTCAGTTTATAATGTTTACATACTAGGTTTAATTCTTTAGTGCATGTATGAATTTAGTTAGTTTGAATGTAACTGACTGATATTAGCTTATTCGTGGCAATGCTAAAAATAATTTTCAAGAATTCTAGATTGGGTTCCCCTTTGAAACAATTGTTGTTGGTGGCAAATTATTTGATGATGTCTGTCATCTCCTTAAATTAGATTCAGTGTAGACAAAGAGTGGGGAAGTGAGGGAATGTATATTTCTTTTTTGTTTATTATTGTTTTAATTTTTTGGTCTCCTCCTTTCTATTTGGTGTGTGTGTGTGTAGGTGTGTGTGTTTTTATTAAAAAAAAAAAAAAAAATAGCAGCATTGGAACTATGCAATTATTGTTGCATGAAAATATGTGATTTTATTTAGGTTGTATTTTTATTTACAAGTATATAGAGTTGAATGCAAGAAAATTCCCAACGAATTGCTTTGTAATATATACCCACCACAAAATTAAGTTTAGTCCCTAGCAAACAATGGTTTCTTGCATCTATTATTTTATTTTGTGTATGTTTGCTGGAATTATTTTTTTAAAATTTTTATTTTAAGGACATTGTAATATATAACTTTAGATTTTGTGAGAATTGTTTCATATTTTTCATCTAAAATCTTATTAGTGGTTTTGTTAATTGATTGATTGATTGATTCTAATTCTGTCCATTGTAATTAACAATTGGAAGTTGTTTTACTTAAATGAGTTTGGATCACACAAGTATTGGTGTGATATGCTTGACATATTAACATGGAAACCAAAAGAGCAATTCTCATTGGAGAATGAGGAGTAAACAAACAAAATGTTTTCAAAGTATGTGCTGTGAATTAATGTTATGTTTTGTCTCTATAAACCCAAGGCTTATTTAAAATATATATATATATATATATAATTATTATAAAAAAAAAAATAAAAAAAAATAAAAAAAACAACCCTAAAATAAAAGACCTTTAGTTTGTGATTAGTTTGCTTGATATTTTGTATTGTATTTTATAGATAGAATTTCTGCAAGTATAGGGCAAATGAGGGGCTGTACAACATGCACTTGACGAATTTTAATGTATTGTTATGTTGATTGTTTTCTTTTACATAAAATGATCCCACACATTACACTGGTTAAACACTAGTAATAATAATAATTAATAGTCGAAACGTTTGACTTTTTGTTGACTGCGTTTCATTGCACCACGTGGCTACATAAATTTATACCACACGCCTACATTTAGAAACTGAACAATTGTGTCTTTTCATTTTACAGAATAAGACATTGAACAATTGCTTCTTTTGGGATTTTAAATAACTAACCACAGCCAAAAGAAACAAGTCGTTACACTGTATCATATAGTTGTTTTCCCCTTGGTAAATATAAATATAACCGGACTGTAAAAAAACTGTGATTTACAAGCAGTTTTTCTTTTCTAACCACACACCTCTGTCTTTAAAAAAAATCGCTGACAATCTCAACGCCAATACAGCAAGCGATTGCAGACTAATCCATTTTTCTCTTCTTTTTTTTATCTCAGACTCTAAGCCACACCCTTCGCCTCTCTCTCCTTCATTCATTCATTACAGCCCCAAGTTTCAACTATATAAGAATTTCTCTTTAAAACCCAGAGACCCAAAAACGTGTAAACCCTACACGAAAGCCTTTGAAGTCTGAACACCACAAAGACTTAGAAAACAAACAAAGCCTCTTCAACAAACAAGTCTTCTTCACTAGCTTTACTGCCCTTTCTTTCTCCTCCGCTTCTTCCTGTAAGTTGGGTTTTTTAAATTTTGGCTTTATTGAATGTTTGGTTCATTAAACTTTGGCTTTAGGAGTTGGGGGAGGAATAGGAATGCTACAATATATGTTTTTAACTTCTATTTTGATACCTGTATTATTTTTTTTGTGAATTCATTTTCTTTTTCTATTATATCTTTTTTTTTTCTTTTTTTTTTTATTTGGTTCAATTTGGCATTTTCATTGAATGCCAGGTAAACAAGTCCCATGCATAATATGGATAACATGCAGCCTTTCTTTATTTTACTTTTTTTTTTCCTTTTTTTTTTTTTTTTCAAGAGAAAAGTCTACTAATGTTTCATTCATAGATTAACCACTATTACATAGAAAGGGTGGGACTTATTCTATGACCACGTCCGAGTAAGTACACATTCAAGCCACAATATGTTTGAAAGAGGAAGACCCTGAATTTCGAATGTCAAAAATATTATTTAAACTCTTGGCTTAATGGGCTTGATTGTTTCCTGCGAAGTATTGAAATTCAAAGTTTGTTGGTTGATTGTGCTTGTTTTATAGTCATACATTTTGATAAACTTAGTTTTTAAGACATTTAAATTGACATTTATTTGATTTGAGATACTCCGTATCATTCTTTTATGGACTAGGTGGTTTTTTGAAACTGATTGGTAGATTTGAAAAGTTACAAAACAATCACAATAATTTTAGAAAAACTATATTTGTCTTTCAATTTATTACAAAATTTTCTTTTAACATTGCAATGTCGGTGTTTTCTTTGTTAAATATGTGGTTTATGCAAATTGTTTTGTTAAAAAGTTTCTATTGCAACTTATTTTGTTATGTAGCATCTTTTGGAACTTGATTTTCTTTCAAAGTAGAAATTAATTTCACCAAAGTCAAGTTCTATGCAATTCAATGATATGTGACAAATTTGGAACTCAATTTTCTGAAACTTGAGTTCTACGTTCTACTGAATTTCATAGACTTCAGCAAAATTGAGTTCCACATTGGAACTCAACTTTTGAAATTGAGTCCCAAAAAAAAGTTATATAACTAAATAAGTCCCAATAGAGACTTTGTAACAAAAATAATTTTCAAATATCAAATACTTAGAAAAAAATGGTTTTATAACATCTATTGGATAGAATAGTATTTTGTGTTTCAGCTTATTACTATTGTTCTTTTTCCTTTTTCTTTTATGTAATAATCATCAATAAATAGACTCTTGAATAGTTATGAGGTACTTTGTTCAAGAGAAGGGAGTAGGTCTGCATGTAAGATAATTGGAATCCTAATGTTTATTTAAATTTTTGTTTTTTGCATATTTCATATTGAGGTTAGGGATTTTTTTTAATTAGAATTTTAATGTGCAATCAAAGAAGAAGAAACAAAGAATTTTATAAATCTTTTACAAAATCTATCAAAGTTATGTTTGCAAAATTTTCATATATATCATATAAAAATAAATAAATTTGCTAAACATCGTGCTCATTTAAGGTTCATTCCCAAAAGAGTTATAATGGTGTTGGATAGTACACAATTTTACCATTTGAGCTAACTAAAACCCACTATTTTACGTTCTAATTTATTATATATGTTCAGTTTTCTTTAGATATCATCTTGCAAAATCGCTACAATTTGTATTCTATTAATGTTACCTCATGTTTCTAAGTATACTATGCATTTATACAAACTAAGTTTTCCTGTTAAACTATACTGATATGATGATTATAGTAAATTAAACCAAGATTAACTCATATCTCATACTCAATAGCTTCCTTGTGCATTGCATGGGTAATTTTGTTAATTTATAATGACATTTTTTTTATGTTGCATAAGTTTTTATTTTAATGCATTGTAAATAATCATAATAATTGTACAAGACATTTTTTTTCCTTCATTTTATAACTATCAGTATATGTTTTGGCTATATACTGTTATTTAGTAAGATTAAATCATATATTATATTCAATTTATTTCCCGTGCATCGCATGGGTTAGCGACTAGTTAGTAACTAATAACTCATAAAAGTCAATGGCTATATTATCCATTATTGCCGAACGACTATTTTTTTCATAATTGCCCAACGGTTATTTTACTCATAAATTCCCAACGACTAGAAAATAAATAATAATAAAAGTGTTTGGAACACACACCCACACAAACAATCCCCCACATGTTACAAACACAAAATAGGAAAGGCAAGTAACTAAAGAAAGCAAGCATCAATATGGTACCAAAAGGTTTTAACCATACTTAGGATAAATAAGTAGGAACTAAAAAACAATGGTGGAATTAAAACTCTTTTAACCAAGCTATTAGTAATCCAAACTCATCACCCACATAACTTTATTTAACAAGGTTGTTCTTAAGCGAATTGGCGCCTTATCCAAGCCATGCACCATTGGATTTCATGAGAGCTCTAGAGACCTACCCAAAAAGTCTCATAGGAAGTGGCACAACTTCCACTCACACATAGGTCGAATCCATCAGGAGTGTGTGCAGGACACCCTATCCCAATAGGTAAGGAGTATGGATCCATTAAGAGCCTAAATCTCAACCTCCAACAATTTGCAACTTAGTTAGTGGCATCCATCAGGAGTGCGTGTAGATACACCCCATCACAACAGGTAGGGATATGAATCCATTAAGAGCCTAAGCTCATCCTTACGAAATTTTGCAACTTAGTCGGTGGCAACCATTAGGAATGCATATAGATACACCCCATCCTAACAAGTAGGGATATGGATCCATTAAGAGCCTAAGCTCATTCTCACCAAATTTTGCAGTTAGCACTATCTCACATCATAAGGATGGACTCATCACTAATCTCCTTACCATGATAACGAAAAACACATAATAAATGACAGTCCTGACATGGACCACCAATGACCTTTACCCATTGTAGGGGGTGGTTTTTGCATGTAGCCACATGTCTTCTGTTAAAGGTGTGACTTTTCTAGACCTAGATTTGTTTTGGAGAGTCCAATCCAGAACTTGACATTGGACCGCATAGACCAATGGCTTCTGGTGCATTTTTAAGCCTACAAAATAGATAAAACCCAAAGTCTTAAAATCATGATAATGGTTGAAATAAATAAATAGTATATTTAATTGAATAGCTTTGATTAAATGATTAGTTGAACATCATTATTATGTTTATTAAGTGATATCCAAAATTAGAAAGTATTTAATCAAGTGTCATAGGTCTAGTAATGGGATGAGTCCAATAGTCCATATCCAGCTGTGGTATAGTTCATGTCCAACATAATAAGGTATGTCCAGTAATGGTCTATGTCCAAATAAGGTATGTCCAGTAATGTTTTATGTCCAAATAATATATGTCAATCGGTGGTATATGTCCAAATAATATATATCCAGCGGTGGTTTATATCTAAATAATATGTGTCCAACGGTGTTTCATGTTCAAATAATATATGTCTAGCGGTAGTTAATGTCCGAATAATATATGTCCGATAGTGAGATGGATTCAATTTATTAATCTATATATTTATTAATAAAGCGTTAGTGAATCCATGTTTATTAAATAGTAAGATAATATTAAAGTAGTTTGCATCCAGCGGTGCAATAGTGATGAGTTAACGTATACTTTATAATGTAATCTTGAAGATAAAGAAATATTGACTTATCTTGTATGTTTCTGACTCTAGCTGTACAGCATCACTTTATTCTTTATATGATTTGTAGCTCCAGCCGTATAGCGTTAGTGAGCTGATGACATTCCAGCGGTATAATGACATTAGTCAAGAGGTATAATGATAATGAATAAAATATACTTAATAATATAAATTTGAAAATAAAAATATAATGACTTATCTTCACAGTTTGTAGCTCCAGCCGTATAACATCAATGGACTTATAACATTTCAACAACATGAGAAAATGAGTCCAGTGGTGCAGAATGATATTATGAGTCCTTTCATGGTGACTTCATGATTGAAAGGGAAAAATTGGTGCAACTGGAGGGAGAGAGAATATGTCCAGCCGTGTGCATAGATTGGTTAAGTTTATCCCCTTTATTGTGCACTTAAATGATTTTTCCCATGTAATGCTCTTTTAGATTTTAGTCAAATATGAGTGATGTTGCTTTCCATGAGAATAATATTTAGTATTATAAGTTTTTGCCTTTCATAAGAAGGGCTTTTAGCATTATAAATATATGCCTTCCATGAAAAGGGTTTTTGATAAAATGTTCTTGGAAGAATGTTTGATATTTTTGTTGAATATGGATCTTGTATATGTATATGTATACTTTGTGAGACATGGAGTTTAAAGATATATGAGAAGTACGTATGGATATTTTGTGAGGAATGTGTTTGTAAAATATATGGAAGTGTGAGATAGATAATATGAAGGTTAAATATAGTAAATACATGAGCTTGTAGTTGCTGCTGGAGTGGTTTTTTGTGTTATGTCAAGGGTTATGTTGCTTTCTAGGAAGAAAGATTTTGTAAGAGAAATAGAAAAGGAGATGGAGATATGTTTATGGGCAACAAAATGATGATATTTCAGAATAATGAAGTGTGGGAGAGATGGGTAGTAGCATTGTAATAGGTGTGTTGTGTTGTTATCTAAGAAGAGAGGTTTTGTAAGAGAGATGGAGAAGTATGGAAATGTTTAGAGATATGTGCAACAAAGTGAATGAAGTTTCAAAACAAGAGAGTGAGAGAGAGATGGATAGTGTGTCTTGATCCTCTTTATATAGAGCCAAGAATGTAACTAGATTATAATTAGTTGAAGGAAAATTTAGCAAATAAGGAAACGTCTTTGACAAAGTAAGTGGTTTCATTAGTGTATTTTTTGTTTTTACCTAAAAGAAGAAATTCTGATCCTTTAATGCTATTGGAGCTGCTGTTACAACTGTTAGCTCTACAACAGTAGCTACTGGATGATGTCATCTAAATGACATCTTTTGATGGAGGAAAATATTAAGCATTAAATTCATGGTTTGGCTAAAAATGGTAAGATAACCTTTATGGGATCCTTCTATTTCTAGTATTGCAGCTGGAGGCTAAGGATCTTAACTTAAAATGGTATAAGTTCTTTTATAGGACCCTTGCTTCTTTGGGTATGGCAGCAAGCTATTGGGATTGGGAATTAATGAGTTGGTGATGTTACTTTTGGACATGCGTCAGTTGCCTAAGCTGCTGCTAGAGCTATTGCAGTTGCTGCTAAAGCTATTGTTGTTTCTACTGGAGCTGTTGTTGTTTCTGTTGAAGGTGTTGCAGCTTCTGCTGGAACCATTATTGGTATTTTTGGCTAAGTTTCTTTTTTTGGAAAATTAAATATTTAGTCCATATATAATTTTGGTAAGTAATAGACTAGTTGGTTGATATTTGATAAAGTTTTAAAGATTTAATTATGGTCTCTTTGTGTTTTAAACAAATCTTGGAGAGCAAGAAGAACATTTAATGCTAGATATGAGACATTAATATAGATTTAGCCATGTGCTTGGGATTGATTTAAATGAAAATAATAATATAATTTACATGAAATAATATAATTACATTTTTAAACTTATATTATATGATGAATATTAATTTTTATGTAAAGAGTATAGAGAGTTTTATTATTTTAAGTGTTATGTGATATAAGAGGCTTACCAAATGTTACCTATTGCACATTGACTCGTCAGAGTTCAGGGAATTGGGGAAAACGTGATAAGCAACATGTTTTCCTTTATCAACTTTGAACCGTTGGAGCTTTATTGAACATACTTCTTGGCCCTCCAAACCACGACTCCCAAAATTTCTCGAATGAGACTCATAACCTTGGATCATAAGCTGAAAATGAGATGCTGTGCCACGAGCTTGAACCATGGGCTTTGATGGGATAATATCGCCATGGGTTTTGGACCGTGGGCTTTGACACCTTTTTGTGTGAATATTAGCTCCTTTGGGCTTTAAAAGAGATTTTCCCAAAATCCATGATAATATTGATGTGGTGCAGGTTGCCAATGAAATAAAGTCATGTCGTGTGAAAAATTTGTCCTTAACACCCATTTAACCTCTTGTGCGGAATCACCCATCATAGAGATTGGGCATTAGCCACAGTGTCATAACTTAGGTATCAGTCCAATCCCCCTAAATGTCTCACTCACCGGCCTTCTTGCTAGTGGTTTGCTTAAAGGATCAGCCAAGTTCCTTTCAAACTTCACAAAGTCTAATGACATAACATCATTATCAATAAGCTGCCTTAACCTCAATTGGACATGTCAACTGTAAACTTTGCTCTTAACACATGTTATGGCAGCCTGACAATCACAAGGAAAGCAAACAGAGACAACAGAGTTAATAAATGGAGGCATATCAATTAACAAACTCCTAAGCCATACAGCGTCGTACTCAGCCTTTTCTATGGCTATTAACTCTATTTCCATATTAGATCTCACTATGCAAGTCTTCTTGGATAACTTCCAAGAGACAGCCCCTCCAGCTAGTGTGAACACATATCCACCACTGGGCTTCACATAATCTGTATCAGAGATTTAGTTAGCATCACAATATCCTTCTAAAATAACAAGATAACCACAATATGACAAACAAAATTAAGAAGTCCCCTTTAAATATATCAATAAGGACTATGAGTGTATCTACTCAATATACCAACGTCATATGTAATATCAGGGTGATTACATTTTGTCAAAAATATTAAACAACCAATAATTTGTGCTTATTTATCTTGTGAAACACTATCACCACAATATTTTACCAAGTGCACCTTTAGGTCATACATAATAGGCATAGGTCACATATCAAAGTGTTCAATTTTTTTTTACTCCACATAATGAGATTGTGATAGTACACTGCAATCATTATCCCTTAGGATCTTGATGCCTAAAATAAAATTTCCTCAACCAAAATTTTCATATCAAATTTAGAGGCATGAAAATATTTAGTATCATGCACTATATTATGGCAAGTTCCAAATATAAGTAAGTCATCAACATATAAATAAATAATGACACATTCATTATTATTTAACTTATTATATATGCATTTATCCTGATGACCATAAATCACAAATCCATGTGTAAGCATCATATATCAAAATTTTCATGTCATTGTATAGGTGCTTATTTTAATCCATATAAGGATTTACAAATTTATAAACTTTATGTTATTTTCCAAGGACAACACAACCATTCGGGTTGCTCTATATATATTTAATTCACCTATTAGAAAAACAATTTTAACATCCATATGATGTATGTGTATGATAGGTTTGTAAATAGATACAATGACAAACAACATTCTTATAGATTCAATTCTAATAATTGAAGAATAAGTATCAAATAATCAACATGATACTTTTGCTTATAGCCTTTAGCTACCGAGCATGCCTTATACTTGTCTATGATCTCATTCAGTTATAATTTTCTTTTAAACGCCCACTTGTAACTAATAGGCTTAACCTTAGGTGTAATCTCAATCCATTCCAAGTATGATAACTTACATGTTCATCAACAAATTTAATTGTATTATAATAACTTACATGTTCATCTTCAACAATACAGGTAAGAAAATTGTTACCGTAACTCTTTTTCTCCCTATTTCGCTTACTTCTTCTCAATTCTTGCACATCACAACAAGGTCATTAAAAGTATCAATAGGTTCATGAAACATATTTTTCTTATTTTTCAAAGGAAACTTATACTTAAAGAAAGTATTTTTAAGATTCAACAATAGTATTAAATTCTAAATACATCACTATTGATAAAAATAACTCTATATCATGAACTATAGTAAACATAAGCAATAAACACACAATCACATATTTAAGAATCAAGTTTCCTCCTTTTAGATTCATGTAGCATGACCTTAGGCAAGTACTCCCACATTTTGAGCTATTCTCCTTTTAGATTTGGGTAATATCTTAGCTAATCACCCATAGAATTTGAGGTATACTAAGTTAGGCTTACGCCATTCTCAACTTCATTTTTATATTTTATAAAAATTTCCAAAACTTCATATTTGGTTCTTAATAAACAAAGCTAAGTAAATATAGAATGATCATCAACAAAGATTACATAAAATCTCCTACCACCTCTAGTCATTGGGTATGTTAAATCATCCAAATTACTATGTACCAAACTAAGGAGTTGGGTTCCTTTTGTTATGGATTTGCAAGGTATTTTTATTTCAAATTCACAAAAACCTATCTACCATCTCAAAACAATACATATAGCCAAAAAAAAATACGTATATATATTTTTTCAATATCACTCTTGCATATGGTGGATAAAAGGAAGATTTATTCCCACTAAATCTTATCCACTAGCCACTAGTTTAATCATTTTTTTAAAAAAAATTTATATAAAGAAATTTTTAATTATTTTCCATAATTTCTCATTTCATATATTTGAGTCAAGAGATGTAACAATAATGGAATTTGTACATAGAGCCAATAGCCTCTAGCTATTAGAAACCACTCTTTAGACCGTCCATAATTTCACAAGAATAAGACACTCAATATTTTGTAAAATTTTGACATCATTATACCACAATTGTATAATACAAATGTTTAATCATTCACAATTTCTTTTTCAAATGACCATAAATGGTTACTTGAACACTTTGGCAAGAAAGATAATATTTAATTAAAATACAGTATCATTGTATCTTCATCATAGAATAGGAGTGTCAAGTTCGTATGGCACCATTTATCCCACTTAACAATAGGAATGCCTTCACCATAAGTCTACACCATTTTTTTTCTCTTTCAAAATTGTACCAAAAAAATAAATTTTTATCTCATTTCTCATAAAAATTATTGTTAAACATTTTTTTTTTCTTTTATGAATTCCAAAAACATTTCAATAGACATAAAAAAAATTTCACAAAATAGAATAAACAAATAGTATCACATAATTTATCACACAAATTGCAAATGCAATAATTAAATTAGTATTCACATTTCAAGGCAATGTTACATAATATTATTCATGTATCAATGAATCAAAATCACGTTTGGATGGACATCATTATTTTTTTCTTTAAAATATTAGTCCACCAAATTGTTTAGATAAACCATATAGCAAAATAAACCCCACAAAAGATGTAAGTAATTATGTCTAAGAATATAACTACTAGCACTTTTTTTTTATAAACATAATATCATATCACAACAAAAAATTTCATCATCAATAACTTGTTTATCCATTCTGAAACATAAACCTCAACCTTTAACATTGTTGGAAATATTTTAGTGAATAAACAAGTTTTGATACAAAATTAATATCCCAAATAATTAGCAAGAATATAAAATAAAAAGGAGTTTAGAACGATCTCACAATACTATAGAATCATGCTGTGAAAGCGTCATCCTTAACTTTTTTATTCATCTCTCTCTCTCTCTCTCTCTCTCTCTCTCTCTCTCTCTCTCTCTCGTCCTTCAATAAAATGCTCACTCATTTCTCACAAACAATAAAGAAATAATAAAAATAATAATATTTAAATGAAGTTTAAAATAATAGAGTATAGGATGTAGGGCAATGTAAAGTGAGATATTCAAAAAAATAAAGTAGTTTTTTAACTTGCTAAAAGCTAAATTTTTAGCACTACCAATGTAAATACTCTTACTATAGCAACTTTGCAAATTTATACATCTTTAACTTGCCCTGTGTGAGTGATTTTAAGGCTTCAATTGTTAGGATTAGTGCCCTAGAATCCTATTCTATGATGTCATGTATTATATTATGTATGACATGATGTATGACTTAATATTATAATTAATAAAGTTGTTTTATTATTATCTGAAATAATAGTAACATGAATATTTGGACATTATCATATAATCCATAAGATGCATAGTATGTGATTTATGTGAAAAGTCACAGAAGAAATAAATCACAAGTTCTTTGTAAACTAAGAATTTAGTTCGTAGTCAGTGATGAAATTGGGCGTTTCATCTACGAAGACTATAACATATTAATTAAAATGATTTGTCTTGATCATGGAATTTGTGACTTCTAGTTGATATGTTTTAAGAGTTAAAACATATTGAATAGGACCGCTGTGAAATTTATTATTCACCTAATGACTATCAATTGAATAATAAATCTCACGACTTATATTTACATGAACTCTTAATCTTAAGAAAATAATGGACTTGATCATGAAGTGTAGGTTGCTTTGATATATCAAGAGTGAGATCTAAAGTAATGGTTAAAACTTCAGTATGTTGGGCAGCCACATTTAGTGTTGATGAAACATATATTCTCAAGATGGAATTCATAGTCTCTTAACGGAGATACAAAATATTCCCTTGAAATAAGTTTAATGGGTTTGTTATTCAGAATGTTAGGCTTAACTACTTTAGTAAATAGTTACTAAAGTATATATTTATGAAATTGGATTTCATAAATATATAATGAATAACTTAAATGATTAAACCGGGTACTCAAGGATTAAGATGTAGTAATCTACAAAGTGGCAATCTTCATTCATGAATTTGTATTACTACGAATATTTTATGAAGGGGTTGCATGTACAATAAAGTCTTAGGATATAATTTATTAATTAGGCCTAGAGTGCAATTATATTTATACAGTGGTATTAAATATAATTAATGGTAACTTTGGACTTGTCAAGAGTTGACTGAAAAGTCCAAGGCCCATTGGGGCTAGTGTCTTATTTGTTCCCTTTTGGTCCCACTCCAAGTCACATACTAGAGCCCAATTGGAAAGACCCAAAAGGCTAGCCCAATTAGATAATCAGTTATTAGGAGAGAAACATACAGAATTTTGTAACATCACATGTGCATGAATTGATATGTATGTGAGTGTTTGACACTCTCTCATTCTCTCTAGAACAAACTCATATAAGTGATTGAGATACCACACATCTTGGGCATTAGTGGAATTGGAGTGAAGATTGAAAGTGTTTCCAGGAACTTCTGATCTTTGGTTTTGAAATTCACCGCACCAAGTTACACTCTTTTGTTCTATATTCTGAAACTTACATAGTGCATGTTATCAATTGTGAATAAAGTAGATCGGTTAATTTTTCTGCTATTTACATATATATAACCAACAATTGGTATCAGAGCGGTCTTCAATTCCAATCTGTATAACATGTTTTGTGAGTTTTAGAATTAGAGATAATAGTTTCATAATGCTAGAAGATTATACATGTATTTAATTTTCTGTATGGTTGTTGAAACTATGATTTGATAAAAACTGATATTGATGTTATGACGTTGTTTAAATTTGAATTTAAGTATGTTAAATTGAAGTTTAAGTCTATAGCATCAATGGAATTTAGTTTTGCTATCAATCTCTGTCTATAATGTTCATATGATGGTTGTTAGTTCACGAAAAGTCATTAAAAACAGCCTTAGAAAAATTCTGGAAATTCAAAATTCACAAAGCTCGATCGATTGAGAAGCTATCGAGCATCGATCAAGCCTGGAGATTCAGAAGCTTGATCGATTGAGAAGCTATCGAGAATCAACAAAGCAAACAGGAGATTTCTTGATCGATCAACCAGCTATCGATCAGCTATCGAGCTAGCAAGAATGTTTCTCGATCGATTGACTAGCTATCAGGAAGCTGTCAAGCCTGGGAATTTTTTGAATTTTTCTAAGTGTTTTCACATATATAAAGTGCAAGGCTGTGTGTGATTAGTTTACACATGATTTCTTATTAAAAACCTTTATTTTAAAACATCTAGTGGGAGAGAGATACAAGGGTTGGATCTCACGGCCTCCATTGTTGGTTCATAGTAGTGTGGAATATATACTTTGTCTTTGCTTTGAGCTTAGCATTCCATGTAGAGAGTATTTATTTCATGGTCCTGCAAGATTGAATTTCTTGGTTTATAGTAGTTTGATCAAACACCTTGTCATAGCTTCGAGCTTTGCATTCTATGCGAAGTGTGTTTTGTATCATGGTACTACAAAATAAGCCTATTAAGGGGATGAAATGTGGCTACACATAATTCTAGATAATGGTACACACTAGACTAAATATTATAGTATCCTCTATGCTGAGTTCTTACTTCTTACTATTATTATTTAGAGGCCAAATGTATAACGGCATATTATTAGTGTATGATAAGAGTTATCATGAGAGCACTAATAATAAGAAGAGTTCTTAATCAATCATAGTATTTAATGTTCACTCTATGCTGAGGAATATTGAATATGGGATTGGGTTGTCATTGCATATAATATACTATGGTTTTATTAAGGTTCCATACTATATGTTTATATGCTAAATTAATAACGTCCAGCTTACTTATTATATTTATGTTTATTATTTTTCAGATTTGAACATGGCATCATTTAGCCCACTTGTTACCATTCTTAATCAAAACAAACTGACTGGATCCAATTATGTTGACTGGAAAAGAAATTTGGACATAGTTCTCACTGCTGAAGAGCACAATATGTGCTACTAAACTATGTCCTAGCTTTCCTTCAGTAGATGCTCCTCTTGAGGAAAAATAATGATATGATCGTTGGCAGAAATCTAATGAGATGGCCAAGTGCTACATCTTAGCATCTATCTCAAATGTTCTACAACATCAAATGTAGGATGTAGAACTAACTTCGGACATTATGCTAAGTTTGAAGGAGATGTTTGGTGAGCAAGGCCGTTCTGTAAGGCAAGAAACCATGAGGCAAATATATAATACCAAAATGGCTGAAGGTAGTTCAGTGAGGGAGCATTGTCTTACAATGATTTCCAATCTGAATACATTGGAAGTTTTAGGTGCCGATATTGATGGAGAATCCCAAGTAGATATGATACTCCAATCACTACTGGAATCATTCAAAGAATTCAGACAAAATTATAATATGAACAAAAAGATTTACTCTTTGTCTAAATTAATGAATGAATTGGTAGTTGCGGAAGGCATTCTTGGTACTTCTAATTTTGAAGACAATGTGGGTGAAACTTCTACTTCTCAACCTAAGTCGAAAGGAAAGGGTAAGAAGAAGAAGAAGAAGGACTTCACCAAGCAAGATGGTAAACAAATTGCCATAGGGGTTGTTAATAAAGGAAAGAAGCTCATAGGAAAATGTTTCCATTATTGTGAGAAAGGACATTGGAAAAGGAATTGTCCAAAATTCAAGGCTACCAATAATAAGAGTATGAATATTTTATTCCTCCTTGAAATATGTTTGGTACAAAATCCCACAGATTCTTAGCGTGTGGATTCAGGCTGTACTAATCATATCTAGAATTCTTTGCAGGAGTTCCAGGAGACGAGAAAACTTAATGAAGGAGAATTGTTTCTTACTTTGGCTGATGAGAGCAGGATTCCGGTTGTAGCTGTTGATGTTTATAATTTGTGTTTTGAATTTAGAGTTTTATTATTAGAAGACTGTCTGTATGTACCTAATGTTCGTAGGAATTTAATTTCTGCAACTTATTTAGGTAAACATGGATATTGTGTTATCCTTAAAGACAATGTTGTAATAAAAAAGAGTAAAATATTTATCTGTTCTGGCAATATTGTTGATGGCCTTTATATTTTAACTCTAGATAAATATGAACTATATAATTCTGAATTAGATAATGACTCTCATGTAAAATCATTAAAGAGAAAGTTTCATTCTACTAATGATTTATATCTTTGGCACTTGCGTTTGGGTCATATTAATTCAAATAGGATTCAAAGACTGATCAAAGACTCTTATAGTCTATGGACTTTGATGAATATCTAGTTTGTGAATCTTGTTTGGAAGGTAAAATGACCAAACAACCTTTTAATGCAAAAGGTAGAAGAGCCCAAGATTTGCTAGAACTAATACATTCAGATGTATGTGGTCCTATGTCAATCCAGGCAAGAGGTGGCTATGAGTATTTCATTACTTTCACTGATGATTACTCTAGATTTAGTTATGTGTTCCTAATGAAACGGAAGTCCAAAGCCTTTGAAAAGTTCAAAGAGTATAAGGTTGAAGTTAAAAATCAATTAGGAAAATGCATAAAGGCTATTCGATCTGATCGTGGTGACGAATACCTTCTTAGGGATTTTAAAGATTACTTAACTGAAAATGGGATTATATCCCAATTGACTACACTTGGAACTCCACAACAAAATGGTGTAACGGAAAGAAAGAATATGACTCTTTTAGATATGGTTAGGTCCATGATGAGTTATTAACTTTACCTATTTCTTTTTGGGGATATGCCATAAATACTAAAATGTATCTTCTGAATTTAGTACCTTCGAAGTTTGTTCCTAAAACACTTGTTGAGTTGTGGAATGGGCGTAAGGCTAGTATGAGACATCTCCATATTTGGGGTTGTCCAGCACATGTATTGAAAGGAAAGTCTGACAAGTTACAGCCTAAAGCAGAAGTGGTTTTCTTTGTAGGGTATCCAAAAGGAATTGTTGAAGGTTTATTCTATAGTAATAAAGATAATAAAGTGTTTGTTAGCACAAATGCCAATTCTATGAAAATGACTATATGAATAATTATACTCCTAGAAGTAGAGTTGTTTTGGCTGAAATGATTGAACCTATAATAGAACAACCAATGGATGAAACTAGGGATGATGTGGATGTATTAGATACACCACAAGATACTGCTCATGAGATGTCTAGTACACAGGTGTCTCGTCATAGTGGGAGAATTGTTCGGCCCCCTATAAGATTCATAGGTTTGGGAAAAACTTATGAAGCTATCTCAGAAGAGGCTGAATCGGATCCCTACAATTATAAAGAGGCAATGAATGATATAGATGCGCATCATTGGGTCAAAGCATGAAATCTGAATTAGATTCCATGTATTCCAATCATGTTTGGGATCTTGTAGAGGCGCCTAATGGTATTAAACATGTTGGTTGCAAATGGGTTTACAAGAGGAAGAGAGGGATAGATGGAAAGGTTGAAACCTTTAAAGCAAGGCTAGTGGCGAAAGTGTATACACAAAAAGAAGGTATTGATTATGAAGAAACTTTTTCACCAGTAGCAATGCTTAAATCTATCAGAATTCTCTTATACATTGCTGCTCATTATAATTATGAGATTTGGCAAATGGATGTCAAGACTGCGTTTCTCAATGGCAATCTTGAAGAGGAAATCTATATGTTGCAACCGGAAGGTTTCATAGCTAAGAACCAAGAGTATATGGTATGCAAGTTGAAAAGGTCCATTTATGGACTTAAACAAGCATCTAGGTTATGGAACATCATATTTGATCAAGTAATCAAGTCATTTAGTTTTGAACAAAATTTTGATGAACCATGTGTGTACAAAAGACATCGAGATAAAGTAGTAATGTTCCTAGTACTTTATGTTGATGATATTCTACTCATTGGGAATGATGTAGGGATAATGTCATTAGTAAAAGTTTGGTAGCCAAGCCAATTTGATATGAAGGACTTGGGTGAGGCTAACTTTATTCTAGGGATCAAGCTTTGACGAGATCGCAAGAATAAGATATTAGGCTTATCACAAGCTAGATATATAGATAAGGTTCTAGAACAATTTACTATGCAAAACTCCAAGAAAGGTTTACTTCCTTTCAGACATGGAGTTCCTCTGTCTGATTGCCAAAGGCCTAAGACTCAAGAGAAAGTAGATATGATGAGACAAGTTCCTTATGCTTCTGCAGTGGGAAGTCTCATGTATGCAATACTTTGTACTAGACTAGATATTTGTTATTCAGTTAGCATGGTTAGCCGATATCAATCAAATCCAGGACCAAAACATTGGCAAGTAGTTAAGCATATTCTCAAATATCTACGAAGAACTAGAGATTATATGCTTGTTTACCGAAGTGAGGATTTGATACCTATTGGCTATACAGATTCAGACTTTTAATCGGATCTAGATTTCAAAAAGTCTACATCAGGATGTGTTTTCACCTTGGGAGGTGGAGCCATAATTTAGAGGAGTGTCAAGCAATCTTGTATTGCAGACTCCACAATGGAAGCAGAATATGTTGCTGCTTGTGAAGCAGCAAAAGAAGCTGTATGGCTCAAGAAGTTCTTTTCTAACATTGGTGTAATGAGAATGGAACAAGTTCTCGTCACATTGTTTTGTGACAATAGTGGTGCAATTGCACAATCAAAAGATCCAAGGAATCACAAGAAATGAAAACACATTGAGAGAAAGTATCACATCATTAGAGATACTTTCCTTAGCAAATTATTAGAGAAAGTATCACATCATTAGAGAAAGTATCACATCGTGGAGATGTGGTGGTAGCAAAGATTGAAAGTGCAAATAATCTAGTAAATTCCTTTGCCAAAGCCTTGCCTCAAAGGACCTTCGAGTCATATTTGGAGAGAATGAGAGTTAGATTAGTGCACAATAGTCTTTAGGGCAAGTGGGAGATTGTTGGGATTAGTGCCTAGAATCCTATTGTATGATATCATATATTATATTATGTATGATATTATGTATGAAATGATGTATGACTTAATATTGTAATTAATAAAGTTGTTTCATTATTATCTGAAATAATGGTAACATGAATATTTGGACATTATCATATAGTCCATGAGATGCATATTATGTGAAAAGTCACAGAAAATATAAATCATAAGTTCTTTGTAAACTCAGAATTTAGTTCGTAGTCGGTGATGAAATTGGACGTTTCATTTACGAAGATTATAACATATTAACTAAGATGATTTATCTTGATCATGGAAGTCGTGACTTCTAGTTGATATGTTGATATGTTTTAAGAGTTAAAACATATTGAACATGGCCGCTATGAGATTTATTATTCACCTAATGACTGTCAATTGAATAATAAATCTCACGACTTATATTTACATGAACTCTTAATCCAAAGAGAATAATGGACCTGATCATGAAGTGTAGGTTGCTTTGATATATCAGGAGTGAGATCTAAAATAACGGTCAAAACCTCAGTATGTTGGGCAGCCACATTTAGTGTTGATGGAATATATATTTTCAAGATGGAATTCATAGTCTCTTAACGGAGATACAAAATATTCCCTTGAGATAAATTTAATAGGTTTGTTATTCAAAATGTTAAGCCTAACTATTTTAGTAAATAGTTACTAAAGTATATATTTATGAAATTGGATTTCATAAATATATAATGAATAACTTAAAGGATTAAATTGGGTACTTAAGAATTAAGATGTAGTAATCTACAAAGTGGCAGTCTTCATTCATGACTTTGTATTACTATGAATATTTTATGAAGGGGTTGCATGTACAATAAAGTATTGTGATATAATTTATTAATAAGGCCTAGAGTGCAATTATATTTATATGATGGTATTAAATACAATTAATAGTAACTTTGGACTTGTCATGAGTTGACAGAAAAGCTCAAGGCCCATTAGAGCTAGTGTCTTATTTGTTCCCTTTTGGTCCCACTCCAAGCCACATACTAGAGCCCAATTGGAAAGACCCAAAATGCTGGCCCAATTAGATATTCAGTTATTAGAAGAGAAATATACATAATTTTGTAACAATAACATGTGCATGAATTGATATGTATGTGAGTGTTTGACATTCTCTCATTCTCTCTAGAACAAACTCATATAACTGATTGAGAGACTATACATCTTGGGCGTTAGTGGAATTGGAGTGAAGATTGAAAGTGTTCTTAAGAACTTCTGATCTTTGGTTTTGAAATTCAATGCACCAAGGTACACTCTCTTGTTCTATATTCTGAAACTTACATTGTGCATGTTATCAATTGTGAATAAAGTAGATCCATTAATTTTTCTGCTGCGTACATATATATAACCAACATCAATATGTAAAATTGAGCCATTTTTCTATTTTCATTATCTGATGCAAATGCTCTTACCAAAAGCGCAAATCTTCTTTTATTTTTTTATTTTTAAAAAAAATCCAAGGCAACCACATGGGTTAGCCCTTTTTTCCCAACTTTTGCACACTCAATGGATTGGACTCATGGCCAATGTTGGTTTTCTATTTCTTCTTAATGAATTTTCTTTTTCATTATAAAAAAATAAAAATAAAATATGTTATTACTTATTACTGTCATGTGATGAGGGGTTCATAAGTCCACCTAAAGACCTACTTTTTATTCAACAACAAAAAAAAAATTATATTCTGTCTTATAAAATATATATTAAAAAAAGGAATTCAAATTATTAATTTTAGCTCTTCTAGAAGTACACCATTTGTCACAATTAATTGAAAAGTGGTTGATTGTGAGTGGTAGATAATCAGTTTCACATGAGCCCACCACTTTTGGTTGATAAATGAGAGTTGTGGCACAAAAGTTGTATTCCTAAACTTACTTTATTTATTTTGATCATGGCTTTCCAACAAACAAAGATAACTATTCAAACTATTACCAGCTATTCAATAAAGTTCAAATAACACAATAAGAGCATTAGAATTAGGTGTGCTTGGAACACCAATCATCAAAAATACCCCTATACCAGGTGTCTAAAGTGCCAAATAAATAAAGCATTTATATCTGTACGCTTCTACTAATAGAAGCTTACAGACACAAATGCTAAAAAATAATTTTTTAAAAAAAATTCGGTCTCTCTCTCTCTCTCTACTAATTATTTGTTCTCTCTCCCTCTCTCTCTCTCTCTCATTGTAAATTATCTCTCCTTTTTCTTCTCCTTCACGATCTCTCTCATGTCCCTCTCTCTCTCTCTCTCCTGGCCGTGGTGATCGGCCATTACTGTGGATCAATTGGTAGAGATATCGCATGCGATAAAGTTTGGGCAGTTTTTTTTCCTAGTTGTGGATTGCATGTGATTGTGGGTGGTGGTGAATTGCATTTGATTGTGGGTGATAGAGTTGGTTTTGGTGGTGGTGGGTTGTGGGTTTAAGGTGGTGATGGTGTTTTGTTTTTCTTTTTTCTTCGGTAGTGGTGGGTTTGGTGGATTTCAAACCTAGGTGATTGTGATTTTTTTTGGATTGTGATTTGGGGTTGTGAGTTTGAGGTATTGATGGTGATGGTGATGGTGATGGTATTCTGGTTTTTTTTTTTTAATAATTCACAGAGAGAGAGAGAGAGAGAGAGAGGGTGTGAGGATGAACGGAGAGAAAAGAGAGCTTCAAATTAGTGAGAGTGAGAGACTGATAGAGAGGAAGAGAGAGAAAGAGAGAAAAATGAATAAATAATTAAATAAATAGAATATGAAATTAGAACATGTGATGTAGAGTGTATTGTCAAATTCTATGTTAAAGTAATAAAAGTAAGTTTTGGTGTGTGAAAATAGAAGTCTTTTAAGGCGCCCGACGGCATGCTTTAAGTGACTTTTCGAATTGAGATTAAATTCTATATGGACTTGGTGTAAACCCTTTAGTTTACACCTTCCAATAAGGACATGCCACATTACCATATTACTAAAATATAAATGCATATAATCATGTAAGATAACATCTCAATAAACACCATATTTCAAATTTTAAGTAAAAGACTAATGTGGTGTTATTAGATGTAATATGATGTATTGAATTTTAAGTAAAAGACTGATGAGGCAATATCTTTTTGAATAGTGTAAAACATGAGTTACACTCTATCATTACCAAATTTAAACTCTTTTGAATTTGGATAAAAGATAAGATCTAAAATTGGGCTATAAATGAACCAACTGTTTATAAAGAAGTTTATATTTGTTTGTTTAGCGAACTAGTCAAGTCCAAGCTTAGTTTAGGATTGACTATTAAATGAGTCAAGCTCAAATATGATAATGTATTATTTAACATGAGGCTCAATTTAATTATATACAATGTTATATTTTTATATATTTACTTGTCTTAAAATATACTTATATAGACTTGAGATTAAATTGTATAAGTTTGAAAATAAGTTCATATGAAATCAAATTATTATTTGTAATTTTTTGACAATCTAAAAATTTTATTTTTAGTAAAAATTTATAAATTTATGAAGGGTACAAAATTTTAGTCATGGTTTTACTAGAAATTTATTGATAATATAAATATTTTATTTGTAGTAAGTTAGTCAAGAGCTTATAAATAAATTTCAAATTTAATGACTTTATAGAAATTTCAAATTTGTTTACACTTTCAAATGTTTTTTCCCAATGGGCAATTGAGTGGAAGCACCAAAGGCAACAATGTGGAATTGGCAGCAGCCATTATTAGATTGCTATGTTCTTGGGTATTGTGCTTAGAAATAGAAACTATGAAAGTGCAAGAATTCAAAAGAAAATAAAAGAAATTGATATTTTAAAAAAAATCATTTTCTTTATTGTTTTTCCTTTTAATTAATCTTTTCATAAATTTTTTGTCTAACATGGATTTATTTTATTATTAAAATGATTATGTGGTTTTTTAAAAAATATTTAATTAATTGATTTAATATTATTATGTTAGCCACATGTGTGCCAAATAGGCAAATCATTTACCACGTAAAACATTTTCCGTTAGTGAGTTAACGGTAGGGACTAAATTGATTACATGTTAAAAATAACAGTGCTCAAATTAACTCTACCAAAATGTAAAGATAAAATTGATCGTGGCCCCAAAATGTAAGGACTAAAATGGTGTTTTCGCATTCTTCCTTTTATCAGAGCATTAGCATTGGAGGCGTAAAACCCTCACGTTTCTAAAATAGCCACTAACCATCTAAAAAAGAGCTCCATTAAGGGATGTATACCTAAATTTTCTTACAATATGTGAATAGTAAGTTCTTATATTTAGAACTTATTATTCATGAGCTTGTAAACTAAAATAATATTTTTTATTCAATTTTTCCCTCTTTCTCACTTTGTCTCACTCACTTTATGTTTATATTATTATTTGATAAGATAGTTTATATTATTTTAATGAGTTGTATGTAAAAATAAAAATAAAAATATTAAACGAGTTATAAAATAAAATAATAAAATTAATAAAGTGACGATTGAAAAGTAAAATAAAATTTTTTTTTTTGGCATCCTCGGATGCTTTATGGTCTTGGTCTTGGATTGGATAGATCATCACCCACCCCCAGACAGACTAGGGTAAAATGTGGTACTTTTGTTTGTACACACTTTTTTATAATCTGCAAAAGTTGAAAAAAATTATAGAAGTAAAAAAACAAAGACTATTTTCTTTTTGGTACTCTAAATCAGTATTGGCATATAATAATAAAAGTAGATAGTTCACTATCACTAACAAGAAGTAAAACCATCTTTTGTTGTTTCCCCTTTCTGAGAAAGTTGGAAAAACCTTTTTTTCTCTCTGACATCTGTGCTTGTTGTTCCTCCTGGCTCCTAGTACTGCACTATACTATGCCACTGTTTGTCATAAAAGCAGCTTAATTAAAATCTTTAACTTTCTCTCCCAGATTCTGAAGCAAGTACTAGAAAGTTATATCCTCTGTTTTTCTGGGGAATCCCTTCCCCAGGTAAAAAAAAAAAAAAAAAAAAAGGCTATAGATCTTTTTACCTTTCTGCTCTGCTCCCTTGGCCTCTTCTTCGATCTGCTGCTCCCACAAAACAAGCAAGTTAGTAAGTATATCATATAATGGATGTAAGTTCCATCAAAATTAAACCTTCTACTTCGATCTGCTACTACTTATTATTCTTTCTTTAATTTTAATTTTTACACATTTATTCTGGGTTTCTTTTGTCTCTTATATATATATATATATATATATATATATGTTGTTTATTATTATTATGTTATTATAGGAATATTGTAAGAGGAGTGGACAAATCCCGGCGTTTGGGGACTGGGATAACGCAAACGAGCTGCCAATCACTCAGTATTTCGAGTGTGCAAGACAGGCCGGTTTGATTCGCTACAGTAGTTCTTCCTCCGGAGAGACTGATCATCATCCTTACGTGCGTGGCGACCTGTACGCCGTTGATTTCAACAAACCATCTCGCTTTGTCCCTCCTTCACGCAAGGTCTCTCTCTCTCTCTTTTCTTCTTCATCCACTTCCATTAATTACCTATTTTACATTTCTTTTTAAATATTTATTTATGATGTTTTAGTTTGTTTCTTTATTTGGGTTCAAAATTTGAGTGTGTGCTGATATATTATTAGTATTTCCTGTTTTTGAAGTTTGAACGCAAAGTAAGAAAGTGAGTCAAACATATATGACACATTTCGGAAAATATGGCTGGAATTGGAAGAGCTCGTTTTCAGATTTCAAAGTCAAAATTCCCAACTACTATTTTCTCAAACACGCATGTATATATATATATATTATTCTTTGGGTTCGGTATAATTGGTACAAGTTTCACACATTTTCGTGTGCAAAAGTCAAGGGAAAGGAAAAAAACTACGTACATTTTTGTTTGCATTACTTTAATTCCATAGATTTCGAGAAAAGTGCTTGTTTATAATTTTTTATATGGTGGAATATTTGATTTTTTTTTTTTCCTTTGAAGATGGTGTATTTTATTTAGTTTTTATGAAATAGTAAAATAAAAAGAGACGATTTTATGAACAAAAAAAAAAAAAAAGAGAGACGATTTTATTATTATTATTATTATTATTTGTTTTATAAAAAATAAAAAAACATAAAGTTTATACATATAATTTACAGAAACAGTGAAACATATTTACATTTTAAAATAAAAAAAGAATATGTAATAATGTTGTAATTTGTAACTTACACTAATAATTTAATGCATATGCTGTTTCATAAACTAGAAAGAAAAAAAAAAGAGTTAGATGTTAATTCAGATAATTCAAACATTCTGTTTACAAAATTATATACTCCCTTCGTCTTATTTTTTTTTTGTCCTCTATTTCATTTTGAGATGTCCCAAAATATTGTCCTGTTTCTAAAAATAAAAGTCATTAATTTACTAATGTTCCTATTATATCCCTATTAATTTACTTATTCAATTTTTTGATAAATTTTTTTAAGAGTTGTTTTGGAAATTTATACATTTTTAAAAGGTAGACAAGATAATAAATGATGTTCTCTTAAAAAATTTGACTTTTCAAACAGAACAAAAAAAAAAAAGAAGACGGAGGTAGTATATATATATATATATATATTTATGTTTATTAATTATTTGAAAAAAAAAAAGAATTGGTGAGATAGATAGATAGATAATGATGATTTTGAGTCTGAGACATGGAAATGCGGGGTAATTTGTACTGTAGACGACAAGGGAAAGGGCTGGTAGTGGTGTCAGAGAAAGAGAAAAGCGATATAATAATAATAATCATCATCCGCAACTCAAGGAGCCAAAAAAGGTCAAAGCTGCCCAGAAGGTTTGTGACGTGACGGAACCGTCAACTAAAACCGCTCACACTGCGGCTACTTCTACTATTCAGAACGACGCCGTTCCACCACCTCCTCCTCCTGCTTCAAAACCCATTGACGAAGATCTCTACAAAATCCCTCCTGAGCTCCTCCTCCACACTTCTAAGCGGGTGGGTCCCTCCCTCCATTCTCAATCTCTCTCTCTCTCTCTCTCTTAATATTTTATTTATTTCTCTTAAGATTAACTTAATTTCTTAATTTGTGTAATTATGAGTGCTGCACAAATTTTTTTTTTTTTTATTACGAGTAATGTTAGATATGCATTCTTTTTTTACAAATTTTTTTACAAATTACTGATATAATAAGTGATTATTAGTAAATAAAAAAGTAACGTTAATGGTAGGATAAAATGTTAGATGAAAACCAATAAAAAACTGGTCACATCAACAGTTTGTAAAAATGTTGTAAAATAGTTTGTGTCTGCAGTATTACTCATTGATTACACGAACTTGTTACTTTTTGTCAATCACACTTAAGTTAACATATTGTAAAATTATGTGTTAGTACTCCTAAGCTCACTAATAAAATTATAATAAGCATATATAAATCTTAGTAAAAACCTATTTAACAAACAATCTAATTAAGTAGTAATAGCCAAGACCACCTCAATTATATCATATGACCTTCACAATGAGAAATATGATTCAAATGTCATCTTTGATGTTGTAATAATTGAGTTATTTAAAAGATTTAAATATTATTTACAATAAATATAAAAATGGAAAAAAGTATGAAAATCCAAACACATGCAGCAGCATTATAGTGTCACAACAAGAACAAGGGAATGGATCATTTAGAGCATGCATTCTCCTGCCATCGCTTTCTATTTAATTTCCACAAGATTCATATTTATATTTATTAATTGGCTTCATGATATGTCCATATATAAAACTTATTTGTACACCACTGCACACTTTTGATGCGATAATCACTCCATAAATATAAGTGTTTGTGAGGTGTAGAGGGCAAATTCCACAAGATTCATATTTATATTTATTAATTGGCTTCATGATATGTCCATATATAAGACTTATTTGTACACCACTGCACATTTTTGATACGATAATCACTCTACAAGTATAAGTGTTTGTGAGGTGTAGGGGACAAAGGACAGAGTTCAAGTCTTTAAGAGGAAATTTCACATACCTATACACTTAGATTATATTAAAGAAGAATTCTATCTTGTAAAAAAAAATGAAAAGACTTGTTTGTACAAAGTAATATAATATTTAATACCATGCATGAGTGTGGCCCGTGACTGTGAGTGACGCACAACAAATAAGGTTCCTTAAATTTGGTACTGATTCAATTAATCGTGATGTTCAAATATTTCGTCAGCTGCCAAGCTTAAGCTTGCATGCCCCAATCTGATTATCTTTGTCACAAATTAATTGTGACAAGATAATAATAATAATAATAATAATAATAATAATACTTTCTGTTCTTAATTTTGACTTAATAATACTTTTTGATTCTAACCAAAAAAAAAAAAAAGAATGTGTACGTGACAGATTTTCTAATCTATAATTTTTTTATTATTGTAGAAAAAAATGCTGGGATTCTTTTCAAGATGTCTGGCACCGGCCTGCGCTGCATGAATTTGGAAACTCCTTGTTTGCTTCTTCTGCCGACAAAAAATGAGGATATGTTGAAAATTATGTATTGCTGCTCTCTCTCTCTCTCTCTCCAAAATGTTTCACAGTTGATGAATTTAAGCCAACGAATTAGGTAGTATAAATAATGTTGATTAGTTTTTTTTTTTTAATTATTATTTTTATTATTTTGAGTAATTACATAATTCTGACTGAAAATGGAAATTGTAAAAAACCCACACTCATACACAGAGCAAAGAAAAGAATACAAAGAGAGAGAACTTTCTAGAATTGCAATTATCAAGCTTAATTACAGTTATGAGTCTCAGTTACAATATATAAAAAGAAGAGAGAGAGAGAGAGAAATACGGAAACAGTTATAACTGAATCCTACACGTGTGATAACGGAGCTTAGCACGTGTTATAATTGAATTCAACAACCTAAACTCTAATACAACAAAAACGACACCATTAGGCTTAATGAGGAACAGCAGCGTTTTGCTTTAGGCGAAACTTGCGTTTTATAAGCTGGATAGAAGACACTGTTTTGGATTTGACCATTGGAACAGTATCATCTTCATTTGAAATCATCTTTGGTCTGTCATCCCCCCTCAAACGAAAGGGGAATTTCCACGAGTTTAGAAGAGAGCCAGTGAAATCTTGGAGAAGGAAGACCCTTGGTAAGAATATCATCAAGCTGATCATGAGTGGAAATAAACTTAACCAAGATATCACACCTAATCACCTTCTCACGAACAAAATGGTAATCAACTTTAATGTGTTTGGTCCAAGCGTGAAATACAAGATTCGAGGCAATGGCCAAAGCACTGACATTGTCACACCACAGTAAAGGGGGCTGAGGAAGAAAAATACCAAGATCATGAAGAAGCATACGAATCCAACATAACTTAGCAGCAGTAGAGGCCAAGGCATGATACTTAGCCTCGGTTGAGGACTAAGAAACAGTTGCCTATTTCTTAGCAGACCACGTAATTGGACAATTTCCAAAGAAAACCACAATACCTGTAATGGATTTATGATCAACTGGATCCCCAGACCAATCAACATCACTATAGGTAGACAAAGAAGAAGGACCAGGAGTGAAAGCAAGGCCACAATGAAGAGTCCCTTCAATGTATCTAAGAATTCTCTTAGCAGCTTGAAGGTGATTCTGAGTGGGGTTGCTCATGTATTGGCAAGCTTGTTGAACAGTAAAAGAAAGGTTGGGTTGAGTAAATGTAAGGTATTGCAAAGCACCAGCCAAGCTTCTATAAGGCTTAGGATTAGGTAAAAGAGGACTATCACTAGGAAGAAGATGTTGATTAGGAGAACAAGGTGTTTTACAAAGCTTATAATCAATCATTGCAAAATTCTGAAGCAGGTCAGAGGCATATTTGGTCTGATGCACAAAAAGGCTAGAAGATGTATAATCAATTTGGAGACCAAGAAAGTAATGCAGAAGACCAAGATCCTTGAGATCAAAATTAGAACTAAATAGTTGAATAATGGAAGAGATAAAGGACTGATTATTGCCTGTAATTTTTGTCATTAACATATAGCAACAAAAACACCAGATAGGAGCCATGTTTCAAAATGAAAAGGTTATCATTTGCACTAGAAGCATAAAAGCTAGTATGAAGTAGCTGAGTGGTAAATCTCTCAAACCATGCCCTAGGAGCTTGCTTAAGGCCATAAAGAGCTTTGTGGAGAAGACATACATGTTTAGGAAAAGCTGGATCAACATATCCCTATGATTTAGCCATATAGACCTCTTCTTTGAGAACACCATGCAAAAAGGCATTACTAACATCTAATTGCCTTAATTTCCAGCCATTGTTAACAGCCAAAGCAAGAAGAAGCCTCATAGTAGAAGGCTTAACAACTAGACTGAAAGTCTCCTCATAGTCCAAGTTAAACTGTTGAAGATACCCTCTAGCCACTAATCTAGCCTTGTATCTTGTAATGGAGCCATCACTATTTCTCTTCAGCTTATAAACCCACTTACAAGTGACCATATTCTTATGAGGAGGAAGAGGAACTAAGAACTAAGTATTCTGCTTTTGTAAAGACTGAAACTCAGCATCCATTGCAACCACCCATTGAGGATGTTTAGAAGCAACAGCAAAGGAAAGGGGTTCTGTCACAGTGTAATCACACTTAACCTACATAGCATTAAGCTTATATATACCATGCTTAGATCTTGTAATCATAGGATGAGCATTTTGAGTGACAAGAACAATATTTGTAGAGAGAACGGTATGAGAAGAAGACTTAGGTATAGCAGAACTAGACAAGGAAGTGGAAGTGGAAGGTGGAGAAGAAGAGTCAAGATTAAAAGGAATATGTAAGGGAATGGAAGCAAGAACAGACAAGGAGTATCAATTGGAAGGGGAATAGATGGAATAGGACAAGAAGAAGAAAGAAAGGATGGTAGAATGAAGGAGGTAAGGTCAGGTAAAGTAGAGGCGGAGTTAAGATCAGGCAAAATAGAAGTGGATCCAGATGTACCAGAAGCAAAAGATAAAGACTAAGAGGGACAGAACCATTGAGAAATATTAGAAGAGAAAGGAAGATGATTTGTATAAGTAGAATCAACAACAACAACAACAACAACAAAAAAAAGATTCATTGAAAATAGCATAGCAAGCAATGTAGATACGGTTAGTGGATGGATCTAAACAGATATACCCTTTAGACAAAGGGGGATAACCAAGGAAAATACAAGGTTTAGATCTGGGCTACAAATTATTCTTGTTAAAAGGCATGAGATATGGATAACAGGTAAACGCAAATGCTTTAAGAGCTTGAAGAGGTGGTGGTTTAGAATAAAGCCTTTCCCATGGTAATTGGAAGTCTAAAAAAGAAGATGGAAGTCTATTTATGAGGTAGGCAGCTGTGGATAAAGCATAAGACCAGTAATTGTATGGGAGATGGGATTGATAGAGAAGTGCTAAACTAGTTTCAACTATGTGCCAATGTTTCCTTTCAGAAACACCATTTTGCTCAGGGATGTAAGGACAAGAAGTTTGGTGGAGGATGTCATTCTCAGAAAAATAGGCTTGAAAATTAGAATTAGTATATTCAGATCCATTGTTAGTTCTTAAAACTTTGAGTTTAGTGGAGTGTTGAGTTTCAACAAGAGACTTGAAGTGTTTGAAGACAGATAAGACCTCACTCTTATGTTTAAGTAAAAAGAATCAAGTAAAATGAGTGTAGTCATAAACAAATATCACATAGTAGTTAAAACCAAACAAAGATTTAATGGGAGAGGGACCCCAAACATCACTGTGAACAACATCAAGAACAGAAGTGGAAACAATAGGAGTTTTATTCAAATGATGTTTATGCATCTTAGCACTTATATAGAATTCATAAGAGGAACAAACCTCATTAATCAAAGACAAAGTAAAAGAGGAAAATGCATGTTTAAGAGCTGAATACAAGAGTTTAGAGCTTGGATGTCTAAGTCTGTGATGCCAAAGCAGAAGTTTTTGTGGTTTGACAAACATGAAGGTAGAACAGTTGGAATGATGTACTGATGCAGATAGGTCAGAAAGTGAAGGAATGGGATAAACCCCATCTTTACTCAACCCTTTGTAAAGGATCTTCCCCGAGGGCAAATCCTAAATTAAGAACTTATTGGCATTAAAATAAAAAAATGCATTATTTTGGAGACAAAGTTTATGAATAGACAATAGATTAGATGCAAGATCAGGCACTCTTAGTATATTATTAAGCCTAAAATTATGAGTTAAAGTTTGAAGCTCACCATGGCCAATGTGAGTCACTGGCAACTCTTGACCATTCCCCACTGTGACAGTTTCATTTCCTTGCACTAGCTACTGATGAAGAGACAACTAAGACAGATTTGGAGTGACATGATTTGAGCAACTTGTGTCTGTGAGCCAAGAATTTGAGGCTTGAACCTAAGCAGCATTAGCCACCATGGATGCAAGTTTAGCAGGAGCATGCCTTCCCTGGTATAAAAAATCCATACGATGATAACAGTTGTAGGGGGGTGGGCCTGGATTGGGGTATTGGGCAAATTCTTGCCACACTAGGCCCGAGTTGTTTCTGGGTGAGGAGTCGGGACCGGCCCAATTGGAGCACACCTTGGCCCGGCTTGTGCGCAAACGTTGAGTCCAAGTCCAAGGGAAGACGCTGCGAAGTGGGCTTATCTTTTGTTCCTGCTGCAGGAACTTTTCTCCAATTTCTACCACAGGATTGGCTTTTCTACCGCAGAAGGAACTATTCTCCAATTCTACCAAAGGTCTAACTTTTCTGCTGTGCAGCAAGACTTTCTACCGTGCAGTAAAACCGTCTGCCGTGCAATAAAAGTTTCTGCTATCTGCCTGCTGTGCAACAAAACTTTCTGCTATGCAATGAAGCTATCTGCTATGCGATAAAGCTTCCTGCCGTAAAGCCTCCTGCCGTAAAGCCTCTTGCTGTGCAATAGAGCTGTCTGCCGTGTGAATGACTACTCTTTATTTTTACTGCAGAAATACTTTTCCACTTCCTTGGCTTGGCTTGTGCGTAAGCCACACCATGTTTGCTAAAATCTGTTTATAAGCTTACAGCAGGCAGAGTCATTGTTAACAGGTTATGGCAGGCAGACAATATATAGAAAACGTAAAGAAAATGCAGTCACTATTTCTGCCGCAATAAACAAGATAAATAACTTAAAAGGCCTCGCTTTTAAAGAATAACACTTAAACAAAGGATTAAAGCAGGATTAGTAGAGTAAAAAGAATGAGTCTGCCACACCAAGTATCACCGCGGGACTCTAACCAGGGAAGGGAAAATTGCTCCCTCAACGCAAGTAACTTCAAAGGAGAAATTAATTGCTTTGAGAGATTAGCCCCAAATGGTATGTGCCCGAGTATAAGTCGTATTTCCCTCCAATGGAGGACAAGGCTATTGAGGGAGAGAGGGGGTTAACCCATTTAGGTGCATGCCTGCCATAAAACACTCTGTTTTTCCTTCTTCCTCCTCTGTTCTTTTGTTTTATCTTTTCTCTCTGTTTTCTTTCTTAGAATTCTTGCCTTTCTTTTCTTTTTTCCTTTCTTTCTTTCTTTTCTTTTGTTTTCTTCTCTTTGTTTTCTCTTTTTTTTTTTTTTTTTTTCAATTCCCCTGTTTTTTCCTCCCTCTCTGTTTTTTTCTTTCTTAGAATTTCCTTCTCCCCTCCTGTACACAGCTACGGGTCTCTTATATAGAGCCTGCCGTGACTGATTTTACTATTCTAGCCCTTTCATGGCCCTTGTCTGGTATGTGAATCTTTTGCCAACCACTTACCGAGTCAATGGTTCTGACTAACACCATTGACCTGTGGCTTTCAGACAATGAAGGTTCCCTTTTCTACTCGTCCAGTGTGTACCCTCTCCCTCTCAGTCTCTCATGGCATGCACCCAGTGGTTCTTACCCAACCTTGCCTCTTTTGAATGGCATGTCATCCCAACAGGACTGTGCCCACCGAAAGAGCCTGGGCAAGAAACACAAGAATAGGTTTCCACTTCTCTCCCCACCGCCAGATCGAGCCCTCTCCCATGACCTCACCTTTTCCCATAGTGGCTGGGTATAGGCTGGTGATGCCTGGGTCGTACGCATGCTTTACCTTCTTGATGTTTCATACATTTGCCGAGGTCTGAAAATGGGTGCGCATATCCTGCCATGCGCTTTTTGGCCTTTTTTGGTATGAATTGCGTCTTCAGCAGGCCAACGTTTATGACTTGTCCCTTTCTTTAGAGAGTTGGGCCTTGCTTCTCACTAGGCTTTCTTCTTTATGGGCCTTTGGGTACAAATTTGTAAAAAATGGGCATCAACAGTTAGCCTCCTGAGCATATGGATTGCTCCTGCAATTCGTATGCGAAAACTCGTGTAGTTTTCTTCCGTGGGTTGTTTCACAACTCACATGCAAATGCTTCTCTTTAGGCACGTTGTTTTCTTTCTTTCTACAATTTTACGACCCTCCAAGGGTAGTCAAAAAGTGGTTGTTCATGAGGGTGGTGCTGGGTTTGCTGGCCCTCTTTAGGCCTGCTGTATGCTTTCCTTTTGCCCTTCATGACTTGTGCCTGCTAGGCCTCTTTGGGCCTGCTGTATGCTTTCCTTTTGCTCTTTATGGCTTGTGCTTTCTAGGCCTCTTTGGGCATGCTGTATGTTTTCCTTTTGCTCTTCATGACTTGTGCCTACTAGGCCCCTTTGGGCCTGCTGTATGTTTTCCTTTTGCTAAATTCCATTAGCCCAGTACTATCATTGGGCTTATACTATGCTGTTTCGAGCTTTCTTGGCTCATTTCATTGCTTTTGGGCCCCTTTGTCCCATTTGGGCTCCTTTTGGGCATCCTCGGCCCGTTTCATCACTTTCGGGCTCCTTTGTCCCATTTGGGCTCTTTTGTCCCATTTTATTCTTTTGGGCATCCTCGGCCTGTTTTATCACTTTTGGGCTCCTTCGTCCTATTTTATTCTTTTGGGCATCCTCGGCCTGTTTCATCACTTTTGGGCTCCTTTGTCCCATTTGGGCTCCTTCGTCCCATTTTATTCTTTTGGGCATCCTCGGCCCGTTTCATCACTTTTGGGCACCTTTGTCCCATTTGGGCTCCTTCATCCCATTTTATTATTATTTTTTTTTTGGCATCCTCGGCCCGTTTCAATTCTTTACTCCCATGGGCTTTTACTAATTTCATTGGGCTTCCCCAGCCCAATTACTGTATACTATCTTTGGGGCTCATGGGCTTGCCATCAACCACTTACTTTCTTTGTTTGCATTACTTCGGGCCTGCTGTGGCCCATTCTCACTTTTATACATCACATATAGCCCATGAGTTTGCTTTCTCTCTTTCCTGGCTCCTTTAAGCCCGTTTGCTCTCTCAAGGCCCATTTGTTTATTTCATAGACCTATGATCTATTATTCCTGCCGCTTTGGCTTAATAGTTTTTTTCTCACTTTACTAACTCTTTTCTTCCCATATGGTTTTCATTCAAAGGGATTGTTGATGATGATGATGATGTGTGCATCCTTCTCTTCATCATTTCTTCGCTTGTTTCTTGGTTTGCTTCTTGAAAATTCCTTGTGATCTTGAACTTCTACAATGGTACTCATTTCTTTATGTTTGCGGCAATTTGTATACTTATTTCTTCACGTTTCTACAGCAGCACGTATTCATTTCTTTGCTTTTGTAGGGATAAATACTTTTTTTTTTTGCTTCCGCAGAATATGTAGACACTTTCTGCCGCAATACATGCACTTATTTCTCTGCGTCAATACACCTTTTACTTTGCTTCTACTAGAGCAGCATTTATATTGTAGGAAATGAAGGTTGTAGCAGATTCTGCAGTAGAAAAATTAGGCTTGACTGCTTCAGCTAACTTACTTTCTCCACGTATTCCTCAGTATCATCTCTTCATTCTTCCATAAGTGTAGTTGCTCTCTAAGAATGGTCAGAAGACAATTGTCGTGGAATCCTTCCTTGTTGGGTTCTTCTTCATTATGATGTTCTACATCTCTGTAGAATGCTCAAAATTGGCTCTTTGGATTCTTTGACTCTTCTTTCTCTTGCCATCTTCGTGAATAGCACTTTGTGGAGCGAGGATCCTTCTTACGGTCTTCTTTTTTCTTTTCTTTTAGCCACCTAAGGCTGCTTCACTTCAGGCTTCATTCATTCTCTAAAAATAGAGAAAGTGTTGTCTTCTACTCCCTTCGCATCTAAGCCGACGACTGAAAAGAGTTTCATCAAAACAACTCTGCCACTTCACTTTCTTCAAGTAGAGTTCTTTCACAAGAGGAAAGCTTCCTCTAATTATGTAGATCAAAGAGTGACTTCACTCCCTTTTCTTGTGCCTTTTTCTCCTTTTTGCATTCATGTATCTTTATTTCTTTTTCTTAAAACAAAGCGTAAGGCTAACATTGCAAGCCCTCATCATAATGGAGTAATCTTTCATTTGCTGATAATGTATTCTTTGCCAAGATGAAGTTTTTGCGGAGAAGGATGTTGGGCCTTTGATGTTTGCGTTGTGGGCTGTTTCTGATTCTGCCATGAATTCTGGTTTTGTTGCAAAATTGATCTTCCTGTAGAAATGACTGAGTCTGCCACTCATTTTAAGGTGCCTACAAGTGGTGCCACTATAGATATTCTTCTTTCAAGGGTCAATGAGGATGCTTTCACACGAAATCTTCACTTTCTTTTCATTCTAAACATTTTCTTTGTCATTCTGCCACAGCAACTATTGATTCCTTCGTGTTTGCTTTTTCTCTTCTTCAACATATTCTTCTTGTCATTCTGCCATAGGCTTTAGTCATCTTTTGTCTATATCTGCGGCTATGCCCTTGGGCCTTTTCCCTCTTTTCATCAAGCCCCTCTAAGTCTTCGCATCTTTCTGCCGCAAAGACTTCCTTTTCTTTTTCTGCATCTTCGTAACTCTCAAGGATGGAGTCATTACTTCTGCTAGGCTCATTACCTTTGTCCCGTGGACTAAGGAAAAGAGTGAAAACCCTGTGGCTAACTTTGGTGAATTTCTCTAGAGCGTCTGGCAGATGCATTGCCCATCCTCTTGTACACTTTTGGCTCATTTTGCTGATGATCTTTAAGCCCCCAAGTGTGGAATGGCCATGGGGTGGCCATGCTGTGTAAGTTCTGTGGACGAGTGTAAATCAAGTTGGCTTGTAGTTGGCAGCTGTGGCATTTTTTTTTTTACAAATTCTACTGTGTCTCTCTTCATGGCAGGCTATTAGTAGCCCATTTGCAGCAGGCATCTGTAAAGTTTTTTCTTCCCCTGGTGCTCCCCACACTCTCCTGAGTGTACTTCTTTTATCATTTCTTTTGCTTCTTCAGGGCCCAAACGTCTTAAAGGGTCTCCATCGTACCCTTTCTTGAAAAGGATCATGTTATGCAAAAAGTAACGTGTTGCCAACCTCTTAAGCTTGTATCTTTCACTGTGCTTTTGTGGCAGGATGCCTTCTATCAGGTACTTCATGAATGGGCTTCTCCAATCTTCGCTGATGAACATAGCGTATCTTTCTTCTTTGTCTGCCGCAAGCTGGCAGGTCCCACATTGGGTTTGGACTTGGTCTGCTTCTTTACCCATGCTTGGCCAATAAAAGCCTGCCTTTTGAAGTCTGCGGTAAAGGTTGACCTCTCTGCAGGATCCGTAAGTCTTATCATGTACTTCTTTTAATTTTCTTTGGGCTTCCTCCTGCCTTACGCACTTGAACAAGACCCCACCTGGTAGGCAGTGTGGAACGCCCTGGCAGGCTATGTGGAACGCCCTGGCAGGCTGGGCTACTAGCTTGGCCTCGCGGTCCACATTCAATGTATGCACTATTAACCCAGGATCCTATCCTGGCATTTTCACTGTAACCCCATGCGAAGACATTTTTGAATTCTTTCAGCAACAATATCAATTCTGATTTCTTCTTTTTCTGTCAAACTTACACTAATTGAGATGGGCCTTGGTCCTTGCGAAACAGACCGCAAGTCAACTTCCTCCATTTCTTCTTCTGCCATAACCTATACATCCTTTTCTGCCACAACTTCTTTGTTTTTCACTTCATTACTCTCTTCCTCCAAACTTTCTTAAACCACGCAACACATCAAGTTTTTGTAGAAGATACATGATGTTCCTACTTCATATTGATACTTTAAGCACTTTACGACAGGCTTTCTAAATTTACTGTAGAATGGGCCTTAACCCCCCCCCCCCCCCCCAGCATGTGAGACAACTGGATGAGTCTTTAGCTTTTTGAAGAAGACTTCTCAAATTTTGTTGCAAAATGAGACAGCCCCCAGTATACAAGAATAAGCCCTTAGCTTTCAGCAGTAGGTTTCCCGTGTTTGCCGCAGAATGAGCTTTAGCCTCCAGCGTGTGAGACAACTGGATGAGCTTGATATCACCTTCTCTTGGTGTTGATGCTCCGTCATATGGTTTATGCATTCTTCAGTAAAGAAAAAAAATTAGATGCCATGGATCTGCAAGTTGCCATATTGTAGAAATTCTTCGTTGCTAGAGAATTTGGGAAAAAAGTTACTTCCCAAGCATGCTTTGACTTCGTTCCACTACAAGCACAATTGCTTCCCATGTGTTTTCTGCTACATATGGCTGTGGCTATAGCTCTTCTGCAGATTCTTTCTAAAGATTTGCGATCATGTCCTGCCATACTATTCAGTCATTCCTGCTGCAATGACTTGATCCTGCTGGGACTTTCCAAGCCTGCCGCTTATTCTTTCCCCAATGGCTTATCCTGGCCATGAGTTTTCTTACTCATGGGCTCTTGCGTCCCTTGTGTTTTCCCTCGGGCATCCTCGGCCCATTTGCTTTGTCTTGGGCTTCCTCACCCCATTTGATTGTCTTTGTGTTCCCATGAATTCTTGATGGGGGCAATGATCACTTTTGTTGTAGAAGATAACCACATTGGATTTGTGATTGCACTTAGAAAGTTCAGGAATTCAATATTGAATTTTGTGGTAGGATATTCTGCGAAAAGACGTGCTGGAATACAAAATTCTACTGTAGAATATTCTACCGCAGAATATTCTGCTGTGAGTAGTCTGCTGAAGGATTCATACTTTCTGCCACAAAAAATTTCTACGAAGGGACATTTTGCACTTTTGGAAAAGTCTGCTAAGGGATACTTCACGGAGAAAATAGTTATTTGCAATAATACAGTAATGATGAAAATTTTCCTTTGGCTACAATAGCTTCATTTTTTTTTTTAGCTTTTGGTTCTTTAGGGGAAGTAGAGCTAGACTCACTAGCATAAAAAAAAATAATTGAAACCTTGTGAGGGAATGAAGGGATTTTTCTACTTTAAGTGCTGGACCTGAAGGTGGAGATGAAGAGAGTTTACAAAGCTTCTAGTGTTTCCTTGAAAGAAATGAGAGCAAAATGTGATAAGTGGCTTAGAAAGCTTTGCATGTTTGAATGAGTGGCTTGCCACATGTCTCACATGCATGACAAGGAAAACAAGTGGCATTTAAAGGATAGGAACAAGTGGCATTTTTGTTGTAGAACTCTATGGTGTTGTAGTGATATTTTGCTACCGCATTTTTGAGGCAATGCCATTGAACTCTACTATGGTATTGTGGTATTCTACCACAAGATTCTGCTGCAATATTCTGCTATAGCATTTTGCTTAAGATACTGCTTTGTTTAAATGTTGCTGTGTTCTGCCACAAAATTCTGCTACGAAACTGTCCTGCTATAACATTGCTGGATTCTGCCACAGCACTATCCTGCTGTAACGTTGCTGTATTCTGCCATAGAATTCTGCTATAGCATTGTCCTGCTATAACGTTGCTGTATTTTGCCACAGAATTCTGCTATAGTATTGTCCTGCTGTAACATTGCTGGATTCTGCCATAGTACTATCCTGCTGTAACGTTGCTGTATTCTGCCACAGCACTGTCCTGCGGTAACGTTGCTGTATTCTGTCACAGAATTATGCTACAGCACTGTCCTGCTGTAACATTACTGGGTTCTGCCACAGTACTATCCTGCTGTAACGTTGCTGTATTCTGCCACAGCACTATCCTGCTGCAACATTGCTGTATTCTGCCATAGCACTGTCCTGCTGTAACGTTGCTGTATTCTGCCATAGAATTCTGCTACAGTATTGTCCTGCTGTAACATTGTTAGGTTCTGCCAAAATACTATCCTGCTATGGTACTGTCTTGCAGTAACGTTGCTGTATTCTGCCGCAAGATTCTGCTATGGGACTGTTATGACGTTTTGCAGTAACGTATAGCTTGGAAGGTTTAAGAATATCTGCATGTCTTGCTTTGGTAAGGACTTGGAAACATGTTTGTGAGAGAGAAATTTCTCGTTCTCCCCATCTTGATCCCAACTCCCCAGTGGAGTTGCCATTTGTAGGGGGGGTGGGCTTGGATTGGGGTATTGGGCAAATTCTTGCCGCACTAGGCCCGAGTTGTTTCTGGGTGAGGAGTCGGGACCGGCCCAATTGGAGCACACCTTGGCCCGGCTTGTGCACAAACGTTGAGTCCAAGTCCAAGGGAAGACGCTGCGAAGTGGGCTTATCCTTTGTTCCTGCCGCAGGAACTTTTCTCCAATTTCTACCATAAGATTGACTTTTTTGCCGCAGAAGGAACTATTCTCTAGTTCTACCAAAGGTCTAACTTTTCTGCTGTGCAGCAAGACTTTCTACCGTGCAGTAAAACTATCTGCCGTGCAATAAAAGTTTCTGCTATCTGCCTGCTGTGCAACGAAACTTTCTGCTATGCAATGAAGCTATCTGCTATGCGATAAAGCTTCCTGCCGTAAAGCCTCCTGCCGTAAAGCCTCTTGCTGTGCAATAGAGCTGTCTGCCGTGTGAATGACTGCTCTTCATTTTTACTGCAGAAATACTTTTCCACTTCCTTGGCCTGGCTTGTGCGCAAGCCACATCACGTTTGCTAAAATCTGTTTATAAGCTTACAGCAGGCAGAGTCATTGTTAAGAGGTTATGGCAGGCAGACAATATATAGAAAACGTAAAGAAAATGCAGTCACTATTTCTGCCGCAATAAACAAGATAAATAACTTAAAAGGCCTTGCTTTTAAAGAATAACACTTAAACAAAGGATTAAAGCAGGATTAGTAGAGTAAAAAGAATGAGTCTGCCACACCAAGTATCACCGCGGGACTCTAACCAGGGAAGGGAAAACTGCTCGCTCAACGCAAGTAACTTCAAAGGAGAAATTAATTGCTTTGAGAGATCAGCCCCAAATGGTATGTGCCCGAGTATAAGTCGTATTTCCCTCCAATGGAGGACAAGGCTATTGAGGGAGAGAGGGGGTTAACCCATTTGGGTGTATGCCTGCCATAAAACACTCTGTTTTTCCTTCTTCCTCCTTTGTTCTTTTGTTTTATCTTTTCTCTCTATTTTCTTTCTTAGAATTCTTGCCTTTCTTTTCTTTTTTCCTTTCTTTCTTTCTTTTCTTTTGTTTTCTTCTCTTTGTTTTCTTTTTTTTTTTTTCAATTCCCCTATTTTTTCCTCCCTCTCTGTTTTTTTCTTTCTTAGAATTTCCTTCTCCCCTCCTATACACAACTACGGGTCTCTTATATAGAGCCTGTCGTGACCGATTTTACTATTCTAGCCCTTTCATGGCCCTTGTTTGGTATGGGAACCTTTTGCCAACCACTTACCGAGTCAATGGTTTTGACTAACACCATTGACCTGTGGCTTTCAGACAATGAAGGTTCCCTTTTCTACTCGTCCAGTGTGTACCCTCTCCCTCTCGGTCTCTCATGGCATGCACCCAGTGGTTCTTATCCAACCTTGCCTCTTTTGAGTGGCATGTCATCCCAGCAGGACTGTGCCCACCGAAAGAGCCTGGGCAAGAAACACAAGAATAGGTTTCCACTCCTTTCCCCACTGCCAGACCGAGCCCTCTCCCATGACCTCACCTTTTCCCATAGTGGCTGGGTATAGGTTGGTGATGCCTGGGTCGTACGCATGCTTTACCTTCTTGATGTTTCATACGTTTGCCGAGGTCTGAAAATGGGTGCGCATATCATGCCGTGCGCTTTTTGGCCTTTTTTGGTGTGGATTGCGTCTTCGGTAGGCCAACGTTTATGACTTGTCCCTTTCTTTAGAGAGTTGGGCCTTGCTTCTCACTAGGCTTTCTTCTTTATGGGCCTTTGGGTACAAATTTGCAAAAAATGGGCATCAACAATAGTTAATAGCCAAGTGACCATTTTTACCATAGATTTGACAGGTTGGCCTATTGGATTGTGACTGCTCCTGATTGCTAGATGGCTTAGATTGATTGAAATTTTGAAACTAAGAACTGGAATTAGGGCTATAGCCTCCAGTATTGGAATAACCACCACCATTGTAATTAGAGTTGAATCCACCATTATTATTGTTGTTTTTGTTAGGATTAGTGCCCTATAAATCCTATTGTATGATGCTATGTGTGACATTATGTATGACTTAATGTTGTTATTAATAAAGTTGTTTTATTATTATCTAAAATAATGGTAACATGAATATTTGGACATTATCATATAGTCCTTAAAATGCATAGTATGTGATTTATGTGATTTAGTTACAGAAGATATAAGTCACAAGTTTTTTGTAAACTCAGAATTTTAGTTCATAGTTGGTGATGAAATTGGGCATTTCATCGGCGAAGACTATAACATATCAACTAAGATGATTTGTCTTGATAATGGAAGTGGAGACTTCTAGTTGATATGTTGTTATATTTTAATAATTAAGACATATTAAACTGGACCGTTGTGAGATTTATTATTCTCCTCACGACTGTCAATTGAATAATAAATCTCACAACTTCTATTTATATAAACTCTTAATCCTGAGGGAATAATGGACCTGATCATTAAGTGTAGGTTGCTTTGATATATTAGGAGTGAGATCTAAAGTCACGATCAAAATCTTAGTATGTCGGGCAGCCACATTTAGTGTTGATGGAACATATATTCTCAAGATGGAATTCATAATCTCTTGACGAAGATATAAAATATTCTCTTGAGATAAGTTTAATGGGTTTGGTTATTCAGAATGTTAAGCCTAACTACTTTAGTAAGGAGTTACTAAAGTATATATATTTATGAAATTGGATTTCATAAATATATGTTGAATAACTTAAACGATTAAACTGAATACTCCAGAATTAAGATGTAGTAATCTTCAAAGTGGTAGTCTACATTCACAACTTTGTATTACTACGAATATTTTATGAAGGAGTTGCATGTACAATAAAGTCTTGGGATATAATTTATTGATAAGGCCTAGAGAGCAATTATATTTATATAGTGGTATTAAATATAATTAATGGTAACTTTGGACTTGTCAAGAGTTGACAGAAAAGCCCAAGGCCCATTGGAGCTAGTGTCTTATTTGTTCCCTTTTGGTCCCACTCCAAGCCACATACTAAAGCCCAATTGGTATGGCCCAATAGGCTAGCTCAATTAGATAATCAGTTATAAGGAGAAAAACACACAGAATTTTGTAAGAGAATGAAAGTGTGTGTATGTAAGTGTTAGCCACTCTCTTATTCTCCCCTTGGAAATTGATTGAGAGGCCACACTTCTTGGGCACAAGTGGAATTGGAGTGAAGATTAAAAGTATTCCCAAATACTTCTAATCATTGGTTTTGAATTTCACCGCACTAAGATACACTCTCTTGTTCTTATATTATGAAATTTACATAATACATGTTATCAATTGCGAATGAAGTAGATCTATTAATTTTCCGCTGTGTATGTTTTGTATGTGATACAAATATGTGTTTTTCCAATAGTTTCCTCAGCATAGCAATTGAATTGGGATCAACAGTGGTGGATCTTTTCTTAATGACTCTCTCTTTAGCATTAAGCAAAGTATTCAATTCTTCAATTGACAAAACATCACTTCGAGTCCTTATAATAGAGCTAAAGGAATCATATTTAGGAGGATGACCATCAAGAGCTATATGAAGAAGCTCTTCATCGTCCATAAACACTGACACAGCAGGTAATTTGTCACGAACTTGTTTAATCTTTTGGAAATAACCATTAATGGAATCAGTACCATTCTTAATTGCATTCAACTCATTATGCAAACTCAAAACATGAGACCGATAAATTGATGCAAAACGCTTCTCTAACACTTTCTAGGCTCCTTTCACAAATTTCTACCCAACTATAAGAGCAAGAATTGCAGGATAGAGAGTTGAATTCAGAAATGTAAACATAGCCTATTCACGATTCTTCCAGGCTGTGGACGCTAGATTGATCTCAGTAGTAAAATTGCCAAACAAATATTTCATATATCGATTTGGAGCCAAGATTGAGTCATCTATAACATTAATCATTAAGTATGTATACGGAATCACTTCAATTTGATGCTTCCATACAATGTAATTGCCATAATCAAGCCTCACAGTCATCATCGATGACATGTTTGAGAGCAAAAGCAGAGAATTATTCATTGGTAAAGATGAAGTAGACATAGCAGGTAAGGAATTGGAAGAAGATGATGAAGAAGATGAAGCTGAATTTGTAGAAGCCATGGATATGGATCAAGCTTTGATACCAAGTAAAAAACCCACACTCATACATAGAGAAAAGAAAAGAATACAAAGAGAAAGAACTTTCTTGTGATTCTAACAATCGCGACAGTATGCTCGATTTTCAAATCAGACCGTCGGATTGAAAGATATCACATGATCAAGTTTACACGGTCAGCATGCATTGTGTTTAGGTAGAATCAACCATGCATGATTAATTTAAATTAATTTTGATTGGCTAGAAAATTAAAATTAATTAAATAATTTTGTGATTGAATGTTTGTGAGTGTCAACAATAGGCTTGTTTGCATAGGAATAAAAGGGATAATCAGGTAACAATAAAATTGTGTATAATCATGACTTTTTGGAATATTCATCTACAAGATAATTATTGTTGAAAATACCTGAATTATCAGAAAAAGAGTTTAATTTTTAGAATATGGATTAAAAATGCGTCTAAGTGCAAGTCCTGGCTTAAAAAATCTCAAAAAAAGGAGTACAAAACGGATAAAAATTCGACCACGGGACCGGCACCCAAAAGGGCCATTCGGCACTTTTGGAGTGCCTATCGGCACTTTTCAAATGCCGATTGGCACAAACACGGGCCACGGCTTGAGGGCACTTAGATCGAGATAAAACTCATCCTTTTCGATTTTTTAAAGATAAGGACACGTCCTAGTTCGTATTTTGATCATTTAGCTATTTTTTTTTAGCTTCCTAACCTCTATAAATAGAGGTTGCATCTCAAAATTTAGGGGACTTTTTGATACTCTTTGATTTCCCCTCTTTCTAATTCCTCTTTCCTATTATTTTCTCTCTTACGTTAAAGACATTCTGAAGGCTTTAGCCTTAAGAATTTCTTTTTTGTAAGCAAGGTATTTTAGGTATCAAAGATAATTGAATAAATTTCTTTGAACCCTAAAATATTCTCTCAATAAGAAGAGTATGTCCATGCAAGAGGTGGTTTTTCTTTACCCTTTTTTCTGTTTTCTTTTATTTTGATGATGCATGATGTAGATATTCTTTTAGTTTCAATTTCTAATGTTCATGCCGTGTGTTGTTAATATTTTTGTTGAAATATGTTCTTAATGCTTTTGTTGTCATGATTTACCTTTTGAGTTTAAAAAATCTGCACATTATCACATTTTTTTCAAAACCAAAAACTAATCTGTATCTTCCTTAGATGCAGATCTGAATTTTTTCTAATACAAAAACAGATCTGTATCTTCCTTGAATGCAGATTTGAATTTTTTTAATATAAAAACTGATTTGTATCTTCCTTAGATGCAAACCTGAATTTTTTTAAACATAGCATATTTTGAAATAAAAAAAGAAAGTCATAAGTAGTGATGTTTTGTTTGTTTTGTTTTGTGCAAGTAGCATAGGTTTATTTCATGAGTGTTGTCCTCCTCTAAAAAATATTTTTTTAAAATTTATTTCACATAAAAAACAGATTTGATTTTTTTTCTTCTCTACAAATCTTGATTTTTTACTTATAAAACAGATCTGATTTTTATTTTTATTTTTTTACATACAAACCAAAAACCAATTTTTTACTTTGTTTGAAAACAGATCTAATATTTTTTTAAGCAAAAAACCTTGTTTTACTTAATAAAACAGATCTAAATTTTCTTCACCAAAAACTAATATTTTACCTATACCAAAACAAATCTGTTTTATTTTTATTTTTAATGAATCAAATCAAATTTTTTATTCACAAAAACAGATCTGAATTTTTTAAAGAAGAGGACACATTCATGAAGTAGACTTATGTGATTTAGTTTAGGGTTAAGTTTGTCATGTATGCAACATATCATTCATATCATGCATTAAGGGTATATTGGTCATGAGAGTCTAGAAGACTAGATTCTATCTGGGCAAATTGGGTTCCTAACACCTTCCCATTCTGTAACCTAACCTTCGAATTTAGTTCCTTTTGGATAGGTAGACGTAGGCTTTATCTTTCTTTTTATTTTCTAGGTAGATTGTAACCAGGACAAAAAGTCATGTATCTTTGGTAGTTTGTAAATAGGATCCAAAGCCTTTTAATATTCAGACTATCAAGTTTGTACTTTTTTTAATTCAATCAATAACACTGAAGCATTTCAATCATGTAAATTTGTATTTAGGTTTTTTTTTTTTTTTTTTTTTGGTATAAAAAAAAGTTGCGACTCCACACCACTTACCCAAAAAGAGAGGTGTCTTGAAAAAGCACCCATAAATCTCTTTTTTTGAGGGCACCTTTGTCGGGTCCTCTCATAGTGGTGACTTCACTGGGGATGTCGAGGGCTAAGCTTCGTGCTAGACTTAAGTGACCAACAATATACTCTTGTCTTTTACGTGATTTTGCATGATATTGTTGTTTGTTTGTTTTTCTATGTCTTGAGATGTTTGTATGATATTTTTGTTTGTGTTGCCATGTTTGTTTGTTAATAGCTTTCCCTAACTGTCATAGTGTGTGCCATCAAAACAACAAATATGCATGCACCCATCTTGATAGGTCACAAATTGAATGACCCCTTGTGATTTAAACTAATTAATTAATTTAGCCAAGTTATTAATTAATCAATTTATCATGCAAACGCGTGGCAGCACAAACAAATCACCAAAACTAAATATGCAGCGAAAAAATAATTAACTCGGTGATTTGTTCACGAATGGGGAAAACCCTAACGGCAAAAACCCCACCGGGTGATTTTCAGGTCACCACTCCCGAAACTCCATTATTATCAAATCAAGCGGTTACAAGTAAAGGAATCCTAAGTACCTTACCAACCTACAGTTGAACCCTTACCCCAATACCCAATTGGACTTGATCTGTAGTGACAGTTCCCCCTTTTGATGCACGGCTCCCAAGTACGTGACTAACCAGATGCGCGGATCCCAGTACGTGACTTCAAACACCAACTTTAGAAAGAGAGGTTGGTTGCAAAGTTCTTCAGTTCATCCTTTGTGATGAATAACACGAAGATGCTTGGTTACAAAACCCTATGGTGCAAATACACAGCAACTTCTTGAAAGAAGATGAACTAGGTTAAGAACTTCATCTTTGATCACAATTTGCTTGAACAAGGATTGCTTAATGCTTTTGCAACTTGTGTCTATGTTGACGGCTCTTAAAACACTCCTTAAATATGTTTAGGGTTAGAAGAAAAGAAGGCCCAAAAACATATTCATGGATCCCAAGAAAATCAGAACAGAAAATCTGACTTTTTAATTCTCGACAGATAACAGGTGTCGAGGTAGCTATCGAGCAGGTGTCGAGCTTTAAAAACTGTGCACTTCAGCTTGCTTTTTCTTGGACAGACTTGATGACTTCAACACTTGATCTTGAAATCTTGTTTCTTGAAGTATTAAAAACACCTAGAACTACCCAATTACAAGTAGAGTGCGTTTTGTCAAAGGATTAGCCAATTTACATAAATAGTATGACATATGTTCTTAACATGTGAACACATATGTCCTAACAATCTACCCCTTTGGCAATCTGTGACAAAACTACAACAAACAAATGAACATATGAGAGAAGTCATAAATCACTCAACTCATATTCACTTGATAAATACAATAAAATCTATCCTAACACAAACTCTTGAAAAACTTTGCAAGAAGAGAGTTTATGGCAAGTAGACTTTGACAACCTGTATTTCTGAAACACTTTAAACAAAACTCATCAAGGCATCTTGTGTGAAACAGAAATAATTAGATTGCATACAAGTATAAAGAACATGTGTCTAAAGTTAGAAAAGAAACAACACAGGAAGAGATAGGTGAAAAAGAAACATACATCCACATATAGAGAAAATAAGTACAATGTATGTAAACTGGTCACAAGACCCCATATACAAGATCAATGTATCTAACAAGAATAGAAAAGAAAAGATACAACAAGACCTCACTACATCCCTCAAAAATATGAACACTCCCCCTATCAAAAAATGTCCTATACTAACTCTCCCTCTAAGATGACTACTCTCATAGTCCAAAACTACTACTCCCCCTTTTTGTCACGAATGACAAAGGGTAGAGTGTCATGTAGACATCTCATCAGTAGAGCTAGCATCTCCATCATCATCATCCGAAGCATCATCGTCATCACCATCATCATCATCATCCTCAGTATCAGAATCTGAAGCGACTAGAGGAGGTGGTGGAGGAGAAGCCTCAGAAGCAAAACCACCCATGGTCGCCTGCCGTCGTGCAATACGACCAACACGAACGTTCACCTGATACAACTTAGTGGTGAGTGTATCGAGGCGAGCATCCATGCGCTGTAGCTGCGCCATAATATCTCCAAGAGATACATCGCTTGAAGAAGAAGGAGGAGCCGATGTAGATGGAGCAGATTTGGATGGAGCCGAACGCGAGGGAGGAGTGGAATCCAGCTGTCGCGACCTAAACTGCGCCTCACTACGTTTTACGGTAGCAGCATCTATGGCAGATATGTGTGTGAAGTGGTCGGACACAGGGAAAGGGATGGAAAAATGGCGTAGAATCCTCGTGATAGCGGAAGGAAAGATGAGCTTATCACGGGACACCGAGTCTAAATGAACATCTATGATAGAGAAAATGAAGTGTGAAGGAAAATCTATCGTAAGATGCTTAAGTAAAGATAACAAAAATCGAGCACGAGGCTTTGTGATAGAGTTATAGTGAGAGAGAGGATGAAGTACAAAAGTCATCACCATGTTAAGGAATCTAGGACCTTTAGCAAAAGGTCTACATGATGTATACTGATGCTCACCCCAATCAGAAGGGCGCACACAAAAAGCAGAAATGAGCTCATCCTTGGACACAGTCCTCAGTCGCTCACAAGTAGGATAGTCAGGAAACTCTATCCTAGGAACTCTAAGCACATCCGCAACTAGTTGCGGTGTGACAGCAATGCGCGTACCTCGAATGCGAGTATGAAAAAGAGGTATTGAACGATCAATCCTGTACATATTGGAGTAAAACTCCTGAATCAGTACAAGAGGACAGGTGACCGGGACGTCACACAGTGACTCCTATCCCCTACTGTGAATGACAGAGGGAAGGTCAGTGTCGGCGAAATCCGCTAGAATGACTTGGCGTTCCGAATGAACACCTCGTCTAGAAAAGTTCTCAGTAATGCCTTGTGGGCATCTCCATCACGGAACCGAAGGTTAAGAGGAGCAGAGTCAGAAGAAGAGGAAGCTCCAGAACGCAGAGGGTTCCGAGCTGGAGTGGATTTACGTTTGGGTGCCATAGTCACTACTAACGTAAAAGAATGAGAACGAGATAAAGAGGGAGACAATCAGAAAAGTCCCAAACAGTTCAAATAAGATAATATCTTGAACAAAAAGTACGTATGCATGGGAATGCATGGACATGTGACATGCAAACTTAAAAAAAACATCATGGGCTCAGCCCAATCCAAACCTAGCAGCATACATACAAGAAACACACATCTAAATGCATGGAAATATCATTTTAATGCATATGGAATGCAATGCATGAAATTTGAAACTCATTTTAGTGAAAATTCATCCCAAAATTTCAAGAAAAACTCAACAATTTTGAAAAACCCCAAAATTTTCAAAAACTCCAAAACCTAAGATTCAAAATCATGAAATGCATGAAGAATGAAGGATAAAAAGATCATACCAAGTGATTTGAAGCAAGGAAGGGCCGAAAATCACGTTGGTTGAAGGTTTTGAGTGAGAAAAATGGTTTGGGAGATGAAAAGCCTCGGACAGATCGAAGAGAGATCGAGGAAATGAGGATCGGATCGCGACAGGAGCTTATATAGACACCTCAATAATTCTCGACAGCTGAGGTGTCGAGAGGTATTGAGGAAGCTGTCGAGGAAGGTATCGAGGAAATGGTCGTCGATAGCTGAAGGTGTCGAGGAGGTATCGAGGTAAGACCACCTGAATCAAGAACAGAAGCTCGATTGATCGATCAGGCATAGAGGAGGTATCGAGAAGACAGGAGATTTCTCGATCGATCCACATGGTGTCGAGACAGGTGTCGAGAAAGAACCATCAAACACAACAAGGGAATCTCGATCAATCCATCAGGTGTCGAGAATCTATCGAGGAGACAGAGGATTTCTCAATCGATCCACCAGGTGTCGAGGATGTGTCGAGATTGCGATAAGAAAAAGGCTTAAAAGCTCGACAGATGATCAGGTATCGAGGAGGTGTCGAGACAACAGTGAAAAGCAGTTTTTCGAGAAGTGAAAAATTCAGACATGAATGCAATCAAGACAAACACCTCAACCATGATCCAACCAACATAAAAAGCTCTCAAAAATCATCTTTCAATGAAAATATAAGCACATGGATCTCCTAAAAACTCACACACACACTAAACAAGTCTAACCAATTTTATATTTCAAAAATAAGTCATGACAGTTTAGTGAGCATACAAAAGCACATGTAAAACCTTTGTGATGGCCAAATCATATTGTACCTGCACATGTATCAAAAGTAGCAAAGAATATTGCGTGTTGTGTGTGAAAAACATCGCAAGATTACATATGTGTATACATGTTATGATGATCTGAGATATGAGAAAATAACTTTAACTCACACACAATCATAACTGTTTGATGGGGATTATCACCTTCGAGGTACATCCTATAACTCCCACATCTCCTAGAATACACGCTTGCAATCATTTTTAAAGCATTTTTAATCTTTTTGCTTTTTATTTCTTTGCATATTCTTTTTTTTTTTAAGCATATCATACATGGGCTTATGAGAAAGAAAAGAAATACCTATTGATATTTGACATTTCAATTTTGCTATGCCTAAGCACACAAATGTCATTGACATCACCCTTTTGCTATGCTGAAGCATACAGATGTCATTAATGATTGGCGGGCAACTGTGGTGAGATGGTTATTTATGCCTTTCTCTTAGGATTTTCTAGTCCTACCCGTCAAAAAGAGTGATATGAGTGTTAAGTTTAAAGAAATAACCTAATCTTACTCATCACAAACAAGAGCCACAAAGCTCACTTGCTTAGTTGTGCATAAAGATGCTCATCTAAGCTACAAGAGACACAAAGTTTAGAAAACTTTGTTTCATTGGCCATCCAAGGTACACAAGTACCAAAGTACACAAAACACACACTGTTTTTGTATTTTTCAATTTTTCAAAAAATTTTTTTTTATATCAAAAACAAAATAAACAAAACTGAAAGTAAACACACAAAAACATGTTAACAAAGCAAAACAATGCATAAAACTAGACTGACTCAATAAAAATGCAAAACACATAAGCAATGCAACAAACAAGAAAAATAAGAAGGAAGAAGAAAGTGATGAAATCACTTAGAGTCCTTTTTCTTCCACACCTTGGAAGAGCCTTTCCTATGATTGAATCCTTGAACCGGCGGTGAGGGGGAAGAATTGAAACCGTTCAAGTTCGAAAGGAACATGATGGCTTTTAGAAGATCTCCAAGAGGAGCAAGAGAGGATTGAAGCTGATTCTGGCTTCCAGATGCTGTCATACTGTTGCTCTGTTGGGTTGCTAGCCACTTGTAGCAATTTAGTCGAGTATGACCGGCAGCTCCATAATGATGATAGAGATGCTGCTTCTTTTGTTTAGGCTTCTAAGAGTTAGCCTTCTTAACCCTAGGGATTTTAGCATCTTTCTTATCTAACTTAGGGGGTGCTCCTAAGATGGATTTACCCTTGTCTATGTTCTCACTAGCTAATTCAGATTTAACATCAATATTCTCAATTTTAACAGTATTAGCAGGAGGAACAAAAACAGTAGAACTAGTAGAAGCAGAATTAGAGAAAGAAAGGCCATACCCTAAACCTATTCGATCTGAAGCAGATTTCTAGTTGCTAAGCATCTCATCAAGTTTTGCACTTGAAGTCCTCTCCAGTTGAGCTCTGACTTGAAACAGCTCTGCTTCAAGCTTCTTGGTCTTCTCAGCCAGGAAGTTATTCTCAAACCTCAGTGCTCCAATAGTTTGATTCGCCTTATCAAACTTTGTGGACAACTCTTCTCGATCAAGCTCCACATCACTGAGCTTCTTGGTGGCCAGCCTATATAATTTCTCATGCTTCTCAGAGAGCTTGTAAAGCTTCTCATAGGCTGAATGGATATCATCTTTGTCATCCATCTTCTCACATTCAGTGTCCACCAATTCTTCTTCTTGTTCCACTTCTTCAACAATCCCTTCAGTAGGATTGACTGTGGCAGTGAAGGCATTTAAGATTCCGTCATCCTCATCGTCGGAATCATCTTCAGGCTCAGTGTCATTCAGGGTTGCAGCAAGAGCCTTACTCTTCCCAATGCTCTTCAGATATATAGGACACTCATTCTTCATGTGTCCAAACCTGTGACACCCAAAACACTTGGGTCCTGCCAGAACAGTGTACTGACCACCTTCTTTAGCATCCTTCCTTCCTTTGTCTTGGCTCTTGAACTGTGAAGAACTGGATTGCCTGCGGTCCTTGTCGAAGCTCCTCCCATTGGCATTCTTCATAAACTTCTTGAACTGCCTCGTAATGTAGGACTTCATCTTGGAATCTTCATCATCGGAAGACTCATCTGTATCACTGCTCTTTGCCTTTAGGGCCATGCTCTTGCCCTTACTTGACTTGCCAATTCTTGATAAACCTAGCTCGTAGGTCTGCAAGTTCCCAACCAACTCAGTCAAAGGAATTTTGTCAATGTCCTTTGATTCTTCTATTGCCGTAATCTTGGCATGAAATCTCTCAGGTAGAGATCTGAGCACCTTCCTTACAACCTTGGGTTCAGGGATGGTTTCTCCAAGATTGAAGGCTGAGTTCACTATGTCCTTAAGTTTGGCATAGAACTCATCAAACGACTCATCCTCCTCCATTTTAATCTCTTCAAAGCTAGTAGTGAGCCTCTGTAGCTTTGAATCTTTGACAGCCTTTGTTCCTTTATAAGTTGTCTGGAGGATGGTCCACGCCTCCTTAGCGGTTTCTGTTGAGGATATCTTCTTGAACTCTTCATTTGTGACTACACTAAATAGGGCATTTAACGTTCTACTATTGAAGTTTGCCACCTTGATCTTGACTTCATCCCAATCGGCCGGCGCTTCTTTTGGCTTGGTCCAACCAATCTCAACAGCTTGCCACACCTTCTCATTTAAGGACTGCAAAAAAGCTCTCATGCGTACTTTCCAGTAGGCATAGTTAGTCCCATCAAATAAAGGAGGTATAATTAGAGATTGTCCTCTATCCATGACAAACAGGGGTCAATGGATCAATACAACAAAGATTAAACCTAATCAGAGTATGCCTACTCTGATACCACTTGATAGGCCACAAATTGAATGACCCCTTGTGATTTAAACTAATTAATTAATTTAGCCAAGTTATTAATTAATCAATTTATCATGCAAACGCGTGGCAGCACAAACAAATCACCAAAACTAAATATGCAGTGGAAAAATAAATAACTCGGTGATTTGTTCACGAATGGGGAAAACCCTAACGGCAAAAACCCCACCGGGTGATTTTCAGGTCACCACTCCCAAAACTCCACTATTATCAAATCAAGCGGTTACAAGTAAAGGAATCCCAAGTACCTTACCAACCTACAGTTGAACCCTTACCCTAATACTCAATTGGACTTGATCTGTAGTGACAGTTCCCCCTTTTGATGCACGGCTCCCAAGTACGTGACTAATCAGATGCACGGATCCCAGTACGCGACTTCAAACACCAACTTTAGAAAGAGAGGTTGGCTGCAAAGTTCTTTAGTTCATCCTTTGTGATGAATAACACTAAGATGCTTGGTTACAAAACCCTATGGTGCAAATACACAGCAACTTCTTGAAAGAAGATGAACTAGGTCAAGAACTTCGTCTTTGATCACAATTTGCTTGAACAAGGATTGCTCAATGCTTTTGCAACTTGTGTCTATGTTGACGGCTCTTAAAACACTCCTTAAATATGTTTAGGGTTAGAAGAAAAGAAGGCCCAAAAACATATTCATAGATTCCAAGAAAATCAGAACAGAAAATCTGACTTTTTAATTCTCGACAGATAGCAGGTGTCGAGGTAGCTATCGAGCAGGTGTCGAGCTTTAAAAACTGTGCACTTCAGCTTGCTTTTTCTTGGACAGACTTGATGACTTCAACACTTGATCTTGAAACCTTGTTTCTTGAAGTATTAAAAACACCTAGAACTACCCAATTACAAGTAGAGTGCGTTTTGTCAAATGATTAGCCAATTTACATAAATAGTATGACATATGTTTTTAACATGTGAACACATATGTCCTAACACATCTGAACATATGGTGGTAGTAACCATGGATCATAGGTCTTCATTAGATTCGGGTACCCAGTGGCAAACTCACCAACTTATAGCCCAAAGTCACTGGGTCATTTCTTGTTGACTATAAAGGACAGACCATGCCGTTCTGACTAACGCAATGTTCAATACATTACAAGTTGGGAGGTGTAACGTCCTATCTATGGGAAACAATAAAACAACAAACCCACCTTACAATGTGATGACTTAGAACCTACCCTTAGGTTGGTCCATGAACCTTATGGTGTAATACTTTCAAAGTCTGAAGAGTAACCAAGAGGAGAACAAGGCTGACCAGAATCCACCTACCATGGAGATGATTAGAAGAGCTTGTAAGATGGAAGACCCTATGGACCAATCCCTCTCACTTTACCCTGATGTGAGATTGCCTCCTAAGTTCAAGATGCTGACCTTGGACAAGTTTGACGGGATTGGTTGCCCAAAGTCCCATTTGAAGATGTATATATGGGCCATGCAGCCCTTAGGTGCGACTGAGGAACTACTTGGTCAAATGTTCCAAAACACTCTGACTGAAGCCGCTCTTAGATGGTTCCTCAATCTAGATGACACTAGAGCAAGGAGTTGGGAGCACATCTATTGTGAGTTTCACAAGCAATACAAATACAACATAGAAGTGGATATAACAATGAGAGATCTTGAGACTACGAAGCAAGGGCCGAAAGAATCTTTCTCTACCTTCATTACCAAGTGGGGGTCCAAGGCAACACAGATGATGAATAGGCCAAGTGAAGAAGAACAGTTAGCTATGGTTGTAAAGAATTTATTACTTGTATACCATAAGTACTTGTTTTCTTAGTATTTTCCTAATTTTAAATCTTTGATTGCTGTTGGGACCCAAATTAAGGATGCAATAAATAATGGCACTATAAAGAATGATGACCCACCAAGGTTTAAAAATAATTTAGGATCTAATTATAAGGCTGCAGAAGTATCTAATATCCATAAAAATGATCATTACCAACTGATTGCACCTATTTCACCCATGCAAGTATCACAAGGGCCACTCCTAAGGCCTAGGAGGGAATTTCATGAGTTGTATATGCTTGTGAGCCAAGTATTTGAGAAGCTAAAAGCAAAAGGATTACTGAAGCCCATAGACCCAAGACCAATTCCAAACGTCTACCTTCAAGATTTGATGTGAATAAGAGGTATGCCTACCACCAAGGCCCTAGCCATGATACTAACAAGTGTTTTGGCCTTCGTCATGCAATTCAAGACTTAATAGACAACAACGTGATTGCACCGCCTACAAGGCCTAGCATCACTAATAATCCCTTGCCTAACCACAATTTTGGGAGAGGACCAAGGATTAATTGCTTAATGATTGAAGAAGAAAGTAAATAGGACCCATCTGAATTAATCTATGACCTACCTTAATGTTTTATGATTACCTGGGAAGAGTTAATGGAAATGACATATGGATTGAAGATGTAATTGAAACCATAAATTCCCAATATCTACAAATGGGGGGAGACACTTTGAAACCCAACCAAATCATCCAACATCCACAAATGGGGGGAGACACTTCAAACCCCAATCAAACTACCAAGCACCTACAAATAGGGGGAGACACTTTGAACCCCAATCAAACAACCCAATACCTGCAAATGGGGGGAGACACTTCGAACCCCAATTAAATGGCCCAACATCCACAAATGGGGGGAGACATTTCAAACCCCAAGACACTGATCTAAATGACCCAACAAAAATTGCCTACATCATAAGAAGGGGGGGGGGGGGGAGACACTTCAAACCCCTACATTTGGAGATTGACAAGCCCATAGATATAGAGATTAATGGTGAAGGCATGGACTATATGGATGAAGACCCCCTTGGTACTAATGTTGAGGGAAGAAGGTGATGGAAATATGAGTGTACGCAGCGGAAAAAATTTATTAAATGGATCTACTTCATTCATAATTGATAACATGTGCCATATAAGTTTCAGAATTAGAAAACAAGAGAGTGTACCTTGAAGCGGTGAAATTCAAAACCGAAGATCAGAAGTTCTTGAGAAGACTTTCAATCTTCACTCCAATTCTGCTAGATGCCCAAGATGTGTGGTCTCTCAATCAGTTATATGTATATGTTTCTTGAGAGAATCTAAGAGTGTTCAACACTCACATACCAATTCATGTCATATAAAATCTGTATGTTTCTCTCCTTATAACTAATTATCTAATTAGGCTAGCCTTTTGGGCATTTCCAATTGGGCTTTAGTATGTGGCTTGGAGTGGGACCAAAAGGGAACAAATAAGACACTAGCTCCAATGGGCCTTAGGCCTTTATATCAACTCTTGACAAGTCCAAAGCTACCATTAACTATATTTAATACCACTATATAAATATAGTTGCACTCTAGGCCTTATTAATAAATTATATCCCAAGACTTTATTGTACAATCAACCCCTTCATTAAATATTCGTAGTAACACAAAGTCATGAATGAAAACTGCCACTTTGTGAATTACTACATCTTAATCCTTGAGTACCCGGTTTAATCCTTTAATGTTATTCATCATATATTTATGAAATCCAATTTCATAAATATATACTTTAGTCTTACTAAAGTGGTTAGGCCTAACTCTTCTGAATAACAAATCTATTAAACTTATCTCAAGGGAATATTTTGTATCTCCGTTGAGAGATTATGAATTCCATCTTGAAAATATATGTTCCATCAACACTAAATGTGGCTGCCCAACATACTGAGGTTTTGACCGTTACTTAAGATCTCACTCCTAATATATCAAAGCAACCTACACTTCATGATCAGGTCCATTATTCTCTCAGGATTAAGAGTTCATGCTAATATAAGTCATGAGATTTATTATTCAATTGACAGTCGTTAGGAGAATAATAAATCTCACAACAGTCCAGTTCAATATGTTTTAACTCTTAAAACATATCAACTAGAAGTCACCACTTCCATGATTAAGACAAATCATCTTAGTTAATATGTTATAGTCTTCGCAGATGAAATGCCCAATTTCATCACCGACCACGAACTAATATACTGAGTTTACACAGAACTTGGGATTTATATCTTCTGTGACTTTTCACATAAATCACATACTATACATCTCATAGACTATATGATAATGTCCAAATATTCATGTTACCATTATTTCAGATAATAATGAAACAACTTTATTAATTTCAATATTAAGTCATACATTATGTCATACATAATATAAAACATAGCATCATACAATAGAATTCTAGGGCACAAATCCCAACAGAAGGAACTCGCTGGGAGATGCCTGCTATCATCAAAGCCACAACTGAGTTGAAGAACAGGGCATGGGAGGGAGCTGCCCACCCTATGGAGGACTTTGTGAGGAAGATCAAGACTAGCGAGCCAATTACTCCTGTCAAGAAGATTATGACCATTGAGCCAGTCACCCCTGCCAAAAACATAGTTTCTATTCCTATTGAGTCTGTTTCTACTAGTATTACTATTCTTGTTGAGTTTGTTTGTGATAGTATTCCTATAGAGTTTGTTTCCATTGAGTTTGTTAAGTCTGTTGAGAACTCTTTTCATAATAATATGGTTTCTGATTCTGCTTATTTGTTGGCTTTGAATGTTTTTATTTATGAAATTGGTAAATAAACTCTTAATAATAAGGAATTAAAACAAGGGCATGTAGAACCCATAAAAGAAGAAACCCAACCTATTAACCTGGGGACTGATGATGAACCTAAAATGGTACAAGTGGGCAATACCTTAACCACCTCTGAGAGAGATGCATTAGTTACCCTATTGACAGAATTCAAAGAGGTATTTGCATGGTCCTATGAAGACATGCCCAAGATTGGTACAGATATAGTACAATATTGCATTCTAGGGGTATAGGCCATCAATTCGATCTTTCACAGGAGCCACTCCTTATTCATTAGTGTATGGGATGGAAGCAATCATTCCCATTAAAATGGGTGTCCATTCACTAAGGACAGTACTGGAAAGTGAAATCCCTGAAGTAGATTGGTTGCAAAGCAGATATAACCAGTTATGCATGCTAGATGAGAAAAGACTCAAGGCCTTGTATCACATTTAGGGATATCAAAGGAGGCTCAGGAAAGTTTTTGACAAAAAAGAAAGAACAAGAGATTTGAAACTGGAAGATTTAGTGTTGAAAGAGATCCGAGCCTCGGTTCAAGATGCAAATGGGAAGTTCAAGCAAAATTGGGTAGGCCCATATATTATCAAGTAGATATACTCTAGGAGAGTAGTAAGGTTGATGGACTTTGATGCAAATTCTTTTACTGAGCCAACCAACATGGATTAGTTGAAGAAATACCACAGTGAGGTGGTAGTCTCAAAATACCATGTTTGAGGAGGTAGTCTAAAAACACCACGTTTGAAGTGGTTGTAAATTATGTTATTTCCATTCATAGTTTAAAAAAAATAGAAAAAAAGAAAAAGAAAAAAAGAGGTAGGTTGAAATAGTGAAAGGGCAATCTACGCAAAATGAGAGTAAAAAAAAAAAAAAAAAAAGAGTGAGAGAGCCTAATAGGTTGAAAACCTGAAAGGGCGGACTAGGCAAAAATTAAGGTAAATAAAAAATGAATTATGTGATGACCTGATCCTTCTACAAAGGGGATACGTAGGCAACCATGCATGGGTCCCATCACAATTTCCCCAAGCCCATCATTTGCCCAAATTTTTTTCCAAAATTCTACCATTCCATTAAACCATGTCATTACACAAAATCCAAAAGACCAAACCCTAAAAACCCAAACCCTAAACCAAACCATAAAAAACCAAACCCCAGGAACCTGAACCTTAAATAGAATCCTTAACCTACAAGTCCTAAATAATTCCTAAACATAAAAGTGTTAGGTTCTAAGGTCTTATGATTTTCTGTATTCAGAACTCTAATTTGTAATGTTGGCAAACTATGATCAAAATAATGTATTTAGTCTTGTTTAGACTTGCTCAAAGTTGGTTAATTACTGTAATGTTGGAATCGAGTGGCTGCAGAAGTACTTGGGACTTTCGGCCTGGCTCGATCGATCGAAGGACAGGCTCGATCGATCGAAAATCGCATAGGTTGATTTTTCTGCAGAATTTCCAACTCAGCCCTACTTCATTAAACGTTTAGGGTTTTATGTTTTTACCCTAGGTATTTAAACAAAACCCTAGCCACGTTTTTAGAGGTTGTCCATATTGCTTTGTTGCTCATACATTGTTGTTTTGTGTGAATCTCTTGTGAGATCTTTGAGGAGTTTTCCTTTACACAAAACTTAGGGTTTTCAAGGTAGAGATGATTTCAACATCTTGGAGATCATTATAGTTGCAACCATTGGAACTTAAAGAAAAACAAGCGGGGAGCTTGTAGCTGATTGAGGAATTCAAGAAAGAAGGAGTCCATGGATTCGGAGCTTGCACGTGGTCGTGTCAGTAAGTTCTACTGGTGGGTAGCATTAGGAAGTCGAGCGGGGAGCTTGTAGTCCTTTTGTAAGAATTTCAATTCTTTCATAGTGAATTCAGTTTTGCCTTGAGGATCGGTGGGTCAAATCCTCCCTAGGTTTTTACCGTGTGGTTTCCTGGGTGATCATATCATTGTGTCTTTTATTATTCCGCTGCTTTATTCTTTTGATATGATTATTTGATTGCTTTAACCTAGTATTGCATAATTTGACTAAGTAACAACTTGGCTAATTAATCTAGGCTAACCAATCTGGTTGTTTTTAAAGGGTCTAAAACCCAACAAGTGGTATCAGAGCGGGTAGCTCTTTTTGTTGTAGATCTTTTGATCTTTGAGCTGATCCTTGACCTCTGTTGTCATGGATAATTTGAAGTGTCTTTCTGATCATGTTTCTGCTCATGCTTCTGCTGATTTTATTGATGCCTGTGATGTTTTGAATAAAAAGGACACTATTGCTTCTGCTGATTTTTTTTTATGCTTTTGAAACTCTTCGTAAGGAATTATCTAAATCTTTGAAAATTGCTAAGAAATTTAAAGAAGAGTTGAAATTGGCTAATCTTGAAAAAGAGGATTTGATTGTGAGATTAGATGAGTCTAATAAAAAGAATGAATTTTTGAGAAATCAAATTTCCTCTCAAGATGAGAAGATGAAAAGCTTGGAACAAGAGTTAGTTGAATCTAAAGTTAAAATTGAAAATTTGACTAGTGTCAAGCCTGCTGATGATAACAGAAGTGTTTCTGTTTCTCTTAAGCCTAAAACTGGGAAAGTTTATGTCCCTCCTTTTAAGAGGAATAATAAAGAAAATGCTTATTTTGCTAGGTTAGACAAAGGTAAAAGTTCTGATGTAGATGCTGATGTTTCTAAACCTAAGTCTAAACCTATTGTTAGAGAGCATAAGAAATCTGTTTTTGTGCCTACCTGTCACCTTTGTGGTGTTGTTGGTTATATTAGACCAAATTGTTCTTTGTTGAGGCAAAAACAAAAATCTGAGACTAGATTTGTTGTTAGGAATACTGATGTTCCTAAATTTGTTCCTGTTTGTCACTTTTGTGGTGTCTTCGGTCACATTCGTCCTAATTGTCATAAGTTGAAATTTAAGCATTCTGTATGTCAATCTAGGATATGTGATGATATTTCTCCTGCCATAAGTCCATATAAATTGTTTCATATGCTTTTGAAAAATTTAAGCTTGTTGGCTTGTGAAAGGAATTTGCAGGATTTTAGTCTGTCTTAGAAGATTGGTGTAATTCCTCAAATACACTCTGCTTCTCATGGATTTTCACCTACAAAGCCGAAGACTCATACTATATGGGTGAGAAAATCCTTTAAGGTGAGTGTTGATGACTTGTCTTTGTTTTAATTCTTCCTATTGTTTGTGGACATGTCTTGTTTCTGTTTTTGGTTGTTTTGTTTTTTTTTTTTTCTAGTTTTCTTTATTAAAAAAAAAATCAAAAAACATTGAAAATTTTCAAAAAGACAAAAATATTTTATTTTGTGTCTTGTTTTATTTTTCTTGAGGATTACATGAGTTTTAATATCTCTCTTGATTTAAAACACGCTTGACATTGTGGTGAAACTTGAATAGCATGTGTTATAAATGTGCTAAGCTATTTTTGACTTTATGTACTAGTTTGTACATGTACTCATGGGTTAATTAAGAAATTGATATTTCTTGTTTGTGTACCCTCTATAGCTTAGTTAAGCACTGTCATGCATTGCATTTGCATTGATCATTTAGCACAATGTGTGTTTTTTGTTTTTGGTCATAAATTTTTTTTCAAAATCTCAACAAGTGGTTATAACATTTGTTAAAACCAAAAAGATTTTTGTGTTTTGTATTATAGACCTTGGATTTATAATCAAGGATTGGCCATATTATTTTTACATAACATGTTTATGTACCTTGTTTAGCTTGGATGAGCTTATTCATTGCACTTTACTAGTTAAAGCTTTGTAGTGCATGTTGTGTGGGAAAGATATTTATAGTGTTTATCACTTTGTCTTAATCTTGAAGTCACATGTTTTTGACTGACGGACTTGATCCTTTTGAGAAAGGCATAAATAACCATCTCACCACTGTTCACTAGCCAATCATGAACACCTTAGTGCATATCATAAGATTTTGTGCTCGAGAAAGTGTAGCACATGCACAAAAAGAACATAAGGTGTAGCCTCAAATAAATTAAAACTGGTGTGTACTATTAGGCTTGATGCCAATTCACTTAATTCAAACCGGTGTGTATTATTAGGCTTGATGCCAATTCACATAATTAAGAGGCAAAAATGCAAGGAACTTACATGATTGCAAGCTTTTGTTCTAGAAGATGTGAGAGTTATAGGATGTAACTTTTTTGGTGATAGTCTCTTTTAAATTCTATGTGATGATTTTTGTAGACTTTGTGTTTGATTACTATTCACATATCACCTCACATGTATCTCAAGTTTTTGGTAGTATCACACACTACACAAGTTACTCTTTGTTAAACACTGTACATGCTAGTGTGTGTGTTTTTGGTCTGACCAACCAAGTTTGAAAATATCTTGAGATTTGTGCACAACATATTTGTTGCTTGAGAAAATTCAATGGGAGAATGATTGAAACTTGTTTTTGAGAAAATTGGGTTTATAAATTTGGGTTTTTGAAAAAGCATTCTATCTCATACTCATGCATTTTGTTTTCGTTGTTCAAATGCTTTGAGGAGTTGTTTTCAAAATTAGGTTTGCGTTTTTCAAAACTGTGTTTTTTCTCAAAATTTTTGTGAGTCTCTGCCCAGTTCGATCGATCCATTCTGATTTTCGATCGATCGAAAAAGTGCTTTAAATTGTTTCAAAATGACTGTCTCATTCGATCGATCGAATGTAATTTTCGATCGATCGAAGATCATGGAAAATTTTTTTTTAAAAGTTCAGATCTGACTTTTTCAAAGTTCTATTTCAAACTTTTCAAACTTTTTCTTTTCTCTCTCCGACGAGGCAAGGCTCCACAGTTAGATTTGTTAGGTTCTAAAGGTTTAGGAATTTATGTATTTAGAACTCTAATTTGTAATGTTGGCAAACCATGATCAAAACAATGTACTTAGTCTTGTTTAGGCTTGCTCAAAGTTGATAAAATATTGTAAAGTTGGAATCGAGTGACTACAGATGCATTGGGGCATTTCGGCCTGGCTCAATCGATCGAAGGTTAGACTCGATCGATCAAAAATCGGCCCAGATTCGTTTTCTGTAGAATTTCCAACTCAGCCCTAACTCTTTAAACGTTTAGGGTTTTATGTTTTTGCCCTAGGTATATAAGGCAAACCCTAGCCACGTTTTTAAGAGTTGCACAAGTTGTATTGTTGCTCATACATTGCGGTTTTGTGTAAATCTCTTGTGAGATCTAGAGGAGCTTTCCTTTACACAAAGCTTAGGGTTTTCAAGATTGAGATTACTTCAACATCTTGATGATCAACTTGGTTGCTGCCTTTGAAGCTTAAAGAATATCAAGCGTGGGTGCTTGTAGCTGATTGAGGGATTCAAAGAAAGAAGTAGTCCGTGGACTTGGAGCCTGCGCGTGGTCGTGTCAGGAAGTTTTACTGGTGGGTAGCATTAGGAAGTCAAGCGGGGAGCTTGTAAGTCCTTTTGTAAGAACTTCAATTCTTTCTTAGTGGATTCCGTTTTGCCTTGAGGATCGGTGGGTAAATTCCTCCCTAGGTTTTTCCATGTGGTTTCCTAGGTGATCATATCATTGTGTTCTTTATTATTTCCGCTGCTTTATATATTTTATATGCATGATATGATTTTGTGATTGTTTTAACCTAGAATTGTTTAATTTGACTAAGTAACAACTTGGCTAATTAATCTAGGCTACGCAATCTGGTTGTTTGTAAGGGGTCTAAAACCGTTCAAGTGGTATCAGAGCGGGTTGCTCTTTTGTTTGAGATTTTTTATCTCTGAGCTGATCCTTGACCCCTATTGTCATGGATTCTTGGAAAATCTTTTTGCTTATTAGTCAACTTATCTACTTGCTGTCTTTGCCATTTGTTGCTTGTATTAAATCTTTCCTTAAGTATCTTGGCATAATCACATGTGATAAGAATTATGTTTGTTATACTGCTTTAACCGCCTTAAAAGCACGTGATTCTTGTCTTTGGTATTTGGATAGTGGTTGTTCCAGGCATATGACAGGAAATAAAGATTTATTTAAATCGTTCAAGTGGTATCAGAGCGGGTTGCTCTTTTGTTTGAGATTTTTTATCTCTGAGCTGATCCTTGACCCCTATTGTCATGGATTCTTGGAAAATCTTTTTGCTTATTAGTCAACTTATCTACTTGCTGTCTTTGCCATTTGTTGCTTGTATTAAATCTTTCCTTAAGTATCTTGGCATAATCACATGTGATAAGAATTATGTTTGTTATACTGCTTTAACCGCCTTAAAGGCACGTGATTCTTGTCTTTGGTATTTGGATAGTGGTTGTTCCAAGCATATGACAGGAAATAAAGATTTATTTAAATCACTCTTTGAAGGAAAGATTGGGACAGTCACTTTTGGAGATGGAAGTAAATCTGTAATCAGAGGTATTGGTACTGTGGATATTCCAAGATTGCTAGTGTTTGAAGATGTTTGGTATTTTGATGGATTGAAGGCCAATCTGCTCAGCATTAGTCAGATTTGCGACAATGGTTTAAATGTTCTTTTCACCAAGTATGAGTGTGAAATACTTGATGGAGGAGGTGACTGTACGTGTGTTGGTGTAAGGACAGCTGACAACTGCTATGGGATAACACCAAGTGTAAACAACAAGTGCTTTAGTGCAAAGATAGATCAAGTTGATTTGTGGCATCAACGATTGGGGCATGCCAGTCATAAGCAGTTAGAAAAGATTTCCAAATGTGAGGCAGTCATAGGTTTACCTAAATTTGGATAGTGGTTGTTCCAGGCACATGACAGGAAATAAAGATTTATTTAAATCACTCTTTGAAGGAAAGATTAGGACAGTCACTTTTGGAGATAGAAGTAAATCTGTAATCAGAGGCATTGGTACTATGGATATTGCAAGATTGCCAGTGTTTGAAGATGTTTGGTATGTTGATGGATTGAAGGCCAATCTGCTCAGCATTAGTCAGATTTGCGACAATGGTTTAAATGTTCTTTTCACCAAGTATGAGTGTGAAATACTTGATGGAGGAGGTGACTGTACGTGTGTTGGTGTAAGGACAGCTGACAACTGCTATGGGATAACACCAAGTGTAAACAACAAGTGCTTTAGTAGATCAAGTTGATTTGTGGCATCAACGGTTGGGGCATGCCAGTCCTAAGCAGTTAGAAAAGATTTCCAAATGTGAGGCAGTCATAGGTTTACCTAAATTTGAGAAGATAGAGAAGTGCATTTGTGGACCATGTCAGATAGGTAAACAAGTAAAATCCAAACATCCATCTGTGACTAGTGTTCAAACGTCAAGACCTTTAGAGTTACTACACATTGATCTCATCGGTCCTGCCAGAGTTCAAAGTCTGGGTGGAAAGAAGTATATTCTAGTTGTTGTGGATGACTTTACTAGATATACTTGGGTTGTACTTTTGAAGGATAAAGCTGAAGCTCCTAAGAAGATGATCCATCTGTGCAAGAAATTGCAGGTTGAGAAAGATACTGTGATAGCCAAAATCAGAAGTGATCATGGAAAAGAGTTTGAAAATACCAAGCTGGCTACTTTCTGCAATGAGCAAGGCACTCACCAAGAGTTCTCATCTCCCAAGATTCCTCAACAGAATGGGATTGTGGAAAGGAAAAATAGGGTTGTTTAGGAGATGGCACCAGTCATGCTTCACAACAAAAATTTGCCAAAGTCTTTTTGGGGAGAAGCAGTCAACACTGCTTGCCATACACTCAACCGGGTGTATTTTAGACCTGACTCCAAGAAGACTCCCTATGAACTCTGGAGAGGGAAGAAACCTAGTGTCAAATATTTCAGGATATTTGGCAGTGACTGTTACATTCTACGTGATAGAGAGAACCTAGAAAAATTTGATGCCAAGAGCGACAAATGATACTTTCTAGGATACTCTTCCACCAGTAGAGCTTATAGAGTGTACAATCTGAGAACCAAAACAGTCATGGAATCCTCAAATGTTGTGATAAATGATGAAGTGTGTTCAGAAAGCACTGTTCCTGCTCAAGATAAGTCTTTAGAAGTAAATGACTCTCTTCTTACTGAGGATGTTGGCAAACATAGTGAGGAAGAGCTGTTGGTATTAAATGATACAGTCTCAGTACCTTCAAGTTCAGAACCATCCACTCCAGTTCGTGACACTCAACAGGCACAAAGTTAACTCAGTCCCTCATCTGCACAGAAAGGTACTTCCACTTCTTTAGTCAAAGGTCCATCCTCTAGAGTGAGACTGAACCATCCCTTCACAAATATATTGGGTAGTTTGAATGATAACATGAGGTTAAGATCAAAAGCATTGAATGTGATCACTCACTCATGCTATCTGTCCCAATTTGAACTGAAGAAGGTGGATGAAGCACTTCAAGATGCTGATTGGGTAAATTCCATGCATGAAGAACTTCATCAATTCGTTTGGAATGATGTGTGGGAACTAGTTCCTAGACCGAAGAATGTAAATGTGATTGGAACTAAGTGGATCTTTAAGAACAAGTCAGATGAACTTGGCACTGTGATCAGAAACAAATCAAGACTTGTTGCACAAGGGTACACACAAGTGGAAGGAATTGACTTTAATGAGACATTTGCACCAGTAGCAAGGTTAGAATCCATCAGGATATTGTTGGCTATAGCAAGTCACCTAAACTTCAAGCTATATCAGATGGATGTCAAGAGTGCTTTCTTGAATGGAATGATACAAGAAGAAGTTTATGTTGAACAACCTAAAGGCTTTGTAGATCCTTATAGACCGGATGACGTCTACAAATTGAAGAGAGCTCTCTATGGGTTGAAGTAAGCTCCTCGGGCTTGGTATGACAGACTGACTGCATAACTCACTGAGCATGGATTCAAAAGGGGATCTGCAGATACAACACTCTTCATAAGAAAGGATAAGACTGGTTTTGTTGTAGCTCAAATTTATGTTGATGACATTGTTTTTGGTGCTACTAATGATTCTCTTGCTCATTCTTTTGCAGATGAAATGAAGGCGATGTTTGAAATGAGCATGGTTGGAGAACTAACTTACTTTTTGGGATTGCAGGTAAAGCAAACAGAGACAGGAATCTACATCAATCAAGCTAAATATGCAAGGAATTTAGTTAAAAGATTCGGACTGGACAAGGCTGCTCATGCTAGAACGCTGATGGCGGCTAATGCAAAGTTGACAATTGATCCATCAGGTGAGTCTGTTGATGTTACTTTGTATAGAAGCATGATAGGCTGTCTTTTGTATCTGACTGCTAGTCGTCCTGATATATCTTTTAGTGTTGGTGTTTGCTTTAGATTCCAATCTAATCCTAAGGTTTCTCATTTAAATGCTGTTAAGAGGATTATAAAATATGTGAGTGGAACCTGTGATTATGGTTTATTTTATAGCAAGGAGTCAAATTTGTCTCTTGCTGGCTTTTTTGATTCTGATTGGGCTGGGAATGCTGATGACAGAAAAAGCACCACTGGAGGGTGTTTTTATGTAGGAGCTAATCTTGTGGCTTGGATGAGTAAGAAGCAAAATTCTGTTTCTCTATCCACTGCTGAGGCAGAATATATTGCTGCTGGGAGTTGTTGTTCTCAGCTCCTTTGGATGAAGAAACTTTTGGGTGATTATGGGATTCCTCAAGATACCATGGTTGTCTATTGCGATAACTCTAGTGCTTTAGATATATCTAAGAATCCGGTTCAGCATTCTAAGACCAAGCACATTGAGCTTAGGTATCATTTCATTAGGGATTTGGTTGAAAAGAAAATAGTTGCTCTTGAATATATCCCTACTGATCGTCAAAACGCTGACATCTTTACCAAACCGCTTGATGGAAGTAAGTTTGAGACACTCCGTCAAGTGATTGGTGTGCTTTGTTGTCCCTAGTTGTTTTGGCTTCCTTGGTCCTTGTGCTTCATTGCTCTATTCTGTTGTGACCTTTGTTCTTTGGTTTCTGTTTTTTTTTTGTACTAGGACTTGCATTGCATTACATACATGCATTTCATTCTAGGATTTATTTATTTTCTCTTTTAATAAAAAAAGAAAAAAGAAAAAAGGGAGAAAGCAAAATCTATGTTGGACACTTTTTTTTTTATTTTTGAAAACAAGGTTGGTCAATCTTTTTACACATGTCATGTCTTGTGTACCTTGTTTAACATTGATGAGCTTATTTACTGCACTTGACTAGTTAAAACTTTGTAGTGCATGTTGTGTGGGAAAGATGTGTGTGGTTGTTAATCACTTTGCCTTAATCATGAAGTCACTTGTTCTTTGACTGTCGAACTTGATCCTTTTAAGAAATGCATAAATAACCATCTCCCATCTCACCACTGTTCACTAGACAATCATGAACACCTTAGTGCATATCATAAGATTTTGTGCTCGAGAAAGTGTAGCATATGCACAAAAAGAACATAAGGTGTAGCCTCAAAATTAAATTAAAACTGGTGTGTATTATTAGGCTTGATGCCAATTCACTTAATTCAAACCGGTGTGTACTATTAGGCTGAATGCCAATTCATATATAAATATAAAGCTGCTGTCTACACTTGCAACCGATAGATAGTAGTTAGGGATGAATTTGAGTTTATGAGCATTATTTTGTAAAGGGCTTTTTACTTGTAAACTTTGAGCTTTTAATTTGTGTTTTGTCACGGATTGCCAAAGGGGGAGTTTGTTAGGTTCTAAAGGTTTAGGAATTTATGTATTTAGAACTCTAATTTGTAATGTTGGCAAACCATGATCAAAACAATGTACTTAGTCTTGTTTAGGCTTGCTCAAAGTTGATAAAATATTGTAAAGTTGGAATCGAGTGACTGCAGATGCATTGGGGCATTTCGGCCTGGCTCGATCGATCGAAGGTTAGACTCGATCGATCGAAGGTTAGACTCGATCGATCGAAAATCGGCCCAGATGCGTTTTCTGCAGAATTTCCAACTCAGCCCTAACTCTTTAAACGTTTAGGGTTTTATGTTTTTGCCCTAGGTATATAAGGCAAACCCTAGCCACGTTTTTAAGAGTTGCACAAGTTGTATTGTTGCTCATACATTGCGGTTTTGTGTAAATCTCTTGTGAGATCTAGAGGAGCTTTCCTTTACACAAAGCTTAGGGTTTTCAAGATTGAGATTACTTCAACATCTTGATGATCAACTTGGTTGCTACCTTTGAAGCTTAAAGAATATCAAGCGTGGGTGCTTGTAGCTGATTGAGGGATTCAAAGAAAGAAGTAGTCCGTGGACTCAGAGCCTGCGCGTGGTCGTGTCAGGAAGTTTTACTAGTGGGTAGCATTAGGAAGTCAAGCGGGGAGCTTGTAAGTCCTTTTGTAAGAACTTCAATTCTTTCTTAGTGGATTCCGTTTTGCCTTGAGGATCGGTGGGTAAAATCCTCCCCAGGTTTTTCCGTGTGGTTTCGTGGGTGATCATATCATTGTGTTCTTTATTATTTCTGCTGCTTTATATATTTTATATGCATGATATGATTTTGTGATTGTTTTAACCTAGAATTGTTTAATTTGACTAAGTAACAACTTGGCTAATTAATCTAAGCTACGCAATCTGGTTGTTTGTAAGGGATCTAAAACCGTTCAAGATTTTTGTCATTTTCCTCTGAATTTTTTGCAAAGTTTCTCTTTCCTCAAGCCGGTAAGACTCTTTTGTCCTTCCTTTTGAATTTATTTTCATGATTTCATGCATTAATCCATGCATTTAAGGGAGATTTTCGGACTTTGCATAAATGGGATTTTCTGTTGATTCAAGCTCTATTGTGTGCAATTGATCATTGGGTTTTTGTGGGGACACATCATAAACATGATCATTGCCTGTTAATTTGATCAATTTTGAGTTTGGTGAAAAATTGAAAATTCTAGGGTTTCTAATTGATCCGAATTGGGGATTTTGTTCAATTAAAGTTTAATTGATGAAACTGGCTTGTTGAATTGATGAAATTAGCTATTCTAATATGTTTTCAACATTGTGTAATGATTAATTCATCAATTTGCTGCAAAATTTTCAAGTGGTTTTCAAAATTTTTAGGGTTTTTGTTAGAAAGTTTATGTTCGAGCCAATTTTGTGTAATTGAACTTAATTTGAACCTGTTTACTGCATTAGTACATGCATCATGGCATTGTATTTATTCATGCATCATATAGATTTTTATTCTACTGATTATTGTGCCAACTTGCAGTCTGCCATTGGTTTTGTTTTATTTTTTTTGGTTTTTCCTTGTGTCTCTGTTCTTTCCTTAGCATCATGCCTAGGAAGACTAGAGCTCGTAGGTCTATTCCCTCTCCTTCTCCTCCTCCACCTTCCTTTGATAGTGAGAGGTTCTCGAGTGAGAAAAACCAAGAGATTTATGAGACTCTAAACCTTAAGAGAAAAATTTGGGCTGAGCATTCTGTCACCTTAGATGAGGTTAATCCTACCATTAGGGCAAACTTTGAGCGTAAGGGCTGGTTACCACTGCTGGATGTTTCTGATCCTCCTCCTCCAGTTACCCTGATTAGAGAGTTCTTCTCGAACATCTCTATCCGCATCTATGATTCCAACACTCTAGTTAAGAGTTGGATACGAGGCGTAGAGTATGTCATTACTCCTACAGTAGTATCAGATGCTCTAGGTGTACCTTTGGTACAGCACCCTGTTTATCCTTATGATGAGTCACCAGAGTTGAGTGATGTCATGTCTTACATCACTGGGTCTTCTATCTAGTGGGGTTCTGATCCTAGGATCACCACCACTGAGCTTCCTGAGACTGTCTATCTTTTCTTTAGTATAGCTTGTCACTCTCTGTGGCCCATTTCTCATCTGCACACTATTCCTCTCGAGAGGTGTGTCTTTTTGTACGCTCTTGTCACTGATGCTCCTATTAGTTCTCCTCATCTTTTTCTTCGTTCTTTGAACAAAGTTTATAGGAGTTTATCTACTATTCATGCTCTTGTTCATCCTATCTTTATTCATAGGATTTTACTTCATCTTGGTTTAGATGATTTCCCTTCTTCTGAGCCCGTTCATGTGATTGCTCCTATAGGTGCCTCGTTCCTTAGACAGAGGGCTGCTCATCTTCGAGCTGGCTCTAAACACTCTATGTCTGAGCCTTCTGGTACCGCACCCCCTTCTTCTTCTACAGGTCCTTCTTGTGAGGCTGTTCCTGATCCTGTAGGTGCTGCTTCTGCTGTTCCTCCACCTCCTGCGGCTGACTTCGATGTTCGTCGTACTTTGGAGACTGTCATGACCGTTTAGGCGGCTCATGGTCAGCTTTTGGTGGATTTGTTCGATGAGATTCGTGCTCTGAGAGCAGATTTGGCGTATCTTCGTTCATCCTCACCACCTCCTTTTGATGATGGCCTGTGATGTCCTTTGGCATTCCGTCACAAAAAGGGGGAGTAGAGTTTGGATACTTGTAGAGGGGTTTTTGTAGCTAGGGGGAGTTTTTTGTTTCTTTTTGAGGAGCTAGTGGAGTTTTTGAGATTAGATTGTATCTACGTGCTTCACTATGTATGCTTTCTTTTTGGGCTATACTTGTTGGGAAATACATTTTTTTATATATATGATTCTTGATTCTATGTGTTCACTGTTTATTGATTTATATTTATGAGTTATTCATTGATATATATCTTTATTATATGTTGTGTGAACTTTCAAGAATGTGTTTATTTTTGGTGTATCTAACCTAGGGGGAGAGTTAGATTACATATCTGTTGATTTACTGTTTTTCTGTCACACATGCGTTTATGCATTTGTTGAGTGTTTCAGGAATATACAGGTGCATTCGATTTGGCTGCTATCTACACTTGCAACTGATGGATAGTAGTTAGGATTAAATTTGGTTTATGAGTATTACTTTTTGTAAAGGGCTTTTTATTGTAAACTTTGAGCATTTAGTTTGTGTTTTGTCACGGATTGCCAAATGGGGAGTTTGTTAGGTTCTAAGGTCTTAGGATTATATGTATTTAGAACTCTAATTTGTAATGTTGGCAAACCATGATCAAAACAATGTATTTAGTCTTGTTTAGGCTTGCTCAAAGTTGGTTTATTATTGTAATGTTGGAATCGAGTGGCTGCAGAAGTACTTGGGACTTTTGGCCTGGCTCGATCGATCGAAAATCGCATAGGTTGATTTTTCTGCAGAATTTCCAACTCAGCCCTACTTCATTAAATGTTTAGGGTTTTATGTTTTTACCCTAGGTATTTAAACAAAACCCTAGCCACGTTTTTGGAGGTTGTCCATATTGCTTTGTTGCTCATACATTGCTGTTTTGTGTGAATCTCTTGTGAGATCTTTGAGGAGTTTTCCTTTACACAAAACTTAGGGTTTTCAAGGTAGAGATGATTTCAACATCTTGGAGATCATTATAGTTGCAACCATTGGAACTTAAAGAAAAACAAGCGGGGAGCTTGTAGCTGATTGAGGAATTCAAGAAAGAAGGAGTCCGTGGATTCGGAGCTTGCACGTGGTTATGTCAGTAAGTTCTACTGGTGGGTAGCATTAGGAAGTCGAGCGGGGAGCTTGTAGTCCTTTTGTAAGAACTTCAATTCTTTCATAGTGAATTCGGTTTTGCCTTGAGGAACGGTGGGTCAAATCCTCCCCAGGTTTTTACCGTGTGGTTTCCTGGGTGATCATATCATTGTGTCTTTTATTATTCCCCTGCTTTATTATTTTGATATGATTATTTGATTGCTTTAACCTCGTATTGCATAATTTGACTAAGTAACAACTTGGCTAATTAATCTAGGTTAACCAATCTAGTTGTTTTTAAGGGGTCTAAAACCCAACAAAAAGTTTCACATCAACTTTTCAAATAAACATGTTCAAAGCCAAAAACAAGAAGATCATTTTGTCTTTAGTTTTTTCTCTTTTGGTTGATCATTGATTTCTTTTGTGATAGATACATTGTTAGCTTTGTCCCTCCTATTAAATTCATAATTGTCATCATCATGTCTTTCCCAATTGTCTCTAAGAAATTGTTTTCTCATAGCAACCATGTCAGCCTCTTTGTTAGCAATCATGTCCACCGATCAGTTAGAGTATTATGTAGTCATCCTATGGAAGTGAACCTTGATAAAAGATTGATCCACTTGGTCAGCCATCTCCATGCCCAGCAACATGTTCCTTATAGAAGTAGGGTTTGTGTCCACAGGAGTGAAAGGTTTCCTTCCCTTTCCACTGGGCATTCCTTGCTCATATTGGAACTACCTCAAGAGTCTATCTGCCTTATAGAAAGTTTCCCTTCTTAATCCAACAATGAAGATGTGATCTGAACCTGGAGACCGAAGCAAAGGAGGTGGACACTTCCACCAATAGCAATTCCATCAAATTGAGACACTAGATTTCTTGTTTAGAAATTTCACTCAGTCACTCTCAGTTTGGCACTCAGTTTTGATGACAGACCTACTAAGAAAACTGCTAGGACCATAATTACCAATTGTAGGCTTGACAATCATATCCAGTCTTTCCATCAGCCAAATCTACAAAGTCAAGGGACTCCTAAGAAAGTTTAGAGACTCTCCACCATGAAATATAGAGTCTAGTCCTAGAAGAGTTTCTGCCAAGATCAGAGAAATAGGATTATCACTATCCTTAATTTGACTCACAACACTTATGGCTTGAGCATCCGCAAAACCGTGCCTTCTAGAGCAAAGCAAAAAATTTCCCACGATGCATAGAGCCAAGCCAATATTTTTCTGCATACTGTCAGTCACTCCATGAGTGTGTTTGTTAATTAGTTTTGAAAGAATTGCACGAAGATTCACCATATGTCCTTCAACCATACTACTGGTAATGGAAGTAGGAAGACCTAGAGCATCAGACAAAGATCCCCCTATGCATGGGATCATAAGAAACTACTACAGATTTCTTGCTTGGATCATAGCCTAGAATAGAGGAAAATTCTTTAATTGTGGGGCAGAGTTTAGCAGTTTTAAACCGAAACACATGATCCTAAGGATCCCAGAATTTCATGGCAGCATAGAGAAAGTCCCACTTGATCTTAACGTTCCTCAAAGCCTTGATTTCCTTTAGTTTATAGGTTGTAAAGTTGGTCTTGGTACTAAAATCAAAGCTACAAACCCATCTATTGATATCGTCAATGGTTGAATGAGAAAAATTTTGATTGCGAGCCATGGATGACTTTTGCTTGTGATTATTGTGTTTTGCTAACCTTGATGCAGAGATTTGTTTGCAGATAGATGCCAAAATAAGCTACATCAGTTCTAAATCAGGTTTAAATCAATTTCAAAGAGTTTGTAGATGAGTGGGAAATGGTTTCATGGACACAAACAAAGGATAATCTTTCAAAAAAAAAAAAAAAAACTTGAAAACGTAAAACACTTGTCAAAAAAGTATAAGGAGTGGGCCCACCATGGCGTAAGCCAATTGGTGCTCAAAAGTGCCATTCGGCACTTTAAAAGTGCCAATTGGAACTTTCAAAGTACCAAAACAGCACTTCCCAAGTTCCAAACGACACTCATCTCCACTAATACTCATTTCACCTGTTTTACATTTTCAAGTACTCTTTAGATCCGTTTTTAACCCTGTTAAACAGTTGAAAAGATTCCTTTTGCTAAACTAGGGCATTCAAACATGCCTTACTAATTTGTTTTCAAAAAAAAAAAAAAAACATCATTTGCATCACTACTTTTAAAAAGAAGAAGAAAGAAAAATGGATTAAATTAAGATTTTTCAAGACCATGGATTCATGTCCCAAACTAGGGGCATTTGACCATGCCTCATTCTTTTTTTTTTCAAGACCATCATCATCATCTTTTCAAAAAAAAAAAAAAAAAAATCAAGATTTTCAAAAATCATGCATTCATTTCTAAACTAGGGGCATTCGGCTCTGCCTCATTCAAGTAAGCACAAATTCCATCGGAATTGGTCAAGGTAAGTTTAAATTGGTACTACAAAACCTTATCAGGAGAATTCTAAACTTGTCTCATTTAAAGTTCCAATAAGATCAGAGGCAGTTCAAAGGACAAAGAGCTAAAAGCTCAAATTAATAGAAATTTGTCTAACAAACACTTCTTCTCATTTTTGTAGGATAAGTTAAAAACACAAATCAAGCATCATTGGGACTTCGGGTCCGTTTGCGCGAAGACCTCCTCGACCCACCTCTAGAGGAGCCATCTTCAGTGTATCCTTCTTGACTTGCATAGAATCAAGATTCTTGCTGCTGGTTCTTAAGCTCAAGATTTCTAATCCTTTACTCTAAAGATCTTCTAGTGGAATTAGCCAATGCCATTCGACTCACCTGAAAGATCAACAAAGTCAAGTGTTAGATCGAATATCAAGAAAGTCCAAGTAGAGACACTCAGAAAGCATAATCTTATATCCAGCTTGCTTCATTGATCACATATTGAGAAGATTGAGTGCGTGCTACCAATTGCAAGCTTCTGATCATTTGCATGCTTTCTTCCACAAGATCAACATCGACCTGAAACAAAAATTTACCAGACCATGAGCAATTCAAGGATGCCAAGAAAAATGAGGACGTAGAACTAAAGATTCAAGAACATACCGAATCAAGCCAAGGGATGTTCAGGGTGTACTCTGGCCTATCTAAAGTCATGGAGCTATATGACCTATCAGGATTCATCACTTCATATTACCATGAAAGCAATTGAGGATAGGTCTCCATGAAAGAACTAGAAGAACCGCTAGCATGACTAGGAAGGGAATTCTCTTCTTCCTTTTCCTTTTCTTCAGAAGATGAAGCTTGAAAGTGCAATATGTAGACATTTTTACAAAAAGGAAATATGGGGAAAGAGCATACAACATGAAATTGCACTCGACTTCAAAAGGAAAGAGAGATACCAAGGCAATAGGGATGCCGGCCAGACAACCTTGCAATTGAGTTTGAATAAAATCCAAGTAATTTCCTAGTATCCTTGAAACAACATGACCAATCCAAGCACGAGCAATCTCTTCATTAGCTAGAAGGTCAACCAACTGAATGGAGGGACAAGGAGGAACTGGAATTTTCGTAGGAGGATATACATGTTGAACTTGAGCCAACACCCGATCACCAAGATACTAGTACCTCCCATGACCACACTCAAACAACACCTAATGACTATTCAGTTCTAGAGCCCATTCACACTCAGCATACTCCACACATCTAACCCAAGGATTCAAAGACATCTGAAAATCATAAGGAACCCAGAATGAAAAGAAGACCAAACCATAACCAAATCACAAAAACCCTTAAACACAAAATTCCACCAAAAAAAAAAAAAAAAACTCACATCAGCAACAATTAAGTTGTCAATCATTATATGCCAAACTTCCAAAGAGTGCTTGGAAGGCATTGACAACCAACGGAGAAATCTAGGATAGATACCATCAACTTCCTCCCGAACTTGAGGACCAGCCCCAAAATATTCACACATCCAAACCTGAAAAAATCCACACACGCCATTACAACCTAGCCAAAATAACTTTCCAAAATCCACACATAGCCAAAAATTCCAAACCTTACTTGCCAAACAAACAGCGTACCTCCTAAGCTTGAGAGACTACGCCTAGAAAGTTGAGTCATAAAATGTAAGAGGGTCGTGTAGGCCATGCCACCCCAATCATAATTCTTGATCTGGTCAATATCTCTCAAACTCCACAGATAGCGCAAACTCATAGTACTCCAAGTCTAGACACAAAAAAATCCCAATGAAGAGAAGCATGAACATACGTGTACCCATGGCCACAGTTTTACAGCTCTCCACATTCTCATAAAGCAACATCAGAGAAACATTTTTACTCTTCAATTTTGAAGGCACTACACCTAAAGTCTCTTAATCTCTTTTAAGGGAATCATTAACCTTGATTCTTTCACCACCCAATCTCAAATCGATGATGACAGAAAAGTCGTAAGTGATAGGTTTTAGACCCCTTAAAAACAACTAGATTGCGTAGCCTAGATTAATTAGCCAAGTTGTTACTTAGTCAAATTAAACAATTCTAGGTTAAAACAATCAAATAATCATATCATGTATATAAAACATATAAAGCAGCGGAAATAATAAAGAACACAAGATATGATCACCCAGGAAACCACACAGAAAAACCTGGGGAGGATTTGACCCTCCGATCCTCAAGGCAAACTAGAATTCACTATGAAAGAATTGAAGTTCTTACAAAAGGACTACAAGCTCCCCGCTCAACTTTTTAATGCTACCCACCAGTAGAACTTACTGACACGACCAAGTGCAAGCTCCGAATCCACGGACTACTTCTTTCTTGAATTCCTCAATTAGCTATAAGCTCCCCGCTTGTTTTTCTTTAAGTTCCAATGGTTGCAACTATAATGATCTTCAAGATGTTGAAATCATCTCTACCTTGAAAACCCTAAGTTTTGTGTAAAGGAAAGCTCCTCTAAGATCTCACAAGAGATTCACACAAAACAGCAATGTATGAACAACAATACAATATGGAGTACCTCCAAAAACGTGACTAGGGTTTTGTTTATATACTTAGGGTAAAAACATAAAACCCTAAACGTTTAATGAAGTAGGGCTAAGTTGGAAATTTTGCAGAAAAATCAACCTGTGCGATTTTCGATCGATCGAGCCTGTCCTTCGATTGATCGAGCCAGGCCGAAAGTCCCAAGTACTTCTGCAGCCACTCGATTCCAACTTTACAATAATAAACCAACTTTGAGCAAGCTTAAACAAGACTAAATACATTGTTTTGATCATGGTTTGCCAACATTACAAATTAGAGTTCTAAATACATAAAATCATAAGACCTTAGAACCTAAGAAACTCCCCCTTTGGAAATCCGTGACAAAACACAAATTAAATGCTCAAAGTTTACAATAAAAAGCCCTTTACAAAAAGTAATGCTCATAAACCAAATTCAAACCTAACTACTATCTATCAGTTGCAAGTGTAGACAGCAGCCAAATCGAATGCACCTGTATATTCCTGAAACACTCAACAAACGCATAAACGCATGTGTGACAGAAAAACAGTAAATCAACAAATATGTAATCTAACTCTCCCCCTATGTTAGATACACCAAAAATAAACACATTCTTGAAAGTTCACACAACACATAATAAAGACATATATCAATGAATAACTCATAAATATAAATCAATAAACAGTGAACATAGAGAATCAAGAATCATATATATAAAAATGTATTTCCTAACAAGTATAGCCCAAAAAGAAAGTATACATAGTGAAACACCTAGATACAACTAATCTCAAAAACTGCACTAGCTCCTCAAAAAGTAACAAAAACTCCCCCTAGCTACAAAAACCCCTCTACAAGTATCCAAACTCTACTCCTCCTTTTTTGTGACGGAATGCCAAAGGACATCACAAGCCATCATCAAAAGGAGGTGGTGAGGATGAACGAAGATGCGCCAAATCCGCTCTCAGAGCACGAATCTCATCGAACAAGTCCACCAAAAGCTGACCATGAGCCGCCTGAACGGTCATGACAGTCTCCAAAGTACGACGAACATCGAAGTCAGCCGCAGGAGGTGGAGGAACAGCAGAAGCAGCACCTACAGGATCAGGAACAGCCTCACGAGAAGGACCTGTAGAAGAAGAAGGGGGTGCGGTACCAGAAGGCTCAGACATAGAGTGTTTAGAGCCAGCTCGAAGATGAGCAGCCCTCTGTCTAAGGAACGAGGCACCTATAGGAGCAATCACATGAACGGGCTCAGAAGAAGGGAAATCATCTAAACCAAGATGAAGTAAAATCCTATGAATAAAGATAGGATGAACAAGAGCATGAATAGTAGATAAACTCCTATAAACTTCGTTCAAAGAACGAAGAAAAAAATAAAGAAAATTGATAGGAGCATCAGTGACAAGAGCGTATAAGAATACACACCTCTCGAGAGGAATGGTGTGCAGATGAGAAATAGGCCAAAGAGAGTGACAAGCTATCCTAAAGAAGAGATAGACAATCTCAGGAAGCTCAGCGGTGGTGATCCTAGGATCAGAACCCCACTGGATAGAAGATCCAGTGATGTAAGACATGACATCACTCAACTCTGGTGACTCATCATAGGGATAGACAGGGTGCTGTACCAAAGGTACCCCTAGAGCATCTAACACTACTGTAGGAGTAATGACATACTCTATGCCTCGTATCCAACTCTTAACTAGAGTGTTGGAATCATAGACGCGGATAGAGATGTTCGAGAAGAACTCTCTAATCAGGATAACTGGAGGAGGAGGATCGAAACATCCAGCAGTGGTAACCTGCCCCTACACTCAAAGTTTGCCCTAATGGCAGGATCAACCTCATCTAAGGTGACAGAACACTCAACCCAAAATTTTCTCTTAATGTTTAGAGTCTCATAAAGCTCTTGGTTTTTCTCACTAAGGAACCTCTCACTATCAAAGGAAGGTGGGGGTGGAGAAGGAGAGGGAATAGTCCTATGGGCTCTAGTCTTCCTAGGCATGATGTTAAGGAAAGGACAGAGACATAAGGAAAAACCAAAAAGAATAAAACAAAACTAAGGGCAGACTGCAAGTTAGTACAATAAACAATAGAATAAAAATCTATATGATGCATGAACAATAACAATGTTATGATGCATGAACTAATGCAGTTAACAAGTTCAAAAGAAGTTCAATTACACAGAATTGGCTCGTACATAGAGTTTCTAACAAAAACCCAAAAAAAATTTGAAAACCACTTGAAAAATTTTGCAACAAATTGATGAATTAATCATTACACAATGTTGAAAACAGATTAGAATAACTAATTTCATCAATTTAACAAGCCAATTTCATCAATTAAACCTTAATTGAACAAAATCCCCAATTCGGATCAATTAAAAACCCTAGAATTTTCAATTTTTCACCAAACTCAAAATAGATCAAATTAACATGTAAGAATCATGTTTATGATGTGTCCCCACAAAAACCCAATGATCAATTGCACAAAATAAGGCTTGAATCAATCAGAAAATCCCAATATGCAAAGTCCGAAAATCACCCTTAAATGCATGAATTTATGCATGAAATCATGAAAATAAAATCAAAAGGAAGGGTAAAAGAGTCTTACCGGCTTGAGGAAAGAGAGATTTTGCAAAAAATTCAGAGGAAAACGACAAAAAACTGACTGTGATGCTTGCCTCGTCGGAGAGAGAAAAGGAAAAGTTTGAAAAGTTTGAAATAGTACTTTGAAAAAGTCAGATCTGAACTTTTAAAAACCTTTTCCACGATCTTCGATCGATCTAAAATTACATTCGATCGATCGAAAAACAGAATGGATTGATCGAACAGGGCAGAGGCTCACAAAAATTTTGAGAAAAAACACAGTTTTGAAAAACACAAACCTAATTTTGAAAAACAACTCCTCAAAGCATTTGAACAACAAAATCAAAATGCATGAGTATGAGATGGAATGCTTTTTCAAAAACCCAAATTTGTAAACCCAATTTTCTCAAAAACAAGTTTCAATCATTCTCCCATTGAATTTTCTCAAGCAACAAATATGTTGTGTACAAGTCTCAAGATATTTTCAAACTTGGTTGGTTAGACCAAAAACACACACACTAGCATGTACAGTGTTTAACAAAGAGTAACTTGTGTAGTGTGTGATACTAGCAAAAACTTGAGATACATGTGAGGTGATATGTGAATAGCAATCAAACACAAAGTCTACACAATTCATCACATAGAATTTAAAAGAGACTATCACCTAAAGAGTTATATCCTATAACTTCCACATCTCCTAGAACAAAAACTTGCAATCATGTAAGTTTCTTGCGTTTTTGCCTCTTATATATATATATGAATTGGCATTCAGCCTAATAGTACACACCGGTTTGAATTAAGTGAATTAGCATCAAGCCTAATAGTACACACCTGTTTTAATTTAATTGAGGCTACACCTTATGTTCTTTTTGTGCATGTGCTACACTTTCTCGAGCACAAAATCTTATGATATGCACTAAGGTGTTCATGATTGGCTAGTGAACAGTGGTGAGATGGTTATTTATGCCTTTCTCAAAAGGATCAAGTCCGACAGTCAAATAACATATGACTTCATAATTAAGACAAAGTGATTAAAAACCATACACATCTTTCCCACACAACATGCACTACAAAGTTTCAACTAGTCAAGTGCAATGAATAAGCTCATCAAAGTTAAACAAGGTACACAAGACATGACATGTGTAAAAAGATTGACCAACCTTGTTTTCAAAAATCAAGAAAAATAGTGTCAAACATAGTTTTTGCTTTCTCCTTTATTATTATTATTATTATTATTATTATTATTATTATTATTAAAAGAGAAAACAAATAAATCCTAGAATGAAATGCATGAATGTAATGCAATGCAAGTCCTAGAACAAAAAAAACACAAAAACCAAAGAACAATGGTCACAAAACAATAGAGCAATGAAGCACAAGGACCATGTTAGAAAGACTCAGTTAGTTCGAGTCTTTTGCATCCAAAACTTTTTAGATGCACCACGAGCATTGGAGTTCTTATTCACATTCGAGTGATTCCAACTCCAGGATTGGAATAAAGGTTTAACACCTTTACCAATTCACCAATTAGTGCCATAGGATCTTGTGCTTGAGCCATAGGCACTTTTGGTTTCTTTGCTCTCTTATCAGCTTGAAGCTTGTAACAGTTAGGACGAATATGTCCAGACTTACCACAATAATGACAAACCCAAACAGGTTTACCATGCATCTTGTCCTTAGATTTGGTAGGCTCCTTAGGTTTAGATTCTCTTAAGTCTACCCTAGTCTTCTTAGGTGGTGAAACTTCTACAGGTTTAACAACCTCACTCATAGAAGGTATAGAAGAAGAAGAAGGAACAAAATTCGTGGAATGTGGTCCAGAATCAAAGATGCTTTCAACATATCCTAACCCAGTTTTATCAGAAGGATAATTTTGAACATTCAGCATGTGATCAAGTTTAGAATTAGCAGATCTAGCAACAGATAAATCATGTTCCAAAGTTCTAATTTTACCAAGTAAAAGCATGTTCTCAGATTTAACATTGTTCAAAAGATCATTAGCATCAAACAGTTTAACAAGCAAATTTTTCTTTTCAAGCTCAAGAGAATCAATTTTCTTTAGGCCAAGTTCAACTTTCATAGCACCATTTGCAGCAACTTTGCAAAGTTTGTTGTAGGCCTCTTGAAGATCTGCATCTTCAGAGAGTTCCCCATCAGAAGGGTTCTCCTCAACAGATATGCTTTCATTGACTATAGTAGTAGCCGTGAAATCAATGAAGTTTCCATTCTCATCACCACCGGACTCATTATCAGAAACCTCATTATCACTAAGGGTTACAGCCATAGCTTTACCCTTATTCCTCAAGAATGTAGGACATTCAGATTTCACATGGCTATACCCTTGACAGCCAAAACACTGAGGACCCAAAGAATTATCTAAAGATTGACCAACTTTTTCTCTAGGTTTTTCAAAGTTATTTACCTTAGTGGGATCATTCTTCCTAAAGTTTCTAGGTTCAGCAGTGTAAGTACCTCTTGCCTTTCTGTTGGTATTCCTAAGAAAGTTTTTAAAGTTTTTGGCAAGAAAGGCAATCTCTGTAGCAGAGAGCTTATCATCAAATCCACTACCTTCAACATCATCAACTGACTTAAGAGCCATTGATTTGGATTCGTTTACTTTAGGTAGGTCAGACTCATAGGACTGAAGAGATCTTACAAGCTCATCAACAGGGATGGAGTCCACATCCTTACTTTCAGTGATGGCAGTCACTTTGGGTCTAAAGTCTTCAGTTAAAGATCTAAGTATCTTCCTAACAATTTTAGGTTGATCATAGATTTCACCCAAATTAAAAGAAGAATTGACAATATCATTTAATTTAGCATAGAATTCATCAAAAGATTCATCATCAGACATTCTAATGCTTTCAAATCTAGAAGTCAATTGTTGCAATTTATTTATCTTAACTGCCTTTGTGCCTTCATGCACAGTTTGGAGGATTTTCCATGCAGTATGAGCAACCTCAACATTTGAGATCCTCTTAAATTCCTCCATTGAAACAGCATTGAAGATGGCATTCATAGCTTTGCTATTGAAGCCTGCTGCTTCTTTTTCAGAAGTTTGCCACTCACTCACAAGAGTAGTGGGCTTCTGCCATCCGTATTCAACGGAATTCCAAACCCTTTCATCAATGGATTTCAGGAATGCTTTCATCCTTACTTTCCAGTAAGCATAGATGTTCCCATCAAAGTGAGGAGGAACAAACAGAGAGTGTCCATGCTCCATGACAACCGGGGTCAAGGATCAGCTCAGAGATAAAAAGAAAATCTCAAACAAAAGAGCAACCTGCTCTGATACCACTTGATAGGTTTTAGACCCCTTAAAAACAACCAGATTGCGTAGCCTAGATTAATTAGTCAAGTTGTTACTTAGTTAAATTAAACAATTCTAGGTTAAAATAATCAAATAATCATATCATGTATATAAAACATATAAAGCAGCGGAAATAATAAAGAACACAAGATATGATCACCCAAGAAACCACACGGAAAAACCTGGGGAGGATTTGACCCACCGATCCTCAAGGCAAACCAGAATTCACTATGAAAGAATTGAAGTTCTTACAAAAGGACTACAAGCTCCCCGCTCGACTTCCTAATACTACCCACCAGTAGAACTTACTGACACGACCACGTGCAAGCTCCGAATCTACGGACTACTTCTTTCTTGAATTCCTCAATCAGCTACAAGCTCCCTGCTTGTGTTTCTTTAAGTTCTAATGGTTGCAACTATAATGATCTTCAAGATGTTGAAATCATCTCTACCTTGAAAACCCTAAGTTTTGCGTAAAGGAAAGCTCCTCTAAGATCTCACAAAAGATTCACACAAAACAGCAACGTATGAACAACAATACAATATGGAGTACCTCCAAAAACGTGACTAAGGTTTTGTTTATATACCTAGGGTAAAAACATAAAACCCTAAACGTTTAATGAAGTAGGGCTGAGTTGGAAATTCTGCAGAAAAATCAACCTGTGCGATTTTCGATCGATCGAGCCTGTCCTTTGATCGATCGAGCCAGGCCGAAAGTCCCAAGTACTTCTGCAGCCACTCGATTCCAACTTTACAATAATAAACCAACTTTGAGCATACTTAAACAAGACTAAATACATTGTTTTGATCATGGTTTGCCAACATTACAAATTAGAATTCTAAATACATAAAATCCTAAGACCTTAGAACCTAACAGTAAGGTCTCAACATCACTTCGCCAATGCCTGTGAAATGGAAAGTACATGTTGTCGGAAAATTTGGAGTTGTATCTCATACAAAACACATAGCGGAAACAACAATCACAGATCTACTTCATTCGTGAGAGATAACATGTAACCTTGAATTCTAGAACAAAGAATAGAAAGCATACCTTGATGCAGTGAAATTCAAAACCAAGACTTGAGAATACCTCTAATCTTCATCTTAATTCCACATGATGCCCAAGAAGTGTGGTCTCTCAATCAGTTTACATGTATGTGTTCAAGGGAGAATAAGATAGTAGCTCACATGCATACTATTTTCATAAGACACTTATAAAAATTCTGTATGTTTCTCTCCTTATACATAACTAATTATCTAATTGGGTTAGCCTTTTGGACCTACCAAATTGGGCTTTAGTTTATGGCTTGAGATGGGACCAAAGGGAACAAATAAGACTCTAGCTCCCATCGGCCTTAGCTTTTCTGTCAACTCTTGACAAATCCAAAGTTACCATTAATTATATTTAATACCACTATATAAATATAATTGCACTTTAGGCCTTATTAATAAATTATATCCTAAAACTCTAATGATATCATTTGACCCCTCCATAAAATATCTGAAGAGGGTAAAAATCTAGGTTGACGGATCTCCATGAAATGGGCTTGACGGTTCCACATCTATGGGCCGATAGAGGACGGGCTCAATGCGTTCAAGGTCTGTTATGAACGGATCCTGCATGAATGGATGCAATAGGGACGAATCCACCACCCACGTGGCAGGTAGAAACCCTAGATGGGAAATACTCGCGACATATACTTAGCCACCATAAGATCCCAAGGTAAACGGAATCCTAGCACGAAGAGGATTCCGGAAGGTATGCGCATTAATGAAAGTCTTCTATATAAGGAAATATCTTGTCCATCACGTTTGGGACTATTCAAGAGGATTCCTATAAGGAAAAGACTTCTACACCAAGGAAGAGATGTCAACCTTCTGCTACTATAAAAGCTCCAATACCCTCACAAATCAAGGTACGCATAATTGACCCTAACTCTGGCATTCTAGAGTTGTAGAAAAAAGGTTTACTGACTTAACCTTCGAAGGATCCTTGGCCGGTACCACACCGGTATCCTCTTAAGGTTTTCTCTTTGTGTTGTGCAGGGATCGCTAAGAGCGTATGAGAATCGTGTGACTAACTATTGATTTTTCGACATCATCAGTAGGCGCCATTTGTGGGAAATCGCGATTTCTAAGCCATAACATCGCCTCCCGGACAAAAGGTTGCATGGTGATCACTCCCTCAATGGCTACCACTAATGACGTTCAAGGAGATGAACCACCCATAACCGCACTCGAGAAACAGGTTCAAACTTTCGTCGCTGTTGTAGAACGCCTCACCAAACAAAACCATGATCTCGAAGAACAGTTGTACTAGAAGAACGCAACAGTGAACACCTAAAAAGAAGATCAGGAGGGAACTAGCGCTGAGAAAAGGAACAAAGAAGGGCCGGAAAGGAGCAACGCCCCAAGTAGACAAGAGCAGTAGGATACCAGCCAACCATTAAGCCTAGATGCAGCCCCCCCTCCACACATAGTCGCAGAGATGCAGATGATGAGGGAACAGATGGACCTCATGATGAACACCCTTAAAGGACGAGTGTCCATCGACCTTGATGATTTAGTCCACCAAACGGATTCGCCCTTCACCACGTCCGTCAATTCCTTCTCCCTACTACAGAAGTTTCACATGCCGCAGATAGAAAGCTACGACGGAGCTAAGGACCCCCTTGATCACCCAAAGACTTTCAAAACCCTAATGCACCTGTAAGGAGTAGTAGAAGAGATCATGTGTAGGGCTTTCCCTACCACACTTGAGGGCCCTGCGAGAATCTGGTTCAGTTGACTTACACCTAACTCCATCAGTACTTTCAAGGAGTTAAGCGCACAGTTCACCTCGCACTTTATTGGGGGATACAGGTATAAGAAGTTGACTACATGCTTGGTGAGCATCAAGCAGCGAGAAGACGAGATGCTGAGGTCTTACATAACCCGCTTTAACAAGGAAGCTCTTTCGATTGACGAAGTGGATGATAAGATACTCGTGGCTACCTTTACAAACGGACTACAAAAGGGTAAGTTCATGTTTTTCTTATTCAAGAACGACCCCAAGACCATGTTAGATGTGCTATACAGGGCAACCAAGTCCATGAATGTAGAGGATGCGCTGCTGGCCCGAGAAGAGAGGCCCAGGAAAAGGGAAAGACAAGAGGATGCACGACCAGATAGAGCACCAAAAAGGGCAAGGACCGGAGAACAACAGGAGGACAGGCGCTCGAAACCTCTCGTGGGTAATTCACAAGTTTCACCCTGCTGTCTGCTCCAATCAACCAAGTCTTGATGGAAATCAAGGACGAAAGAGCCTTGACCTTTCTTGGTAAGCTGAAGGGCGATCCTAATAAGAGATTGAGGGACAAGTATTGCCTATTCCACCGTGATCACGACCATGACACATCTAACTGTTACGACCTAAAGCAACAAATTGAAGCCCTCATACGACAACGAAAATTGCAAAGATTTTTCAGCAAGGAAAGGACGGACCAGCCTCAGGACCAGGCCCCTCGACAGGAGAATGAGCGTCCCAGGCCGCCCATAGGGGATATAAGAATGATAGTAGAGGGCACGATGACTACTGGGTCATCCAAAAAGGCCCAGAAGACTTACCTTAGGACGGTCCAGAATGTCCAACTAACGGGCTCCATGCTAAAGATAGCACAGAGAAAAGGCCCCATCATCGAGTTCTTGGAAGAAGATGTGCGACATCTTCACCACCCGCACGACGATGTGCTTGTTGTCAGCATACGAGTAGGGGACTATAACATGCACCGAGTGTTGGTTGACAATGACAGCTCGGAATACATCCTATACTACCCAGTGTTCCAGCAAATGAGGATTGACATAGAACGGTTGATATTGACGAACGCCCCGCTGGTTGGTTTTAGAGGAACAAGGGTATTCCTGTTAGGCACAGTCACACTTTCGGTAACAATTGGCGATTATCCTTAGCAGATCACTAAGGATGTGACATTCCTTGTGGTCGACTGCTCGACGCTTGTAATGCTATCATCGGACGACCTACCTTTAACTCGTGGAAGGCGGCAACATCAACATACCACCTAATGATCAAGTTCCCTACGGATTATGGGGTTGGTGAGTTACGAGAAAATCAGGTGGCTGCACGCGAATGCTACATTGCCATGCAGGGGCGACGTACTAGAGACTAATGAACAAAATTTTCGTGCACCAGATTAGGAGGAACGTACAAGTTTATGTTGATGACATATTAGTGAAGAGCCTGGGCGAAGATGATCACCTAAACGACCTTCGGGAGACCTTCAACACCCTTCGGTCATATAACATGAAGCTGAATCCAAAAAGTACGCATTCGGAGTGACGGCGAGAAAATTCCTGGGCTTCTTGGTATCCCAAAAAGGAATAAAGGTTAACTTGGAAAAGATATGGGCCATAATGGAGTTAGAACCACCGAGGACGGTTAAGGAGGTGCAAAACTTGAATGGCAAAATTGCAGCCCTGAACAGGTTTGTCTCGAAAGCAACGGACAAATGTCTACCCTTCTTTCGCACTTTGAGAAAATCATTTGAGTGGATGAACGAGTTCCAAAAGGCCTTTAAAGATTTGAAGAAATACCTTTCATCTCCGCCATTGCTTAGCCCGTCTAAATTAGGGGAAGAACTCTACCTCTACTTAGCAATTTCCTAGGCAGCGGCTAGCGCGGCATTAGTAAGAGAGGAAGAAAGATCTCAAAGACCTGTCTACTTTACAAGCCGAGCGTTCCAAGAAGCAGGAGAAAGGTACCCCCAAATTGAGAAATTGGCCTTCACACTAGTAATTGCTACACGAAAGCTCAAGCCGTACTTTCAGGTGTATGAAGCATTGGTAGCGGGGCTAGACCTTGCAAAGGCAGCTGGTGCTGAAAACATGGTCGTACATTGCGACTCCTAGGTGGTAATAAGTCAGATTAACGGCGGCTACGAGTGTAAGAATGAAAGGATGAAGAGGTATTTGGAAGAGGTGAAGAACTGAATCAGCTGCCTCAAAGTCAGATTCGTTCAAATCCCAAGGTAGGAAAACGAATGTGCCAACTGTCTAGCAAAAGTTGCCTCAGTAGAATTTACGCTTGTGCCCGAACAGGTATTATCATTTGTTCAAGTCTCCTCACTTATTGATGACAGAGCGAATGTGCAGGAAGTAGATTCTGAAAGCAATTGGACTACGCCATTAATATCCTATCTGAGGACAGGCATGTTACTAGACGGGAAAGATGCTGATAGGAAGTTGAAAGTCCAAGCATCACGATTTGTGTTGATAAAAGATATCTTATACAAAAGAGGATTTTCTCGACCGTACCTGAGGTGTTTAAGCCACGAGGAAGCAGATTACATAATGAGAGAAATCCATGAGGGTATTTGCAGAAATCACTCAGGGGCACAATTATTAGTGCACAAGTTGATCCGAGTGGGATACTATTAGCCTACAATGTTGAAGGATGCACAAGCTTATGTCAAGGCCTGTAACAAGTGCCAAAAGTTCAGTAACTTCATCAGGCAACCGTTCGAAGAGCTGACCCCCATGACGGCCCCTTGGCTATTCGCTTAATGGGGACTAGATATCATGGGCCTTTTCCCTACAGCAATTAGGCAGCTAAAGTTTCTGGTAATTGGTATTGACTACTTCACTAAGTGGGTGGAAGCAGAAGCCTTAGCCACTATTACGGAGAAGAACATTCGAAGTTTTGTTTGGAGAAATATCATCTATAGGTACAGCATACCCAGAGTGCTGGTCTCCAACAATGGAAAGCAATTCAACAACAGCACATTTAGGGACTTCTGTTCAGAGCTAGGTATCAAGAATCACTATTCGTCGCCCGCACACCCACAGGCCAATGGGTAAGTTAAAGTCACGAACTGATCCTTGCTCAAGATCATTAAGACATGGCTCGAGGGAGCAAAGGGTATCTAGTCGGACGAGCTACCAAGCGTTCTGTGGGCATACCGAACTACAGCAAGAATGCCCACTGGAGAAACACCGTTTCGACTAACTTACGGAAGTGACACTATCATCCTTGTAGAAGTAGGGCTCATAAGCTATCGGGTGGAAAACTACGTTGAGGATAAGAACGAAGAGGCCATGCGCCTTTAGCTTAAGCTGGTGGACGAAGTCCGGGCGGCAGCGGAGCAAAGATTGGCGCGGTATCAGAATCTCATGGAAAAACACTACAACTCCAATGTTAGGCATAAAGACTTTCAGGTTGGAGATCTTGTACTACAGAAGGTAATGGGCGCTACTAGAGATCCTTCACAAGGAAAGCTCGGCCCCAACTGGGAAGGACCCTACAGGATCACATCATGGCAAAGGAAGGGAACCTACCACCTCGAGACGCTGGACAGGCGAAAGCTGCAGCACCCATGGAACACAAAGCACCTACGGAAATACTACCAGTAGAGATAACATGAAGAACAACGACACTCCCCAATTTCCCAGTTTTATTTAGTTTTACTACAATTACTACTTTTACTTAAACAATTTTTTGCTACAATATGTATCTTTTTAAGCCCAAAGGGGCAGGAACTTTTCTACAAACGCAAGGTTTTTTAATTGATAAGAGGAATATTCAGACACAACTATGTTTTTCTACTTGAATTCTGATAAAAGTCCACAAAGTGGACAGATCATCCCAAGAGGATGAAAATTCCAAGTCCAAAAAGGGGATGGGTATAAACTAAAGTCCACAAACTGGACGGATCATCCCAAGAGGATGAAAATTCTAAGTCCAAAAAGTGGACGGAAAGTCCACAAACTAGACGGATCATTCCAAGAGGATGAAAATTCTAAGTCCAAAAAGTGGACGGGTATAAACTAAAGTCCACAAACTGGACGGATCATCCAAAGAGGATGAAAATTCTAGTCCAAAAAGTGGACGGGTATAAACTAAAGTCCACAAACTGGACGGATCATCCCAAGAGGATGAAAATTCTAAGTCCAAAAAGTGGACGGGTATAAACTTTGGACAGGTATAAACTACAGTCCACAAACTAGACGGATCATCCCAAGAGGATGAAAATTCTAAGTCCAAAAAGCGGATGGGTATAAACTAAAGTCCACAAACTGGATGGATCATCCAAAGAGGATGAAAATTATACTCCAAAAAGTGGACGGATATAAACTAAAGTCCACAAACTGGACGGATCATCCCAAGAGGATGAAAATTCAAAGTCCAAAAAGTGGATGGATATAAACTAAAGTCTACAAACTAGACGGATCATCACAAGAAGATGAAAAATTCTAAGTCCAAAAAGTGGACGGGCATAAACTAAAGTCCACAAGCTGCACGGATCATCCCATGAGGATAAAAATTCTTAGTCCAAAAAGTGGACGGGTCTACTATCAACAGAAATTCAAATTTCACAAAGTAGACAGAGTCTATTTTTAACTAGACAAGGTGGACGGGTCTATTGATTTATACAGTTCATAAATTGAACAGATCTTTTGCTATGCAAAAAATTCATGTCGTTGAGTGAAGGATTATGCTACTAATATGTCGACGGATCTAGAAAGTTAAACATAATCTCATTAAAAGAATGACAACCAGAAACACACAAAGAATGGAGTCAACACTATGGACGGAGTCATTCAAATCCATAAATTAAACAGATCCATTCACAAAAATGAAATAGACAGCATAATTAAAGGTTAATCCCATGAAGGGTTGAAGTTTATGATGACAAATAAGTACATTCAAATGTTCTCCAAGATCATTTAAAAAAAAAAAAAAACAAACAAACTATGGACGGGGGGCATGTTCAACATTTTCTGGAAGATGGACATCAGCATCGACGGTCTGATCTTGGCCTTGTGGAGGTGTTGACTCATCGTCAGCAAATAGGCTCTCCATACTGTCAGAGGCGATGGGCGGTATAGTGGTTTGGGCTTGGTCATCAATATTTATTATGGAGAAGTCAAGGTCAGGGTAAGCTCTCTTGGCCTGACGAATAGCATCATCAAATCCGTCTGCGAAAGAACCAGCGAGCTCCTTAATAAGGGCATCGGAGTCACGATACTCACAAACCGCTGCTTCTTGTGCCTGATGGAGTTGGTCCTTTGCTTCCTTGATCTCTTTCTCTTTATCCTCCAAGACCTTCTTTTGCTGCTCCATCTGGCTGAAATACTCATCCCTGGCTTTTTCCACCATGACAAATTTCTTATCCTGGACGACCTTCCAGGCCTTTAGCTCCTCCAGTTCTTCCTCCGTCACCTTTGCCCTTTCACGAATATGGTCCAATGATGTCTCACGACTTAGACACCATCCCATGAGTCCCTTTATCATAACCATGGCCTAAAAATAAAAATGAGTTAGTTTCCAAACCAGCAAAGAGGTAGACAGACGAATAGAGGATGGGTAAGTTTTACTTGAGCAATGCTGAATAGCCCTATCTCCCCCATCGCCTCCGTTGAATGGTTGCTTAGGTCCTCATAATCCTCAGCGGTTATGATGGATGAAAGCCTCTCCAAAGCGTATTTAGAGTCCTCTCAGAGGAGGACGGATGACTTCTCCTAATTAGTGGACAGAGCCTTCATAAGGCCTTTGCCAGCCCCATGCTTCACTAGGGTGACCGTCTTTGCACCCTCAGCCATTAGCCCTACAACGGGCTCCAAAGGCACCTTGGGTTTCTTTGGAGGACAATCCCCTTTGGACGGTTGCTTCCTTTTTGTGGACGGGTGGCTTGAGCCCGTCCCTTTGGGATCCACACCGCCAGTCTCCTTTTTCTTGGTAGCCTATGCCTTAATCATTGCCCTCCTCTTGGCTTCGTCCATTTCTATAGAGGTGGACGGTTGAAGTTAATTACTATGATAAAAGTCAAAACCGTTCAAACAGAATGAAGACAACGGACTTACGTGGGCGAATTTTGGCATCGTATTTTTTGGCTGCCGACGTTGGTTCAGGCCCGTCACAATACCAATGGATGGTATCAAGTGTGACTAGTTTGGCCAAAGTCCTTTCCTCCGGCTTGGTCTTGGCAAAAAAAATTTCAAGAAAGTTGAACTCCTCAAGTTCAACTTGTGGACGCCGTCGAACTGCAAATAAGAAGATGGTTAAAAGTATTGAAGAAATTATAATAAACTGAACGGTTATGTAAAGGGTTCACACACACATGGACGGGTGCATACCGAACGGAGGCAATATGCCCCAAGTCGTGTCGACGGGCATGTGTTCCGTGTCCCCTAGACGACACATCCATTCATCACCCTCTAGGAAGAAATAATGGTTCTTCCAGTTCTTATTGGAGTCTGGGGTTTCAAATATAACCTTCAACAATAGACTCCTATGCACAAAACTATATATCCCCCTTGATTTGTCTATTTCATCTGGACGGTAGCAATGAAGGAATTCCCGCACCGTCAGCCTCCTAGCACCATTTGACATAGCATCGTACAAGACCTTACCCTCCAGGTGTTTAGGGATACTTTGTTAATGGATAGGCCCAAATATTTGAGAAGCTCACGGTGAAGGGAGCTTAGTGGAAACCTAAGTCCTTCCTTCAGCATTTGTTCATACACACCGACACCTTTTACCCCTTCATAATAGCGTTTCTCTGACTTATAGGGTAGATGGATGGGGATGTTATCTGGAATTTGGTAATTGGCCCTAAGAGTGTTAAAGTGTTTCTCTTGATGGTGGACCTAAAATCATTAACTGTCCACTCTGGTAGCATGATGAACTCCCTAAGTCCATCAGCACCTACGACGGACTTTATTGGTTGTTCCTTGCTGTCATCAGAACCCTTCTCTAGGTCAACCATCTCCAGGAAGAGATGGACGGACTCCTCTCTTCACTTGGACTCTCTTGGTCTTTGTGACCTGAGGAGTATACTTCCTTGTAGTTCGCCCTGTCACGGACAACTAACTAGTTACTTGACGCACTAGACATTGCCTACACGTGACGACAAAACCTAAGACTCTGATGGGTCTAGAAGGGTGACGGGGGTATAAAGTTTAGGAAAATAAAAGAGCATCTGAAGGTAAAAGAGATGTGAAAAAGAAAGTACTTACCAAGTTAGTGAGTGAACGGAAGAAAGGCGTTGATGACGGACACAACAACTAGACGGAGTGATCTCTAACAAGGATGATAGAAGCGCTCTGACAGTGTGTTTTAGCGGAAAGTAGAGAAATGAGAAAAGAAGAATGTGATATTTATAAAGGAAGTATGCAGAACCCGAAGTAACGCTTCGATTTGAGATAATATCCAATGGAAGAGTGACATGTGCCATGCGTAATAAATAGCCTCCAGACAACCTATCAGGGGTGGGCACAATTCATGGAATCCGTATTGAAACTGTCGACCCACATTCCTTTGAACTGTCATCCCCTGAACCTTGAACCGTCACCCAACGGGTCCTTCCGCTCAAAGATGACAGACGCATGGGGTAAGGGGGCAACTAAAGAGGGTAAAAATCTAGGTTGATGGATCTCCATGAAATGGGCCAGACGGTTCCACATCCGTGGGCCGATAGAAGACGGGCTTAACGCGTTCAAGGTTTGTTATGAACGAATCCTGCATGAACAGATGCAACAGGGACGAATCCACTACCCACGTGGCAGGCAAAAACCCTAGATGGGAAATACTTGCGACACGCACTTAGCCACCATAAGATCCCAAGGTAAATGGAATCCTAGCACAAAGAGGATTCTGGAAGATACGCGCATTAATGAAGATCTTCTACATAAGGAAATATCTTGTCCATCACATTTGGGACTATTCAAGAGGATTCCTATAAGGAAAAGACTTCTACCCCAAGGAAGAGATGTCAACCTTCTACTACTATAAAAGCCTCAATAGCCTCACAAATCAAGGTAAGCATAATTGACCCCAACTCTGGCATTCTAAAGTTGTAGAAAAAAGGTTTACTGACTTAACCTTCGGAGGATCCTTGGCCGGTACCACACCGGTATACTCTTAAGGTTTTCTCTTTGTGTTGTGCAAGGATCGCTGAGAGCGTACGAGGATCGTGTGACTAACTGTTGGTTTTTTGGCATCATCAATATCCATAGTGAACAAAGTCATAATAAACTGTCACTTTGTAAACAACTATTTTATTCTTGAGTACCCGGTTTAATCTTTTAGTTATTCACATTTATTGAAATTCAATTTCATTAAATATAATCTTTAGTAACTCCTTACTAAAGTGGGCGCCCTGAATAACCAGTTCCCATTAAACTTATCTTAAGGGGATATTTCATGCCTTTATAAAAAGAGATTATGGATTCCACCTTGAGAATATGTGTTCCTTCAACACTACATGTCGTTACCTAACATACTGAGATTTTGATCGTGAATATTAGATCTCACTCTTGATATATCAAAGTAACTTACATTTCGTGATCGGGTTCACTATCCTCTCAGGATTGAGAGTCTATGTGTAAAGTTGTGATTTACAACTATGTTTTATGTTGGCTTTATTCCATGACAAAAAATTTTGTAATTGCTTTAATTTTGTTCTTTGTATTTTGTGGGATTTTATTGTATTAGGTTTAGTAGTAAGTTGGTGAAGACTTAAGCTTAATTGAAGATCAAATGGATTTCGTGAGAAGCTAACCCGCGAAGTAGCCACATGAGAGCACGTGACTAGAAGCTGAAGAGTCGTGCAGGCTGTCAATTTTGCGAATGTCTCACCAGTAAGGCTTTCCCGTGAGGTAGTCGCGAAACATTCTACCTGGAGGATTTTTAATTATGAGTTTCTTACCCTTCACCCATACTATATATACCCTCAGTACCCATAAATGTAAAGGAGGCCATTCAAAGATAAAAACCCTAGATAGGTTTTCTACAACACACATACCCATCTTTTAGAGAGAGAGAGCTACTCATCCTTAGTGAGAAATCATCCTAGCCTCTTCTCCTTCCCTCTCTCATTGTCATACCTTGAGAGGAGATTTTTACCCAAGCACAACCCATATCTATTCAGAGTGTAGAGAGTGTTTTGGAGCTTGGGAAGCTTTGGAGATTTTCCAAAAGAAGCCGGTGAGGCTTGGCGGATGCAATTGGGCATATTGCGGGATCTGGAAAGCTAGACAAGACACGGTTCTGAGAAGCCTTGTTGGAATAGGAGCTTGGAGGGCTTAGGTACATTAGGTAGATTAGGTTTAGAGGGTCTCTTGCTATTCGTGTATCCCAACTTATTGTCTAGTGGATTGATTTACTGCTTGAAGTGCGGTGGAGAGGTTTTTCTCCGAGTTCTTCGATTTCCTCTTCGATAACACATCGCCGTGTTATCTTGTGTTTGCATCTCTCTTCTCTTACTCTTGTGCTTTACTTTTATTATTTTTTGTTCTTGTTTATGCATTAGAGTAGTATCAGTTGATTGCGTTTCATTTACTCTTGTTTCCGCACTTAGATAAGTTAGAGTAAAATCAACCGAGCCGTAATTTTTTTAATTAGGGGTCTAAACAAGTTCTTGTGTTTTCACACATTTTTGAGCTTTCACTATGAAATTAGAAGTCATGAGATTAATTATTTAGGTGACAGTTGTTGATTGAATAATTAATCTCACAGTGGTCCAGTTCAATATATCTTAACTCTTCAGACACATCAACACATCAACTAGAAGTCTCAACTTCCATGATCAAGACAAACCATCTTAGTTGATGTGTTATAGTCTTCGCAGATGAAACACCCAATTTCATCATCGACTACGAACTATATTTTGTGTTTACAAGGAACTTGTGATTTATATCTTCTGTGACTAAATCACATAAATCATATACAAAGCATCTCAAGAACTATGATAATGTCCCATTAGTTCATTTGCAAATAGTCTCATATAGTTAAACAAATTAATTATTTATGACATGCCAATAAATTGGATTTTAGGGCATAAACCCCAACAATCTCGCACTTGCCCTTAAAGACAATTTACCATATATCTGGCACTTATTTCCCTTTAGAGTAATTCATAGTCACTCTAAGGCAAGGTTTAGAAACAAGTTTTAGCCAGATTTATTGCATAAATTATCTTTTATACTACTACATCTCATGTGCTCATATCTCTATAATGAGATAATACGTATGCTTAATGTGTTTCTTCACCACCTAGGATGAACACATATCTTGAAGTCCAACATCATGAATCACAGTCAAACTACAAGTCAATATTTGTACAACCAATAACCATCAAAATCTCACTTTGGTGGACAAGCATATAATCCCTCATTCTCCTAAGATATTTGAGTATATGATTTACTCCCACTAAATTAAGTGATTTTAAATTCAATTGATATTTGCTTACCATGCCCACCGTAAAATAGATATTTAGCCTAGTATATAGCATATCATAAAGACTTTATATTGATATGGTATAAGGAACCGTCTTAATATGCTCTTCCTTTTATATGTCTTTGGACTATAGTCCTTTATAAAGGAACTTCAAACTTAAAAGGGAAAAAATCCTTTCTTGAAGTAATACATGCTATACTTGGCTAGAATCTAATCTATTTAAGTAGTTTGAGATAGACCCAATATCCTAATTTCTGAATTTTAACAAAATTTAATTCTTAGGATGTGACCAGTCTTTCCCAAGTACTTTATATCAAACTAAACTAGACAACAAAAAACTCCATTGATGACAATAACTCTACATCAGTCTAAATGATTAGAATGTCAATAACATACATTAAGAAATTTATTATTCTATATAGCTTTTACACACATAAGGCCTTTAATACTTGATCAAAATCAAACAACTTGATTGCTTGATCGAAGATGATATTTTGTGATTCATATGCTTGCTTTAGTCAATAAATGAACTTTAAGCAACTTGCATAGTTAAACTACTGGTTCTTTGCTATAAACAAGTCTAGTTACATCATATAGATGTCTTCCTCGAGATTGCTACTAAAAGAAGCTTTCTTGATATCCATTGCCATATTTCATCCAAATGAAATATAATGAACAAGAGAATCTTGATAGAATCAAACTTGACTATTGGTGAAAAAATGTTTTCATAGTCGAACCATTTCTTTTTGAATAAGTCTTTTCGCCACTAGTCTTGACTTTGAAAGATTGCACCTTCTAATCTATCAATCTCATTTACTTGTAGACCTATTTGAAAAAAAAATAGGTTTAATGCCATTAGCTACCTCTACAAGTTCTAGACTTTAAATAGAATCTAATTCTATTCACATTACCTTGATCCAGCAATCCATATTCATATCATCTATTGCCTTTACGTAGGATTGAAGATCAAATTCATATCCTTGTAGAATGACTTCAAAAGTTTATTCCAAAAGTATGAATTTATTTGGTAATTGATAATCCTCCCACTACGATATTGTATCGGTGTAATAGTTATCTACAGAATAATGTCTTGTGGTGTATCTAATACAACCATCTCATTTCTAAATGTATTTTATAGTTGTCCTATAAAAAATTTTGACATTTTTCTTCTAGAACAATCTACCTTTAAAAGAGTCCTCTTCCTCCTTTATGAATGCACTAACTTAAAGAAGTCAATTGCACTTCATTCCTTTATGAAAATGAGCCCTAGATCTTATTATCCTTTAAATAGAATTCATAGACTAAGAATATAATAAAATAATGGTTCTAAAAGCCTATCTTTCACCAATCTTGGATATGATTTAGATTAATAAGATCTTGACATAAGTACCAAAACATACAATTAAAAAGGGTGGAAACTTTCTCTTTAAAAAGTAAAACATATAAATTTCCATCTAGAAGACAATCATGGACAATACTTAGCTTTACCAAAACAAAAACACTTTTCTTTTGGTCATACTTTTGAGTCTAAATTCCTTTTGGCAACTACTAGGGCATCTAGCCTATCCAACTGTTTGATATTATAATTCCTTTTCTTACCACCCTTACCTTTCGGTTCAGGCTAAGAATTTGAATTAAATCATATTGATCCTAGTCTTAGCTTTTAGAATGTCTTCTGTTGCGTAGAACTCACTCATCAATTTAAATAATATATAAAAAAATTTATTTTCAAAACAATCTAAATTGATCAAATGATTCTAACAAGGACTTGTGGATCATATCCAAATGAGATTAACATTTAATCTCTACATCCAAGAATTCCAATTCATTTTTAAATTAAAACACTTTCATAAAATAATATAAAATTAGAACTCCTTAAGCCTTTCTTAGCACTCAGTATGATTCATACCAAATATCTCATTTAGACATAATATAAAGTCTAAGTCTAGTACTAACTCTTGCATCTCATGCTATAGCGCAATTGAGATAGAAGCCAATGCAACATTTTAGCATTTCATTGGAGACTATGATCACATCATAAGATATCTTCCATAAATGCATCATGTATAGGAAATTATGACAATGCTGAATCGAAATATGAATATGTATTTTAGCTCCTTTAAGCACGATGTCCAAAATTATTTCTTAGTTAATGTGATTATATTAAAATAGTAGTTAGAGAACAAAAATTTATGACAAATTTATTTTGAGACTATGAACTTAAATACAAGGACATTATATTTTGCAACCACTACCATATAATATGGAACACATAAAAACATATTATATTAGGTGCAGCGACAACCTAGTCTATGTCTATAATTCCTTGGTAGCAAGTATACTATAAACACCATGATTGATTGAGAACCATTCTTATTATTAGTGCTATCATGATAACTCTTATCAAACACTAATAACATGCTGTATTAACTTTAGCCTCTAAGTAATAATGACATAGCTTTTTTGGGAGCTTAACATTACACTTAATCTAGTGTACACCATTATCTAGAATCATGTGTAGCCACATTTCATCTCCCTTATGGTGTTTAAACTTGTAGTATGATGGAAGTCCTAAACTATTTAGGATTCCTTGAACACAAATGGTTCAAAAATTAGTTATATAGAACTCTATCCTTAATTTACTAGATAAAGTATTCTAATCTCATTGGAAACTATATAACTTTAATTAGAATTTTAATCTCATTTAAAACATCTAATTAAAATAAATCAAAGACTTTTAATAACAATTTAGGACTAAGATTTCTATTTAACTAACATCTTTGATCTCATTAGATATTTTAGTTAGATAATGATTAATGAATGTCCTTAACTTTTAAGGACTATAAAATTAGTCACACAACTTTGCTTTTTATCAAAGTTTTAACACTTAGTAAAAAATAATTGAAAATTCAAAATTCAGTGCCTTCGATCGGTCGAACCTTTTCTCGATCGATTGAAAAAAATGAAGAAATTCATCACAAAGGTTCTGCCTTGTTCGATTGATTCTCGATTCCTATTCAATAGATCAAAATTAACATTCGAATGGTTGAAAGGAATTCTCGATCGATCGAGACAATGAAGAATTTTATCATAGACCTTTTGCCTGACTCGATCGGTTCTCGATTCCTCTTCGATCGATCGAAAAGTACATTCGATTGATCGAAAGGAATTCCCGATTGATCGAAACTCATATAAACTGAATTTTTTCAAAATTTTCTGGTAACCGTTTTTGACATCTTCATTATTCTTCCATCAAACACATCTTTTGATTTTATCAATGAAGATTTACAGATCAGACATTAAGGTTTTCAAGATCAAGATCAAGAACCATAATAATGCAAGAAACTTTGAAAACATAATCCTAATCTCATTAGGAATAAATTTCATTAAAGGATTTTAACAGGAAACCAAAATACTTTAATTCTAGCATTAATATACTATTTGATCATAAATATATATATCACTAGACTAACATCTGTACATATTCATCATTCAAGAATGAAAGCTATTCATTCATACATTTATGTCTAGCAAAATCAAAAGCAACCAAAAATGTTTATTATAAAGCTTTAACAAACATATAAACAAAAGCATGTTAACGGCAGATTGAATATTCCACATGGGTCCATGATATACATTTGTAAAACAACATCTCATGCCAAGATATACGTCAACGGCAACACAAATTATTGAATAAAAACAATAACTACGCCAAGTATATCCAACCGGTGCAAAATGAAGTGCACGCACATGACGGTTGTACCAGTTACATTCTTATTCTTAAACCTTAAGCCATAGCCTCAACTATTGAAACGACCATTGCCTTTACGAATCATGTCAGACCCATAATTAAAACAAATATCAAGCCAACAGTTTCCGAATTAACAATCAATATATCACATATATTAATCATGGCATCTGGTTTTAACGAACAATGGTTCTAGAACAAAACTTTGTAGAAACTTTACTGCAGAAAATTAAATCACCAAGAAAACTATTTTCTTTGATTCTAAAAACTCAATCACAGGTTATACATGCATGATATTGAAGACCGCTCTGATACCAATTGTTGGAAAATCTAGTTTTGTATCTCATACAAAACACACAGCGAAAATAAAAATCACAGATTGACTTCATTCATGAGAGATAACATGTGACCTTGAAATCTAGAACAAAGAAAAGAAATCGTACCTTGATGTAGTGAAATTCAAAACTAAGACTTGAGAATACCTCTAATCTTCATCTCAATTCCACATGATGCCCAAGAAGTGTGGTCTCTCAATCAGTTTACATGTATGTGTTCAAGGGAGAATAAGAGAGTGGCTCACATACACACTATTTTCATCTTCACACTTACGAAAATTCTGTATGTTTCTCTCCTTATACATAACTAATTATCTAATTGGGTTAGCCTTTTGGGCCTATCCAATTGGGCTTTAGTTTATGGATTGAGATGGGACCAAATGGAACAAATAAGACTTTAGCTTCAATGGGCTTTGGCTTTTCTGTCAACTCTTGACAAGTCCAAAGTTATCATTAATTATATATTAATACCACTATACAAATATAATTGCACTCTAGGCCTTACTAATAAATTATATCCCAAGACTCTAATGATATCATTTGACCCCTCTATAAAATATCCATAGTGAATAAAGTCATAATAAATTGTCACTTTGAAAACAACGATTTTATCCTTGAGTACCCGGTTTAATATTTTAGTTATTCACATTTATTGAAATCCAATTTCAAAAAATATAATCTTTAGTAACTCCTTACTAAAGTGGGCGCCCTGAATAACCAGTTCCCATTAAACTTATCTCAAAGGGGCTATTTTGTGTCTCTATAAAAAGAGATTATGGATTCCATCTTGAGAATATGTGTTCCCTCAACACTACGTGTCGTTACCCAACATACTAAGGTTTTGACCGTGAATATTAGATCTCACTCCTGATATATCAAAGTAATCTACATTACATGATTAGGTTCACTATCCTCTCAGGATTGAGAGTCTATGAAATTAGAAGTCGTGAGATTAATTATTCAGGTGACAGTTGTTGATTGAATAATTAATCTCACAGCAGTCCAGTTCAATATATCTTAACTCTTAAGATATATCAACACGTTAACTAGAAATCTCCACTTCCATGATCAAGACAACCATCTTAGTTGATGTATTATAGTCTTTGCAAATGAAACAACCAATTTCATCACCGACTACGAACTATATTTTGAGTTTACAAGGAACTTGTGATTTATATCTTCTGTGACTAAATCACATAAATCACATACAATGCATCTCAAGGACTATGATAATGTCCCATGAGTTCATTTGCAAATAGTCTCATATATAATTAAACAAATTAATTATTTAAAACATGCCAATAAATTGGATTTTAGGGTATAAACCCCAATACATGTGGTATCCCAAAACGATTCTGACAAAGCAAGGAGCAACTGGAGATCCTTGTACTCATGAGTTTCTTGATTCAATAAAGCCTCGAACAAAGTTTCGAAGCCTGTGTCATTGGTAATGTTCCTAATGTTAGGAGACAATATTCCCCATATACCTTTCAGCATTTCAAGGCTACCTCGACTCTTAAGGTTCTGCAAAACAAAGATTTAGCCCATCATCAAGATGTCAAAAAAATTCCACGTCGATAAAAATTCCAGTTCAAAAAAAAAAAAAAAAAAAAAAACTATTGACCAACTAAAAATTTTTCCATGACTCATCACTATATGCCCAACAAAAATCCCATGACTAAAATCACATGTCCGAAATTTTTTCCCATAACCAAAATCACAACCACAAAAAATTTCCCATGACCAAAATCACAACCACAAAATTTATCCATCATCCAACATCACATACCCAACAAAGATATTTCCATAACCAAAATCACATGCTCAACAAAAGCTTGTCGTAATCAAAGTTCCATGACCAATACAAAAAATGCCACCACAAAATTCTTCCATACTCATACCCACAAAATTTTGCCATGCTTATTGAACAAGACTTACACATTCCAACAAAATTTCCGCATTCATCAAAAATGAAGTTGTTCAACCAAGTCTACATAACAAATTTCTATAACTTCAATGCCCTCCCAAAATTCAAGCCAAAATTCATTCAACAACATCACATATTACCAACATCGCCAAATTCCATGAGCCACCAGCATTGTTCAAGTTACACCAAGCCAAAAAAAATACAACAATTCAAAATATCCCCAAAGCTAAGACTACAATATGATCAATCATACAATGCCCCAAATTTCAACTAAAGCACACAACAACAAAATGACAATGTCTTAACATCAAACTCTCAATGAAGCATGGAAACAACAAATTCCCCCCCCACCCCCCCCCCCCCCCAAAAAAAAAAAAAAAAAAAACTCACCTTGAAGTCCATGTGGGAATGTGGAGCATGGGTTTTGGGGTCTTGGAGGAGCCCCTCTTCATTATTCCATTCAAGTGATGGATGATATTTTTTTCCATGAAAAGTAAGGAAAGAAGGCCTATTGGAAGATGACGCCATTATAGTGTAAAGAAAAGGGAAGTTTGGAAATGGGTTTCACAAAATGGGTATGAAGCAAAAATGGCCAAGGACACAAGGATCTGAAAAAATATTGAGGGAGATGAGTGAAGGGAAGTTGAGAAGCTTAGGAAAGTGTTTTTCTAGAGATAAAATGGTGTAGTGAAGGAGAAAATTCAAGTGGAAGAAGGAGGTGAATAGTAACAATGGTGGAAGAATGAAGAAAGAAGAGAAAAAAGCAAAGAACAAAGAAAGAAAAGACTAGGAAATGAGGGGCCAAAATTCGGCCCCTCCTTGTAAAAGCAATCTAAGTTGCTGAGTCAACTTAGGTTTACTGGGTTGACTCAGTCAACTCCCAATTTTTTTTTTCATTTTTTCTTTTTTCTTCTTTTCAGAAAAAGAAAAATCATGAAGGATGGGTGAATTTTTCTTCAAAATTTCAAAAACAGATGATATCAATTTCAAGAAGAAAATTTTTGGATTAATTTTGAAAGAAAAATTCTTAGAGATGATCAAGGACAAAGATACAGTTTTTCTTAAGGAGAAAAAAATTTCAACTCTCAATTTCAAGTTTCAACTTTCAATTCCAAATTTCAAGTATCAAATTCTCAATTCCAAATTTCAACTCTCAATTTCAAATTTCAAATTTCAATTCCAAATTTCAAATATCAAATTCTCAATTCCAAATTTCAACCCTCAAATTCAAATTTCAACTCTCAATTTCAAATTTCAAACTCTCAATTCCAACTTTCAAATTTTCAATTTCAAGTTCCAAGTTCCAAATTCAAAGTTTCAAGTTTCAAATTCCAAATTCCAAATTTCAAAGATAAAATCTCTTTCGAAAAGCTAAAAAAATCAATCAAAGTTTTCTTGCTATCAAAAAAAAAAAAAAAAAAAAATTCAAACCAAGAAGGAACAAATGAAAATCACATATCTCAAAATGATAGAACAACAAAGCACTCATCATTTAAAGACTAATCCCAAATTTTGGTTTTTTGTAGGCAAATTTCCAAGTTTCAAGGTAGAGAAGCCCTTTGGTTACCTTTTATCAAGATCAAGGTAGAGAAGACCCTTAGCCGTCACAGCTCCGGTTCCAAGGTAAAGAAACCCCTTGGTTACTTTCAGTCAAGATCATAGTAGTTTTGCCCTTTGATTGACATTTCAACAGCTCCAGTCCTAAGGAAGAGAAGCCCCTTGGTTACCTTTCGTCAAGATCGAGGTAGAGAAGCCTCCTTGTCGTCATAGCTCCAATTCCGAGGTAGAGAAACCCCTTTATTACCTTCAGTCAAGATCAGAGTAGAGAAGCCCTTTGATCAACATTTCAACAACTCCGGTCCTGAGGTAGAGAAGCCCCTTGGTTACCTTTCAACAAGATCGAGGTAGAGAATCCCCTTGGTCGTCACAGCTCCAGTCCCAAGGTAGAGAAGCCCCTTGGTTACCTTTCATCAAGATCAAGGTAGAGAAGCCCCTTGGTCGCCACAACTCTGGTTCTGAGTAGAGAAGCACCTTGGTTACCTTTCATCAAGATCGAGGTAGAGAAGCCTCTTGGTCACCACAGCTCTAGTTCCGTGGTAGAGAAGCCCCTTGTTTACCTATCATCAAGATCGATGTAGAGAAGCCCCTTGGTTACCTTTCATCAGGTCAAAGTAGAAAAGCCATTTGATTGACATTTCAACAGTCCAGATCAAAGTAGAGAAGTCCTTTGATCAACATTTCAACAGTTTAGATTGAAGTAGAGAAGCCCTTTGATCGACACTTCAATAGTTCAGATCGGAGTAAAGAAGCCCTTTGATCAACCTTCCATCAAGATCTTAGGTAGAGAAGCCCCTTGGATATTCGCCACATTCAAGATCAAGGTAGAGAATCCCCTTGATCGACTTGCTACATTCAGACTGGGATAGAGAAGCCTCTCAGTCACCTCATTTCAAATTTATCAGTTATCAAGTAAGCCAAGTATTCACAGTTTTCAGTTCCAACAAACGACAAGGCACTAGGTCTACGTTCCAAGATTTTAGGCTCGAGGGCTAGGTAATCTTTGAAAAATCAATTTCAATTAAATCATGGATGCTAAAATTAGTGTCTTTATTTTACATTGACATTCACTTTGCAAGCTCTGTCAATGAGGGGCATTCTGTAGACACTTAATTTTGCACCCATAATTTAATCAAGGAAGATGACTAGAGTGACCAATCATATACCCAAAATCCATGATTGCATTACATGCATTAATTTGTTCATTGCATATCATAAAAATGATCTTGAGGTTCACACAATCGCGATAGTATGCCCGATTTTCAAATCGAACCATCGGATTGAAAGATATCGCATGATCAAGTTTACACGGTTATCATGCATTGTGTTTAGGTAGAATCAACCACGCATGATTAATTTAAATTAATTCTGATTGGCTAGAGAATTAAAATTAATTAAATAATTTTTTGATTGTTTGTTAGTGAGTCTCAAAAATAGGCTTGCTTGCATAGGAATAAAGGAGATAATCAGATAACAATAAAATTGTGGATAATCAAGATTTTTTGGAATATTTATCTACAAGATAATTATTGCTAAAAATACCTAAATTATCAGATAAACAATTTAATTTTTAGAATATGGATTAAAAATGCATCTAAGTGCAAGTCCCGGCTCAAAAAATCTCAAAAAAAGGAGTCCAAAATGGACCAAAATTCGAACATGGGACAAGCACCCAAAAGGACCATTTGGCACTTTTGGAGTGCCGATTGGCACAAACACGGGTCACGGCCTGAGGGCACTTAGATCGAGATAAAATTCATCCTTTTTAATTTTTTAGAGATAAGGACGAATCCTAATTCGTATTTTGATCATTTAGCTATCTTTTCGAGCCTCCCAACCTCTATAAATAGAGGCTGCATCTCAAAATTCAGGGGACTTTTTGACGCTATTTGATTTCCCCTCTTTCTGACTCCCCTTTTCTGTTATTTTCTCTCTTATGTTAAAGACGTTCTAAAGGCTCTAGCCTTAAGAATTTATTTTTTGTAAGCAAGGTATTTTAGGTTTCAAAGATAATTGAATTAATTTCTTTGAACCCTAAAATATTCCCTCAATAAGAAGAGTACGTCCATGCGAGAGGTGGTTTTTCTTTACCCTTTTTCTGTTTTCTTTTATTTTGATGATGCATGATGTAGAAATTCTTTTAGTTTCAATTTCTAATGTTCATGCCATGTGTTGTTAATATTTCTGTTGAAATATGTTCTTAATGCTTTTGTTGTCATGATTTACCTTTTGAGTTTCAAAAATTTGCACATTATCACATTTTTTTCAAAACCAAAAACTGATCTGTGTCTTCTTTAGATGCAGATCTGAATTTTTTACTAATACAAAACAGATCTGTATCTTCCTTAGATGTAGATCTGAATTTTTTTCAAAACCAAAAATTGATCTGTATCTTCCTTAGATGCAGATCTGAATTTTTTCTAATACAAAAAAAAAAAAAAAAAAAAAAAAAATCTGTATCTTCCTTAGATGCAGATCTGATTTTTTTCTAATACAAAAATAGATTTGTATCTTCCTTAGATGTAGATTTGAATTTTTTCTAATACAAAAATAGATCTGTATCTTCCTTGGATGCATATTTGAAATTTTTTAACACAAAAACTTATTTGTATCTTCCTTAGATGCAGACCTGAATTTTTTTAAACATAGTAGATTTTGAAATAAAAAAATGAAAGTCATAAGTAGTGATGTTTTGTTTGTTTTGTTTTGTGCAAGTAGCGTAGGTTTATTTCATGAGTGTTGTCCTCCTCTAAAAAATCCTTTTTTTTTAAAAATTTTATTTCACATAAAAAATAGATCTGATTTTTTTTCTTCTCTACAAATCTTGATTTTTTACTTATAAAACAAATCTAGTTTTTTTTTTTTTTTTTTTTTTTTTTTTAAATACAAACCGAAAACCAATTTTTTACTTTGTTTCAAAATAGATCTGATTTTTTTTTTTTAAGCAAAAAACCTTGTTTTAATTAATAAAACAGATCTAATTTTTCTTCACGAAAAACTAATTTTTTACCTATACAAAAACAAATCTGTTTTTTATTTATTTATTTTTTTTATGAATTAAATCAAAATTTTTATTCACTAAAATAGATCTGAATTTTTTAAAGAAGAGGACACATTCATGAAGTAGACTTATGTGATTTAGTTTAGGGTTAAGTTTGTCATGTATGCAACATATCATTCATATCATGCATTAAGGGTATATTAGTCATGAGAGTCTAGAAGACCAGACTCTGTGTGGGTGGAATGGATGCCTAACACCTTCACATTGCATAACCTAGCCTCCGAATTTAGTTTCTTTTGGATAGGTAGACCTAGGCTTTATCTTTCTTCTTATTTTTTGGGTAGATTGTAAATAGGACAAAAAGCCATGTATCTTTGGTAGTTTGTAACTAGGATCCAAAGCCTTGTAATATTCAATCTATCAAATTTGTACTTTTTTATTCAATCAATAACAATGAAGCATTTCAATCATGTAAATTTGTATTATTATTATTATTATTTTTTTTTATAAAAAAAAATGTGGCGACTTCACACTACTTATCCAAAAAGAGAGGTGTCTTGAAAAGGCACCCGTAAATCTCTTTTTTTGAGAGCCACCTTTGCCAGGTCCTCTCACAATGTTATAATTGAATTCAACAGCCTAAACTCTAATACAGCAGAAATGACACCATTAGACTTAATATGGAACAACAGCGTTTTGCTTTAGGCGAGACTTGCGTTTTATAAGCTAGGCAGACGACACCATTTTGGATTGGACCATTGGAACAATATCATCTTCTTCATTTGAAATAATCTCTGGCCTGTCAAAAATTAAATGAGAATGTATAATAGCATAATTTCTTGAGCGATTATCATTTAGATTTAAACTAGAGGCTTTAAAAAAAAAATGGAATGCGTATTTTTTGTAAAGGATGGAATTGAAAGTACAATATATATATATATATACTAGTCGCTAACCCGTGCGATGCACAAGATAATTTAACAAAATTTATATATATTTACTTTGCTCAAATAAATACTTGTTTCAAAATGAATATGTTTCACCTTCTATTCATAATATGGCTCAAAGGATATTATGATTTTTTTTTCCTTTCAATCCCTTCTATCTTCCAAGTTGAAAATAGCAATGGAATACAAAAGCGGTGCCCTCTCCTTTTCTTCCAACCACCGAAGTCATAAGCAAGGATCAACGAATAGATTGTGGGCAATAATAAGAATCCACAAGACAAACCTGGGTAAGAGAAACCACATACAACATTTTTTAGATTGGATGAGGTGGTGCGTTACATAGAATTGAGTATATTTTTTTCAACAAAAATGATTTTAGTAAAAAAGGCAAAGGGGGCAGAACTTTGCTAACAAAATTGGAATGCTTTTGGCGTGGAATTTAAATTGAAAATAACTCATGCCATCAAAACCCTTAAATGTCTAGAACTTTAATCCCTTCAGCATTATAGAAAGAAAAATTAGGCACTCACTTGGAGTAACTGGGCTATGTTCAATAAATTTAAGTGTATGCAACCAACTATAGCAACAATAGTAGAGACCAATTTGCACATAAAAAATAAATATAAAGAGAAAAGAAAAAATCAATTAGAAGAACAAAGTAATTAACCTACTTCTTATAAAAAAAAAAAAAAAAAAGTAATTAACCTACTGAGAGAATAAGTTTTTGTTGACATTTTTCCCTAAGAACAACTTTTCTTTGATTAAGAGGTTGCAAACATCATCAATGAAGAAAATCCAAATGAAATCCATGCATGCATACATGATTTAATCAAGAAGTTCTAACTACAATAACATATTTTAAATCTATTATAAATCTATGGACATCAAAGGGACATGAAAAGTCACAATCCTCCAATTCATCCCGAAAATTACCTTGAATCATCTTTTCTGTCTCTTCTCTTGTAACCTATGAAACACATAATAATCGGTCTAAAATAGTATTAAGTTTCAAGAGTGGGATGTACAAATACTGCCTATAATCATGATTGGAACAAACAACCTTGAAATGCTCCTACAGATACTAATGTAGGTTTGATGATTGCGTTGGTGTAGGGATGTTTGTGTGCAAGAAAGCTGGGTTGCTGTAAAGGAAGAAGCAAATTTAAAAATAATAAAATAGGAGGAACAATCCAAACAAGGATAGATATAGTCAAGAAACCGTGCAAACATGGCTTAAAATTTTGATCTACATAAAGCAATAATCTTCTCCAAAAAGATATTCTCCACGTATGTTAAGCAATAATTTACTATGGAGTGGTGTTTATGGGTTTCCTTCCTTTCCTTGTGTTGATGGGTTATTTTCAGTGGTTCGGATTCTCTCTCTCAATGTGTCTCTGAGCCTTTGCTTTGCTTTGGGACTGTGTTGGTCCATGCAAACGCAAAGTGCTTTTGCTTAACGAAGAAGACCCAAGTTTTGAGTTAAAATAAACCTAAAATAAAAAGAAAAAAAAAATAGTAGTGACACGGAAAATTGTGGAAGTTTCAGAAGTTTCGGTTATATATATATATATATATATAGATATTAGTTTCATTATTATATATCATTGTAACAATCGTTGCTCGAAGAGCGAGGGGCCTTCTAGCCTATTAACATACCACTCCTTTTGTAGGATTGATATCGGTGTTTGATTCACCGCTAAAAATTAATTAACCAGCTCAAATTACCTTTTTTCCTTTTTTTTTTTTTTTTTTGGTTCTTTTAAGTCTTTGACTTAATACTTTTGATTCTAACCAAAAGTATAAGGGATTCTACTGTCGATTGATTCTCCCCTAAATTATAAAAGATTTATACAATGGATTTGTCACTTAATAATTATATAATATTAAAAAAAAAAAAAAAAAAACCTCTAGAAAGATACTTAATTCATTGATAAGTAGAAAAGATATATATTGATTGTATTCAAATTAAGTAATTATTATTATTTTGATGAAAAGGCTTATAACTTTATTAAGATGAAAATAAATTCAATACAAGCCAAAGCTGACTCAATGATAACGGATCCTTCTCTACCCAAGTTACATAACTAGCAATTCCTTTGGCATATTGAGCTAAAATGTGACAGCAAGCCTTGCTAGTCATGAGCTTGATCGTTATACCATTAATCTTTGAAGATGTCCTAACTCCTAGGCTGTTGCGTGCAAATCTGGTCCTCATAAAGGCACCCTTCCTTCATGCACCATCTTGTTCCTCTATTTCCAACTGATACAATCAATTACCAGTGCCCCAAACAAACAAGAGACATTTTAGCATTTTGCAGAATGTATATTTCTTTTTTGAGAATTTCATTTTTGGAATGATGTTCAACCATTTACTATAAAATAAATTACTAATTGTTGCACATTACACGGATACATTACCTAGATAATATAATTTGTCTCAAAAGTTTAGGATTTTTTTAGGATTTTTTTTTAATTTTTATTATTATTTTAAATATTCTCTATTTTGAATTAAGATTTTTTAAAACTTTATATGAATTTTAAAAATCTTTAATTATTCTTTCTAGCATGGATTGCAACAAAAATTATTATGTAAAAATAATGTACTTTCATGAGTGATTTTAGGATTAATTTAATACACACACATACAACAGTCATGAATACTTTTTTTTTTCTTTGATAAAAATTAATGCATTTTAACACAACACTGAAATAGTTGCGGAAAAAAATGAAAAATTAGGAAAATTGATTGACAAGTGAAATTAAAAATAATGATGATATATAAGAATTAAAACTTGAAAAATACAACGCAAAATAAACACATTTTCAAAATTGAAATTGTGAATTATGTGCCACGTGTTAAGTAATAAAAGTTTTAAATTTGACAAATGCCAAAATCTCAAGAGAGGCTATTGGTTTATATATATACTAGTCGCTAACCCGTGCGATGCACGGGATAGTTAAATAAAATGACAATTAACCAATATCACGTTAAGGTAAAAGAATTAGTGAGAGACTGATTTGCCCACCAAGAATTTAAAAGAAAAAAAGATTGATATAATAAAATCTAAGAAATTTAGAAATAGAAAATTGGGTTAATAATATGCATATTATAGACATTTTGCTAGTTAGCGTTTAAAAAATAAATAGATCTGTCATAATTAAATAAAATACAATGGGAATAAATATTTAACTTCTATGCTTTTCATTAGTTTAGAAGTGTTGTCTAACGTAGAATGTTATTGGGTTGTAAGAAAGATTTTTATAAAATGTTAATACCATATATATATATGCTTATATTGTCAATGTTTTACTGCAGGTACATAGTTACTGAAACCTACAAAGTAATTTACAATTCTTAAATTAATAAAGCAAAATTTCCAAAAGTTATATATATACACACATTCAAAACTGATATAAACTATAAAGATAAAAACAAATCTTATTTAGTCGTATTAATAACAATATAAACAATTCAAAACATGGAACATTATCAAATTTATAACATATAATTCCATTATCTTTTACGTTGAATCCAAACAAATAATTAATTGAAATTAATCCAAACAAATAATTAATCAACCAAAAATCAAAGCTTTAATTAAGAAAACAAAAAATCACATGAACCCAAAATAAAAATTCTCAATAAAGAAAAAACATATAAGGTAAAGAATTAAGATCAACCTACTAAGACGCAAATACCAAAAACCCCAAAACTTAAACCTTCCAAATTTTATAAAATCCCCAAATTTTACTTCAAAACCAAACAAAACCCTTCAAATTCAAAAAATTTATATATAATATACCAAATAAAAATTTACCATATCTTGGGTTGGAAGACATAGGTTGTAGCTTTGATTTTTCTCCAAAAAAATAGAGATACTTTATCTGCTGTATACAATATAAAATAATTATTAGAAATTTCAACCCAAAAACCAAACCCACAAAAACACTATAAAAAAATAGAGATTAACCCAAATATTTAGAAGAAAATAAATTCTAAACATAACAAAACAATAAGATAAAATGAAAATTTCAGGCACCTATGAAAGCAAATTAAAAAGACAAAACCTACGTTTTTTTTTTTTTTAGTTGAGTCTCTCTCTTTTTTATTTTTTTAATTTTAAAGTGAAGTTAAGTTTAGGGTTTTGAGATGGTAATTGCTAGGGTTTTAAGGAGAGAAGAGAGAGTCCTACCAGGAGTCTAAATAATATAAAAAATTCAAAATATGAAACATTATCAAATTTATAACACCTAATTCCATTATCTTTTACGTTGAATCCAAACAAATAATTAATTGAAATTTCTCCAAAAAAATAGAGATACTTTATCTGCTGTATACAATATAAAATAATTATTAGAAATTTCAACCCAAAAACCAAACCCACAAAAACACTATCAAAAAATAGAGATTAACTCAAATATTTAGAAGAAAATAAATTCTAAACATAACAAAACAATAAGATAAAATGAAAATTTCAGGCACCTATGAAAGCAAATTAAAAAGACAAAACCTACGTTTTTTTTTTTTTAGTTGAGTCTCTCTCTTTCTTATTTTTTTAATTTTAAAGTGAAGTTAAGTTTAGGGTTTTGAGATGGTAATTGCTAGGGTTTTAAGGAGAGAAGAGAGAGTCCTACCAGGAGTCTAAATAATATAAAAAATTCAAAATATGAAACATTATCAAATTTATAACACCTAATTCCATTATCTTTTACGTTGAATCCAAACAAATAATTAATTGAAATTAATCCAAACAAATAATTAATCAACCAAAAATCAAAGTTTTAATAAAAAAAACAAAAAAATCACATGAACCCAAATAAAAATTCTCAATAAAGTAAGAACATATAAAAATTTACCACACCTTGGGCTGGAAGACATAGGTTGCAGTTTTGATTTTTCTCCAAAAAATAGAAATGTTTCATCTGCCATATACAATATAAAATAATTATTAGAATTTCAACCCAAAAACCAAACCCATAAAAACACTATCAAAATATAGAGATTAACCCAAATACTTATAAGAAAATCAATTCTAAACATAATAAAACAATAAGATAGAATGAAAATTTCAGGCACATATGAAAGCAAATAAAAAAAGACAAAACTTACGTTTTTTTTTTTTTTATGTGAGTCTCTCTCCTTATTTTTTTAATCTTAAAGTGAAGCTGAGTTTAGGGTTTTGAGATGGTAATTTCTAGGGTTTTAAGGAGAGAAGAGATTTTGATATTTTTATGCAAAACACGTTATTTTAAGTCTAGGTGATTTATTTCCTTATTTTTAGGCTCTTTTAATGTTTTTTTAGGTCAAATTTGGTTCCTATTATGGTTAGGTATTAATTAGGGCTTATTTTAGAATATATTTTCTTGTCCATCAAGTTTTATGGAGCCCTTAAATAGGCCTCCAAGTTTGTATACGTTTTTCAATATTATTGTTATAAGATATAAAACCTAAAATAAAAAGAATCAAAAATAAAAAGAAAAAGAAAATAGTGATGATGTGGAAAATTGTGAGAGCTTCAAAAGCTTCGGTTTTATATATATATATATATATATACTAGTTGTTAACCCGTGCGATGCACGAGATAGTTAAACAAAATTTATACACATTCACTTTTATAGGTACAATCATTTGAAAACAATTCTAACTAATACCCAAATGTAAGATACGCATTGACTTACTATTTAAAGTAGCCTTCTGAAAAACATGATTGGCTATACAAATCTCATTGTTGTCATGGAAAGGATTTATAAACTATTAATCCCAAAAATATGGGCTTATGCTGTAATTAGAATTTACACATATTGTGCAACTAAGCCTTAATTTCTTAGCAACCGTTAAAAATATAAACTGCAAATATATAAATTAATAAAGACTATGACTTGAGGGCGACATATTAAACTTCAAAATGAGAGTAGTAATATCACTTTCTCAATCTTTGCTCAATTGTAAAAATAATATAGAGAAAATTCAAAACATGGAAAGAAAATAAAAATTACAACAATTAATTCCATTATCTTTCATGCTATACTTTGTAATTGTATGGAATTAAGTAAACTCAATTTAAGTAGTTGTAATAAAGTTGGCTTCTACCATTCTCTATTCTATAGCAATATGAACATAACAGATTTCTCAAACAATTATCGGTATTGCCGTAAAATGATTTATTATTGAAAATCAGAACCAATTAAGCTCATCCCTTAAAGATTTATCTATTGCACTTGTATGATATGAGTATTTCCATTCAAACTTTAAAATAGATTATGGGTCTTACCTGAATGTTTTCCTTGTGGTCAGGACAAATAAAATGAGACAAGTGCTTCATGACCTTCAAAGCAAAAAAAATCTTTCTTCTAGTCAAATACAAAACTCATAAGAGGAGTAATAGAGAAAGAAATACTCAATGAAAAACGATAGTGAATGAAGAAAAAATTTCTGAGCTTCCAAAGATCCACACAAATTTCAGCCATAGGTGCAACATGCCAAGTTAAGAAATATAAATATTGATCTACAGGTGCAATTTTTTAATAGACAATAGCAATTTCATGGACAATAGAAATTTTTTAACACTTATTGAGAAAAAAGATAATCTGAGATTTTTCCTAAATTTTTTTTTTTTGATAACTAATGTAAATTTTTTCCTAGATTAATTAAATCAAATCACGAACGAAAACCCTAGAAACCAATATTATACTTTCTTTTTTGCTTAAAATAAAAAAATAAGCAAATAATTTTTTGGACCAAATAGAAAAACTATAACCTTGATTTGATTTCTCATTTATCAATGATGGTGACCGGAGAATTAGTTGATTTGGTCCATAAGAGTGGCTTGAGTAATTGCCAATGACTAGTGCCAAAAATAGTGAGTAAATCAAATCAAAGGAGAGTATAAACTATTTCACGAAATCAAAGATCTTTTTACATCCCACAAAATTTAAAATATTAAAAAAATCTCTCTATAGCTTTAGAAACAAAATATACTAAAATTAAAGAAATAGAAAATTTTCTGAGAACAAAATATTATAGATAATTTAAAAGAATTTTGGTTTAATTCTTGAACATTGCAACTCCATAAAATTCACACTAATAGTAGTATTTTATGATTGCACGATTAGAATTTTGGTTTAATTCTTGAACACTAACTTGAAAATTGATTATATGTGTATTCAGTGCTGAACAATGTATTATGTATTGATCTATAAACAAAACTAACCTTACAAAAGCTGAATTTTATAAGCTAAAATCTATTTCATTTTTTTTTTTTTTTTTTGTCTTTCCTGAATTTGATGCAAATTAAGTATGAAGTGTTTATTGAATACACCAAAAACTACTTAAAATAAATCTAGTAATACAATTTTTTTTCACAGTTTAGCTTTCAAACACGCATCAAACATGCAATACACAAATACACAAATAGTGAGAGAGCTGATCTGATCTGTTCGCTAGTTTCCACTGGCTACTCAATGGAGGCTAGAGCGGTCCATGGGAATCTAGTCAAGGAAATCCAAGGCATGGCAGTTCAGCGACAACACAATGGCTTTGTGACTGACCATGAATCACGACGGTGGATGGAGGGGAGTCTGTTGGGTGCGTCAGGGTTTAGAGAATGGCTTGGCTTTTGTTTTCAATTGTAACTGGCGATAGTAGCTTTTGAGAGAGGGGTAAGGTTACTAGGGTTTTGAGGTGGGAAGAGAGGATTTATAACATGAGTCTTTCTCTCTTCTTTTTTGAATCCTTACGTGAGACTTTTTTTTTTTTTTTTTAAATTTTTAATGTGTGTCTCTTGAATATTTTAGTCAAAAGAGTTTTTAATTTTATTTATTGTGCTGGGAAAATTATGAAAGCTTCAAAGGCTTTGGTTTTATATATATATATATATATATATATATATATAGACTAGATGGGTTGATTTTCAAATTCATAGTCCTTAGCCCGCATGGGTGGCACTACAGCCAGCCTAGGGGGTTCATTTGAACCCCTGACTTGGCAAGGAAAAAAAAAAAAACTTTATATATAATTTTTTTACCCTTAAATAAAAAATTTGAACCCCCTAAACCTATTTTTTGTTTGAAACCAGCTGAAATAAGCTGAAATATAATTATCTTAGTGATAATTTAGCAATATTTTCACAATAATTTTACAATAAAAGTTAAGTGGTATGTTGTAATTGGTTTACATTTAAACTTACGACTGACATCACTTTTTTACATACTTTTAACAACTTGCCACTTAGATTTTATTATGAAAGTGTTGCATCAGTAGTATTATTGTTAAAATTGCTTCTTTGTTAAACAAAATAAATAAATAAACTTTCTTTCCAGACTATTCCTAGTTTCGACACTATTGACCTCCCTAGAAAAAAATCCTGGAGTCGCCTTAGATAACTGTATAATATGTTAAAAATTGTCTTAAATCTTCCTTGATTTCCAATTGAATGCCTTAAGGTTTAGTATATTGAATCTATTATTGACTTTTAGAAAATGCTTTTGTCCTTGATCATTTATCTATTCTTCAAATCTTTAATTTGTATTTCTTTGCTATTATTTGTTGCCTGTTTACAATTTTAAACAAGTAATGATATTTAAGTCATGCTTAAAAATATAAAGCTTTAGTAAGAAAGTTTAGATTAATTTCAATTGGCATAGAAACAGATTTATATAGACCTAAGGTAGAATGAGATATGAATAATTTAAAATGGGTTTGCAATGGCTTAATACTTTTCTTTTGGAAAAGTAGAGAGGCAGAGGAGCTGCCAATGGTGGCTTCATCTATGGCTTTCCTTCATGATAGTTTTATTTGTCTAGTTTAATATTTAGTATTTTAATTTTATGTGTTCTTTCAACTACCATGAGTAGCTAAATTTTCAATTACGTTTGAGGATGAAACCATGTTAAGGATTATCAATTTTATTTATGTGATTTGATTTTTCTCACAGTAGTTGTTCTTTAATGATTTAAATTGTTCTTGTTTCATCTCAATTGACTAAGATAGGATTTTTAATATGAGTTTAATAATGTTTTTCTCATGATCTTGGATTTATTATAATTTATTGAATGCTTGGTTTATTATTTCTTGAATTTAAAATTGGATATCTCTTGTGAATTGTTTGTCAATGGATATGATTGATGATTTGATTTTATATTTACAAAATGAAGAAGAGCATGCTTCAGATTTTTAAACATAGGTTTTAATGATATTATTTTTTATGATAGCAAGATTAATTTCTTGATTATCATGTTGTAGTTGGGAAAAATTAATGCTCATAAATATATGCTGATATGAATTACTAAGGTGGATTACAAAACCTTAACTACTTTCTCTATATTGTTTATGTCGGGAATAATATACAAATTAATAAAGGAAGAACAAGGATAACATAAAAGAAAAACAGAAATAGATAACTTGGAGGCACAAAATTGTTATCTAAGACAATATTTGCCCCCACACTCTTGTTGCTAAAGGGTTACCGTAAACCTGTCCCCAAGATACAACCAAGTTGTTGGGTTCTACATTTAGCAATTCTAGAGAATGACCAAAAGATTTTGTAGGGCCCCAAATATTTAAACAACCCCGGCCCACTCCATAGCCGGCCCAATGCCCGCGCCGAGGAGAATATAGAGGCCGAGGGTAAAAGGGAAAAGCCCAAGCCCTCAAGGGGCCTCGCCGAGGATGCCCACCTCCTCGGTGAACCGACGTTGATGAAGGGAAAATATCTCCCACCCATTAAATGTACTCCACTAACATTTTGGCCGCTTTGATGGTGAAATGACCAGCAAACCCAGGTGTCTTGGTCACTCCAACTAATAGAAGGCCTGCAAAGGCAGCTGAGAACTAACATAAAACCTGCAAAAGCAGATGATGGGACAAACCCTTATACACAGAGTTCGGATAACTGATAAGTGGATGGTTAAGATTAACTAAAACGATACTATATAATCAAGAGGATTCCCAGCATAAAAGAAGGGGGGATGAATCAGTCCTGACAAAAAAGGACAGGAGTTAGATCAACTCTAAGAAAAGAGTTCCTCGGACTGAGCCGAGGACGAATACGCTTCACAAACACTTAACCAAAATCATCAGGATCCTCACAAACACTTATCCGAAGTCATTATAAAGATCCTTATAAACACCTAACTAGAGTCATGGTCCTTATCCTTATAGAAAAAACTCAGCAAAATTACTTTGTTATTACGCCTGTTGATTTCACATCATCGTTGTTTGTATTGCTAATGCCTAGCCCTTACACCCACATCTCTACAAGTTTTATTGTCATGGGTCCATTACAAATTGAGTCCCTACAATTGGCGCCCTCCGTGGGGCGGACTTGTGCACTAGCAAGTGCGACGGTTGGTTTGAAAAAATCAAGAGCAACACTTTAAAAAAAAAAAAAAAAAACACACACACACACACACCAGAACAACACAGTTTACAGCAACAACATTCATTCAGAAGTCTACAATCACAAGAAACAAGAACATGCAAAAAGTAAAAAGAGACAAAGCAAGTCTACTTCTTTATTAATATACGAAGAAAAAGTTACATCTCTTACAAGTGATGCTCGTGGGGCTTGTTCTAAAGCTAACTACAAAGACAGACGCCTAGCAAAGCTGGCAGAGGAACAAAAGATAGAAAAGAAGGCTCGTTGAGGAACAAAAGATAGAAAAGAAGGCTCGTTGAGGAACATAAGATAGAAAAGAAGGCTGGATGAGAAGCAAGAGAAGAGGAAATGAAGAGGAGAAGGCTGGTTGAGGAGCAAAAATAGAAGAGATAAAAGGGAAAAGGAAAAAAGAAGGCAACATGGAAGGAGGAAGAGCCCGCGGCACAGGACGGCTCCACTTCTGGGTTCCACCTGGTTTCCCTCCCACCCCCATCGCTGCCGGCTTGGAGGGTCAACGGCCCATACCCAAGGGAAGGAGGTTACGTTCTTTCTGGATCCTCCTCCAAACAGCAAGGAGGGTTCCACCTCTGGTTAGGTTGAAAAGAAGGAAAATCTTCGGACTTCTCCTACCCCAACCCCAACGTGACGTCCAGGGTCGGGGTGCCACCCTCGGCTCCTGATAGGGGCTCAGCATCCTCGGGAACGCCCTTTCCAGGGGCCAATTCATTAGAAGGGGCTCAAACTGCTATTTCTTGCAGAACCTTTGGGCAATATTATTGGGAGAAGTTTAAGACGGATGTTTGTCAAGTGTGAAGGAAAAGGTTTCCCCAAGAACACCTTTTATAGAGGGCGAAAAGTTGGTGAGAGCCAATCCACATTAATTCCTAAGGAGAGATTTTGGGAGGCAATAATTCCGCCCAAATTCCAAGGGGCTTATCAGCCGTTAGATTCTTCTAAATCCATGACTGACATTAATGAAGAGGAGCCTCATTAACGAGGAGGCACTGAAGCGTCAAAATGCGTTACTCAATCGACCCAAGAGACGCCTCGTAATCAGAAGAGTCACGTCAAACGAAGAGGCAGAACAGAGCAGGGTCTTATACTATCCCAACTCCAGCTTGCGTGTGTTATTATGTTGTGTGAAAAGTGTATTCGTTTAATGTTTATTATAGATTATAGCGATGTAGAATTAAATGGTAACAGAAAAATAGATAACATAATAAATAAATGAGAAAACTAGGTGCTGGACAGAACCAAGGCATTGCATGGTCCTCGGACCCAAGCCTCTAGGGAAACCAGATACTTCAGATGAAAATGAGAAAACTAGGTATTGGATAGAACCAAGGCATTGCATGGTCCACAGACCCAAGCCTCTGAGGAAACCAGATACTTCAGATGAAAATGAGAAAACTAGGTACTGGACAGAACCAAGGTATTGCATGGTCCTCGGACCCAAGCCTCTTGGGAAACCAGATACTTTAGATGAAAATGAGAAAACTAGGTACTGGATAGAACCAAGGCATTGCATGGTCCTCCGACCCAAGCCTCTGGGGAAACCAGATACTTCAGATGAAAATGAGAAAACTAGGTACTGGACAGAACGAAGACATTGCATGGTCCTCGGACCCAAGCCTCTGGGAAACTAGATACTTCAGATGAAAATGAGAAAACTAGGTACTGGACAGAACCAAGGCATTGCATGGTCCTCGGACCCAAGCCTCTGGGGAAACCAGATACTTCAGATGAAAATGAGAAAACTAGGTACTAGACAGAACCAAGGCATTGCATGGTCCTCGGACCCAAGCATCTGAGGAAACCAGATACTTCAGATCAAAATGAGAAAACTAGGTACTGGACAGAACCAAGGCATTGCATGGTCCTCGGACCCAAGCCTCTTGGGAAACCAGATACTATAGATGAAAATGAGAAAACTAGGTACTGGACAGAACCAAGGCATTGCATGGTACTCGGACCCAAGCCTCTGGGGAAACCAGATACTTCAGATGAAAATGAGAAAACTAAATACGGGACAGAACCAAGGCATTGTATGGTCCTCGGACCCAAGCCTCTGGGGAAACCAGATACTTCAGATGAAAATGAGAAAGCTAGGTACTGGACAGAACCAAGGCATTGCATGGTCCTCGGACCCAAGCCTCTGGGGAAACCAGATACTTCATATGAAAATGAGAAAACTAGGTACTGGACAGAACCAAGGCATTAAATGGTCCTTGGACCTAAGCCTCGGGGAAAACTAGATACTTCAAATGAAAATGAGAAAACTAGGTACTGGACAGAACCAAGGCAATGCATGGTCCTCAGACCCAAGCCTCGGGGGAAACCAGATACTTCAAATGAAAATGAGAAAACTAGGTGCTGGACAGAACCAAGGCAATGCATGGTCCTTAGACCCAAGCCTCGGGGGAAACAAGATACTTCAGATGAAAATGAGAAAACTAGGTACTGGACAGAACCAAGGCATTGCATGGTCCTCGGACCCAAACCTTTGGGGAAAGTAGATACTTCAGATGAAAATGAGAAAACTACGTACTAGACAGAACCAAGGCATTGCATGGTCCTCGGACCCAAGCCTCTGGGGAAACCAGATACTTCAGATGAAAATGAGAAAACTAGGTACTGGACAGAACCAAGGTATTGCATGGTCCTCGGACCCAAGCCTCGGGGGAAACCAGATACTTTAGATGAAAATGAGAAAACTAGGTACTGGACAGAACCAAGGCATTGCATGGTCCTCGGACCTAAGCCTTTGGGGAAACCAGATACTTCAGATGAAAATGAGAAAACTAGGTACTGGACAGAACCAAGGCATTGCATGGTCCTCGGACCCAAGCCTCTGGGGAAACCAGATACTTCAGATGAAAATGAGAAAACTAGGTACTGGACAGAACCAAGGCATTGCATGGTCCTCGGACCCAAGCCTCTGGGGAAACCAGATACTTCAGATGAAAATGAGAAAACTAGTTACTGGACAGAACTAAGGCATTGCATGGTCCTCGGACCCAAGCCTCTTGGGAAACCAGATACTTCAGATGAAAATGAGAAAACTAGGTACTGGACAGAATCAAGGCATTGTATGGTCCTCGGACCCAAACTTTTGGGGAAACTAGATACTTCAGATGAAAATGAGAAAACTACGTACTGGACAGAACCAAGGCATTGCATGGTCCTCGGACCCAAGCCTCTGGGGAAACTAGATATTTCATATGAAAATGAGAAAACTAGGTACCGGATAGAACCAAGGCATTGCATGGTTCTTGGACCCAAGCCTCTGGGGAAACCAGATACTTCAGATAAAAATGAGAAAACTAGTTACTGGACAGAACCAAGGCATTGCATGGTCCTCGGACCCAAGCCTCGGGGGAAACTAGATACTTCAGATGAAAATGAGAAAACTAGGTACTGGACAGAACCAAGGCATTGCATGGTCCTCGGACCCAAACCTCTGGGGAAACTAGATACTTCAGATGAAAATGAGAAAACTAGGTACTGGACAGAACCAAGGCATTGCATGGTCCTCAGACCCAAGCCTCTGGGGAAACCAGATACTTCAGATGAAAATGAGAAAACTAGGTACTGGATAGAACCAAGGCATTGCATGGTCCTCGGACCCAAGCCTCTGGGGAAACCAGATAATTCAGATGAAAATGAGAAAACTAGGTACTGGATAGAACCAAGGCATTGCATGGTCCTCGGACCCAAGCCTCTGGGAAACCAGATACTTCAGATAAAAATGAGAAAACTAGGTGCTGGACAGAACCAAGGCATTGCATGGTCGTCGGACCCAAGCCTCTGGGGAAACCAGATACTTCAGATGAAAATGAGAAAACCAGGTACTGGACAGAACCAAGGCATTGCATGGTCCTCGGACCCAAGCCTCTGGGGAAACCAGATACTTTATATGAAAATGAGAAGACTAGGTACTGGACAGAACTAAGGTATTGCATGGTCCTCGAACCTAAGCCTCTGGGGAAACCAGATACTTCAGATGAAAATGAGAAAACTAGGTACTGGATAGAACCAGGGCTTTGCATGGTCCTCAGACCCAAGCCTCTGCGAAACCAGATATCTCAGATGAAAATGAGAAAACTCAGTACTGGACAGAACCAAGGCATTGCATGGTCCTCGGACCCAAGCCTCGGGGGAAACCAGAGACTTTAGATGAAAATGAGAAAACTAGGTACTGGACAGAACCAAGGCATTGCATGGTCCTCGGACCCAAGCCTCTTGGGAAACCAGATACTTTAGATGAAAATGGGAAAACTAGGTACTGGACAGAACCAAGGCATTGCATGGTCCTCGGACCCAAGCCTCTGGGGAAACCGGATACTTCAGATGAAAATGAGAAAACTAGGTACTGGACAGAACCAGGGCATTGCATGGTCCTCGGACCCAAGCCTCTAGGGAAACCAGATACTTCAGATGAAAATGAGAAAACTAGGTACTGGACAGAACCAGGGCATTGCATGGTCCTTGGACCCAAGCCTCTGGGGAAACCAGATACTTCATATGAAAATGAGAAGACTTGGTACTGGACAGAACCAAGGCATTGCATGGTCCTCGGACCCAAGCCTCTGGGGAAACCAGATACTTCAGATGAAAATGAGAAACTAGGTATTGGACAGAACCAAGGTATTGCATGGTCCTCGGACCCAAGCCTCTGGGGAAACCAGATACTTTAGATGAAGATGAGAAAACTAGGTACTGGACAGAACCAAGGCATTACATGGTCCTCGAACCCAAGCCTTTGGGGAAACCAGATACTTCAGATGAAAATGAGAAAACTAGGTACTGGACAGAACTAAGGCATTGCATGGTCCTCGAACCCAAGCCTTTGGGGAAACCAGATACTTCATATGAAAATGAGAAGACTAGGTACTGGACAGAACCAAGGCATTGCATGGGCCTCGGACCCAAGCCTCTAGGGAAACCAGATACTTCTGATGAAAATGAGAAAACTAGGTATTGGACAGAACCAAGGTATTGCATGGTCCTCGGACCCAAGCCTCTGGGGAAACCAGATACTTCAGATGAGAATGAGAAAACTAGGTACTGGACAGAACCAAGGCATTGCATGGTCCTCAGACCCAAGCCTCTAGGTAAACCAGATACCTCAGATGAAAATGAGAAAACTCGGTACTGGACAGAACCAAGGCATTGCATGGTCCTCGGACCCAAGCCTCTGGGGAATCTAGATACTTCAGATGTAAATGAGAAAACTAGGTACTGGACAGAACTAAGGCATTGTGTGGTCCTCGGACCCAAGCCTTTGGGAAACCAGATACTTCAGATTAGAAACTGGGAAACCAGATACTCCAGATGAGAAAACTAAATATTAAACAAAGCATGGACATGGCATGGTCCGCAGACACCAGCTTCTGGGAAAACTAGATACTTCATATTAGAAACCAAGTGTTAAATAAAACTTAAGCACTATATGGTCCAAGGACTCAAGCCAACAGGGAGACCACTTCCTCATGGAATGCTAAGTGCTAAGAAAAGCCAAGGTCTTGTATGGTCTTCGGACCCAAACCTATGTTGAAACTGGTCACTATAGGGCGATATAAGCGCTGAACGGAACCAGGGTCCTTGTACCGACCATGAACCCAAATCTACGGCAAAGCCAACCCTTTTGACGCTAAATAATGAGCCCTGTCAGGGATGAAAACCATGAGAAACTGAGTGCTAAAGCACAAGCAACTTAAACCTACCCCTCATAGAGGAACCAATAAAAAGCTCAGGCAGAAAAAGTATAAACTAGAAAGATAAAAGCACTGTAAAAACAAGGAAAAATTCCTCGGACAGGCCTTCAGCGCCAGAAACAAATTGCAAAAGCAGTTGAAGTAACGGTAACACTGACAGCGAGGTAAGGCTCAATAGGGCATGAAAATGTGCCGAGGAAGTCAAAATCCTCCTCCCCACCCTAGAGGTCGTGCAGCAGAATTTTGAGGGGCTATTGTAGGGCCCCAAATATTTAAACAACCCCGGCCCACTCCATAGCCGGCCCAAGGCCCGCGCCGAGGAGAATATAGAGGCCGAGGGTAAAAGGAAAAAGCCCAAGCCCTCAAGGGGCCTCGCCGAGGATGCCCACCTCCTCGGCGAACTGACGTTGATGAAGGGAAAATATCTCCCACCCATTAAATGTACTCCACCAACAATCTGACCGCTTTGATGGTGAAGTGACCAGCAAACCCAGGTGCCTTGGTCACTCCAACTAATAGAAGGCCTGCAAAGGCGACTGAGAACTAACATAAAGCCTGTAAAAGCAGATGATGGGACAAACCCTTATACACAGAGTTTAGATAACTGACAAGTGGACGGCTAAGATTCACTAAAACGATACTATATAATCAAGAGGATTCCCAGCATAAAAGAAGGGGGGATGAATCAGTCCTGACAAAAAAGGACAGGAGTTAGATTAACTCTAAGAAAAGAGTTCCTCGGACTGAGCCGAGGACGAATACGCTTCACAAACACTTAACCAAAATCATCAGGATCCTCACAAACACTTATCTGAAGTCATTATAAAGATCCTTATAAACACCTAACTAGAGTCATGGTCCTTATCCTCATAGAAAACACTCAGCAAAATTACTTTGTTATTACGCCTGTTGATTTCACATCATCCGTTGTTTGTATTGCTACTGCCTAGCCCTTACACCCACATCTCTACAAGTTTTATTGTCATGGGTCCATTACAAATTGAGTCCTTACAGATTTCAAGTGAACATAAGCCTCTATTTCATAAAACTATTCATAAAGCTTGAAACCTTTTCAAATATTCAGAACAGTTACCAGAAAATTCTGCTGAAAATTAAGTTTTATGAGTCTCGATTGATTGAGAGAAATCGAGTATCAATCGAAAGAGCTTTTCGATCGATTGAACAGGAATCGAATAGCGATCGAATCATTTAGAGACTCCAGGATTATATTCCTCATCATTTCGATCAATTGAGCAAAAGCTTCTATCAATCGAAAATCCTTATATTTGAATTTCACTTAGAAAATTCCAGAACTTGAATTTTCACTTTATGAAACAATATTCTCCAAACTTAAACATCATTATTACAACCTATCCGTGTATATACCTATATATACAACAATCCCCCACTAGGTTGTAAAAATATATGTCCTACTTGATTGATATTCTATCATGCATAATGGAAGGTGTTTTTCAACTTAAACCTCCCCTTAATGTAACTGCTCAAGAAATCAACATAGTTAATGGTGGCTTAGTGATTAAACCAAAAACTCTCATGTGTTGAAATTGGAAACAACACACACATGAGAACATCCACAACACAATCCACTATTGTTAGCACTATTATGGCCTTGTGCTCTTCCTGATTTAGTTAACATTTACAAGAGAAAACCCTTTACTCTTGCTAGAAGTGGCACCACTTCTATGTTCTTATGTCCCTGTTACACAGACATTTGTACTTTATGAACTTCATTAAGAGTGTAAAACTTATCCTCAATTATATCGTAACAATCTGCACTAATCCATCCTGAATGAGACACAAAATTAGTGCTTTTACTAACCACGTATCAATAGCTTGTTATTACCCTTTAAACCTCTTAGGTTAAACCAATTCGAGGTTGGATTCCCACTATTGGTGATTCTTTTAAAAGAAGGGTTTTAGTCCTATTCCAATGGATGTTACCCCAACCATATCTCGAGATACTGCTTTAGTTAAAGGGTCTGCCAAATTATTATTTGACCTTACACAGACAATTGAAATGGTACCAGCTTGAATTATTTGTCTTATGTAATCATATCTTATACCTATATGTCTAGACTTACCATTATACATTTTACTGTATGCTCTGCCCAAGGTGGCTTCACTATCGCAATACACCGAAATGGCTGGTATTGGTTGTGGCCACAACTTTATGTCTATCAACATATTTCTTAGCCATTTCACTTCTTTACCTGCTGTTGCCAAGGCTATAAATTCTGATTCTATGGTGGAGTGAGAAATACACGTTTGTTTCTTTAATGCCCAAGAGATGGCACCCCCACCAAGAGTGAATATCCAACTAGATGTGGATTTGTTATCACTTACACTAGTAATCCAACTAGCATCCTAATAACCTTCTAACACAACTGGAAATTCGGAATAAAAAAGTCCCAAACTTATGGTTTTCTTTAAATAACCAAGAACTCTACCAATTATTTTCCAGTGACTTACACTTGGATTACTTGTAAATCTAGAAAGTTTGCCCACTAAAAGATATGTCTGGTCTTATACAATGCATAGCATACATCATGCTACCAACAACACTAGCATACTTGAGCAGTGCTATTGTTCTTTTAGTGTTTTCACCTAGTTTATACTCCAATCTAAAGGTGTAGTTTCTTCTTTTATATAAATATGTTCAAATCTTTGAAGCATTTTCTCAACATAATGAGATTGACATAGTGCAAAGCCTTCGCTATGTCTTTTAATTTTGATTCCCAAAATAGTATTTACTTCATTTAAATCCTTCATTTGAAACATAGAAGAAAGATACTTTTTGGTTTCACATACACCTTTCATATTTGAACCAAATATGAGCATATCATCCACATAAAGGCATACAATGACTCCATATTCCTTTGTAAATTTGGAATAAATACAATTGTTAGCACCATTGTGCACAAAGCCATCCAACAAAATCATTGAGTCAAATTTCTCATGCCGTTGTTTAGAGCTTGTTTCAAGCCATACAAAGACTTGAATAACTTGCAAACTTTCTTTTCATTTCCAGGAAGTGCAAAACCCTCAGGTTGTTCCATGTAAACTTCCTCATCAAGATCACCATTTACGAAAGTTATCTTTACATCCATTTTAATGTACAATAATTTGTATATGGATGCAAGTGCTAACAACACACGAATAGACATGATCCTAGCCACTGGTGCATAGGTTTCAAAGTAGTCTATTCCTTCCCTTTGTTTAAAGCCTTTTGCCACTAACCTTACTTTAAAGGTTTGAATCGACCCATTAGTATTGTATTTTCTTCTAAATTCCCATTTACAACCTCTTGGTTTTGAACTAGTAGGTAGATCCATTAGGACCCAAGTATTATTGGATAATATTGAGTCCATCTCTAGAAGCCATAGCTTCCTCAACGGTTTTAGGATCATCCTCCGTATTAAACATTATAGGTTTTTTATTTAGGACCACTTGTTTATTACCTTCAACAAGGTACAATAGAGCTTGATAAGAAATGAAATCTAGACCAAAGTCCGTTTCTTTTCTTATCCTTTGACTTTTTCTTTGTTCACTTGGTGAACTACTTTCTATACTTTTAGTACCACCCAAAGTAGTATTAGGGTTAGAGTCACCTTGTTGTGTTTGAGTAGGTATCAAGGCATCCATGGAGTCTTTATTGAATTTATCCTTAATAAATTCAACATCTCTTGATTCCACTACTGTATTAGAGCTTAAGTCTAATAATCTATATGCCTTTGAATTTTCAGCATAACCTACAAGCACACTTTTCATAGCTCTTGGTCCTATTTTCGTTCTTTTTGGATCAACCACTCTATAAAAGGCTAGACACCCCTACACTTTGATATAATCAAGGTTTGGTTTCCTTCCATTCCATAACTCATATGGAAATACTTTAATGTTCTAGGAAGGTACTCTGTTGTGCACATGACATGTTGTAAGCAATGCCTCTCCCCATAAATTAAAAAGAAGCTCTACACTCAAGATCATGGCATTTACCATGTCTACAAGAGTCCTATTTTTTCTTTTAGCCAAACCATTTTGTTGGGGTGTATAAGGGGCTGAACTTTGGTGTATTATATCATGTTCCTCACAAAATGTAGAAAATTCATTAAGAAAATATTCACCACCTCTATCACTTCGCAGGATCTTTATTTTCCTATCCTTTTGATTTTCTACATCAGTTTTATAGCATTTGAATATGTCAAAGGATTCATCTTTATTTCTCATTAAATACACATATGTAAAGGTAGAGAAATCATAAATGAATGTAATGAAGTATCTTTTACCTCCTTTATTTAATACAACATTCAATTCACATACATCTTTGCTTGAATACAAATTTCACATTTCTTTTCATCATCATGCTTATATGAAATCATTCCATGCTTTGACATAAACTTCAAGTATTTGAAATTTAAATGTCCTAATCTAGTATGCCATAAATATGAAGAATCAACAATATAAGCACAACTAGAAACTTTTTTATTAATAATACTTAGTTTGTACATGCCAGCAGTAGCATATCCCTTCCCTACAAATATCTCATTCTTGGACAAGATTAACTTGTTTGATTCAAGTACAGCTTTTACACCAATCTTACATAACAAATTGGCAGATATAAGATTCTTTTTTATATCGGGTACATGAAAAACATTGGTCAAGATTAGCATCTTGCCAGAACTCATTTTCACTTCAACGATGCCCTTTCCAAGAACCTTCGCTTTATTGTGTTTGCCCATCAGCACTTGTTGTTTTATGGTAGACTCATCATAAGTCTTGAATTGCTCCTTGTTGTTGCACACATGCACCGTTGCACCCGAATCGAATCACCAATCAAAAAGATTTGCAATCATAGTCATATGAATTTCAGTGATCATATCAATATGTATGCCACTTACCATAGCAACAATGTCCTCAATGACATTTGTTTCATTGGCATTGCCTTCTTCATCTTTTTTCTTGTTCTTTAAGATTTTACATTCGTGAATGTAATGACCTTTCTTTCGACAATGGAAACAAGCTCAGTTCTTCTTGTCCTTGTTGGGATTCTTGGAGCTGTTCTTCTTGAAACCACTCCCACTCTTAATCACTTTCAAGTGCTCATCGATCTTACTTGAACTCCCTCTTTGAACATTGCTCACATTCACTTTAGAATCGATGTTAGTCCCATCTCTAACCCGACTTTCCTCTTCAATTTTAAGATGTTGTCTGAATTGTTCTAAAGTGAGATCTTCTGACATATGTAGAAGCTTCTTCCTAAAATTATTCCAACTTGGTGGGAGTTTCACAATGATTGCACCCGCTTCGAATGATTTTGGAATATTGATTGGCAAAACACGGAGTTTATTGACCAATATCTATAACTCATATACTTGATCCAATATTGAGATATTATCAAGCATTTTATAATCAAAGCACTTTTGAATAATAAACTTATTCGTATATACTTTGTCAGTTTTGTACTTTGCCTCCGAATCATTCCAAATCTCCTTTGGTGACTTCATTGATGTGTAGAGATCATAGAGATGACCCGAAAGAGTATTGAGAATGAGCCCTCTACAAATCAGTTTGTCTTCCTCCTGTTTCTTTCTATATGTCCTTATCTCATCAGTGTCTTCATCACTTATAGTAGGGAAAGGCATCAAATTCGGGTCCAAGACATAGAAAAGTTTCAGTCCAGTAAGTAGGAATTTCATCTTGTCTTTCCATTGAGAGATATTGGTTTCATCAAATTGATCCAATTTCACCAACTCACGATTCAACATCTTCAGTGCTGAAACATCACTTATTCCTTCCATCGTAGAAAATAGTGTCTAAGATTGTTGGGAATAATACACAAAGTAATAAAGGAAAAACAAGAACAACACAAAAGACAAATAGAAAGAGATAACTTGGAGGCACAAAATTGTTATCCTTAGACAATATTTGCCCCGACACTCTTGTTGCTAAAGGGTTACCGCAAACTTGTCCCCATGATACAACCAAGTTGTTGGGTTCTATAATTATCAGAAAATTCTGCAGAAAATTAAGTTTTATGAATCTCGATCGATCGAGATAAATCAAGTATCAATTGAAAGAGCTTTTCAATCAATCAAACAAGAATCAAATAGCGATCGAATCATCTAGAGACTCCAGTATTATTTTCCTCATCATTTCGATTGATCGAGCAAAAGTTTTAACCGATCGAAAATCCTTATTTTCGAATTTCACTTAGAGATTTCAAGAACTTGAATTTTCACTTTATGAAACAATATTCTCCAAACTCAAACATCATTGTTACAACCTATCCATGTATATATCTATATATACAACAATTCAATCTCTTTACTGCTATATATTATATTTTTTCTTAGTTTAATTATTTGCTTAGTTTATTTAATTTCAAATTAACCAATTTTATTAACTAGTTTAGGATTAATTTGGTTAAACACTATGCAATTTTTATCTTAGGTTTTTAAAATAAAAAATCGTAAGGATACTTTTGGTTTCATGCAGATATCTTGCTATAGAATATACGGAAGAAGGTAAATTACAACTATTCATTATTGTCTTACTACTAATCAGGAAACATCCTCAGTTAGGTAGTAGGAGTTGTATATTTGAGATAGGTAATGATCTTTAATTCTTAATTGATAGATACTGGTCTTATAAGTTGGTTTTGAGTACAGCTTTCTGTAATTACTTCTTACCGTGATATTTTTTTTTTTAAGCTTGATTTCCAAGTAGCTTACTGGAAGTAAGTCATTGGAGAGCAATCAATATAAGTTTGATCAAGAGAAAATGGCCCATCCTTATTTATCATTATCTACAATAGAACAAAGAGTCAAGACTTGATAAATATCCTCCTCAGAGTACCGACTCAACTATTGAAGATTTAGTTTCAAATGTTTAGACATCAATGTGCAACTATTTTCCTATTTTGCTACAAGTATTACTTTTAGTTTTCTTATAAACTTGCGGGTTATATGCTATTTTTAATATGTTCCCTTTATATTTGTGGTATTTTATTTTTATGTCTTCAATAATACCATTTGTTAATCAAAGATTATGATATTCTCGATTCACTTTGGTAAATCCATCATACACATGCCCATTGTACACTGTATTTGGTACACCCCCTAACTAGTTTGTGAATATATAATATTGTTCGTTTTTAGACCCCTTAAAACACAACTGGATTAACCTAGTTAATTAGCCAAGTTATTACTTAGTCCAAATTCCAAATCTAGGTTAACACAATCAAGCAATCATATCATGCATAGCAGTGGAAAAATAAATAACACAATGATATGATGACCTAGGAAAACCAAACCGGTAAAAAACTTGGGGAGGATTTAACCTAGCTATCCTCAAGGTAAACTTGAATCCAATATATGAAAGAATCGAAGTTTTACAATAGTGATTTAGACCACTAACATCCTATTGCTACCCACTAGTAGAAACTTACTGACACGACCACGAGCAAGCCTAAACCTAGACTCAATGTTTTGATCATGGTTTGCCAACAAAATACAAATTGAAGTTCTAATACATAAATTCCTAATTTTTTAGAATCCAACAATCTCCCCCTTTGGCAATTCGTGACAAAACACATCACAAACATGAAATGCTCAAAGTTACAAATAGCCCAAATACAATTCAACCTAACTACTATCTATCAGTTGCAAGTGTAGACAGCAGTACGACTGAATCAATCTGTATATTCCTAAAACACTTAAACAAAATGCATAAACGCATGTGTGACAAAAAAATAGTAAATCAACAAAAATAAACAAACTAAAACAAATAACAAATATGCAAACTAACTCTCCCCCTAAGTTAGATACATTAAAAAAAAGTTATTTCTCCCCCTTTCAAAAACAATTTCAACTCCCCCTAAACAAAACAAACAAGTTTCCCAAAACAGGTTTCCCACATTTCATCTAAATCTCCCCCTTTTTGTCACGTATTGACAAAGACAACTCATTGTTGCCCAAATTAGAAAAACATACGCAACAAAAGTCAAGAGAAAAAAGAGAATTAAGGGAACACAAAACAATTCAACTCTATAGAAAATAGAGACAACTCCCCCTATGAAAAACAAAGGGTAAAAACAAGTTTCTCCCCCTATAAAAATAGGAAAAACAAAACAAGTTTTTGGAAAAACAGTTTTGGGGAAACTTTAGAAGGTGGGGAAAATAAAGACACATAAACCAAACTTAAAAACTAAGTTGATAAGATGAGAATACACATGAAGAAAAATATTCTCTTTCAATAAATGCAAACATGACACTATGTGACCCATAAACAGTTGCATGAGTTGAGAAAATATTGGCTCATTGATTATCCATCATATCTCTTTAAGAAAAATATTTTCTGCAGTCACACATAAAAAAATAGCATATACTAAAAAGTATGTAACTAAAAAATTAATCAATCAATTTTTAAATCAAGTTAAGTACCCAATTTAGCAAAGTGTATGCATATTATGTGTGAAAACAATGAGAGATATGACTGCAAAACTGTAAGATGGATACAAAAAACAATGCAATGCATGTGAATCCTAAACACAAATAATGCATAAAAAAATTTGGTTAAAAACTTAAAACCTGAAAATTTTTCAGTTTCGATCAGTCGAGAATCATCTTCGATCAATTGAAAATTTGGAAAAGTGAATTTTTGAAAAACAGAGCAAGTTAATGCAGAAACTCCTCAAAGCACTATATTTTATGAATAAAATGCATGAGTATGAGATGAAATTTTTTTCAAAAACACTTGAATTTAACCCAGATCTTCCAAAAACAAGTTTTTCAACCAATTTGTCTCCAAAACTCAAATATTAAACACATTTTGCATCAAAATCAAGGAACATATAATCTTGGATGGCCAATCCAAATTAACACACAATATCATGTACCAAGTTTAGCTAAGAGTAACTTGTGTAATGTGTGCAACTAGCAAAAGCTTGAGATACATGTGAGGTGATATGTGAATAGAAATCAAACACTAAGTCTACAAAATTCATCACATAGAGTTTGAAAGAGACTATCACCTAAAGAGTTACATTATATAACTCCTACATCTCCTAGATCATAAGCTTGCAATCATGTAAGTTTCTTGATTTGCCTTATATTGTACACACAAATTTTAATTGATTAGAAACTTATTAAAAAGCCAGGATAATATACACACCAATTTTAATTTTTTGATTTAACTTTAAGTCCAATAATGTATACACCAATTTTAAGCATTTAAACCGAGGTTACACGTTATGTTCTTTTTGTGCATGTGCTACACTATCTTGAGTACAAAATCTTATGATATGCACTAAGATGTTCATGATTGGCTAGTGAACAGCGGTGAGATGGTTATTTATGCCTTTCTCAAAAGGATCAAGTCTGACAGTCAAAAACATGCGACTTCAAGATTAAGGCAAAGTGATCAAAAACTATAAACATCTTTGTTAAGGACATATTTTATGTAATTGGTTAATCCTTTGACAAAACGCACTTTACTTATATTTGGGTAGATCTAGGATGTGTTTAATACTTCAAGGAACATGTTGTTCAAGTGTAGTATTAAAACCATGAAGATTGGACTAAGAAACAAGTGAAGAAAATGTGTTCAATAAAGCTGGACAGATAGCTTGACACCTGCAGACAGATAGCTCGACAGCTGCTCGACACCTCTCGACAGCTAGGCTATCTATCGAGCTCTTAAGGTGTTTCTTATCGCAATCTCAACACCTTCTTGACAGCTGGTGGATTGATCGAGAAAGCTCTTGTCCCCTCGACAGCTTCTCGACACCTAGCTATCTATCGAGGTTTAGTAAAGCTCGACACCTCCCAATCGATCGAGGTATCTATCGAGGTTACGGGAATTCAGATTTTTAGATCTGATTTTTGGGCCAGGCTTATGTATTTGTGTAGGGTTTCTTTTCTCACAACCATAGACCTATATAAGGTTTATTTTAGAGGCCGTCACATAAGAGAATACAAGGAGAACATATGCAAAAGGTGACCGATGCCTTATTCTCTCTGAAAGAAGTTACTACGCCTTTTGCGCCTTAGGATTTTGTAACCAAGTGCTTCTTGATCTTCATTCTTGTTGAAGTGAAGAACTTTGCAGCCAACAATTTTCTTCTAGTTGGTGATTTAAGTCGCGTACTGGGATCTGCGCAATTGGTTAGTAACGTACTGGGATTCGTGCATCATCAAAGGGTGGCGTTCATATATTAAAGAGTTCAGAGGTTCTGAAGCAGTAGAAGGTTTTTGTTGTGAGTTCATCTACGGGGATTATAGAGTCTAGGGACAAAAGTTTGGTACTAGATCTGAAACTTCTCTTTACTATAGTGGATTGCTTTTCGGGAAGGTTTTACCCCAGGTTTTTTACTGTGAAACTGGTTGGTTTCATTAGTTTTCTTGGGTCATCATATCTTGTCTTATTTACTTTTCCGCTGCATTCATTATTGATAGGATATCGATGTTTGTTTGTTTTAACAAGTTTTATTCATAATAAATCTAATTAACAACTTGGATTTAAAACTTGTTATTTCTATCAACCGGGGTATAAATTTCCCAACAATCTTTTCACACAACATGCACTACAAAGTTCAAACTAGTAAAGTGCAATAATTAAGTTCATCAAAGCTAAATAAGGTATATAAACATGTTATGTAAAGATAATATGGCCAACTGTGATTACAAATCCATGATATGTAATATAAAACACAAAAATCTTTTGGTTTTTAAAAAATTTATGACCAAAAACAAAAAGCACACATTATGCTATATGAACAATGCAAAGTTATGCATGATAGTGCTTAACTAAGCTATAAAGGGTACACAAACAAGAAATATCAATTTCTTAATTAACCCATGAGTACATGTACAAACTAGTACATACTTACCCAAAATCAAAAATAGCTTAGTACTTATATAACACATGCTATTTAAGTTTCACCACAATGTCAAGCATGTTCTAAATCAAGAGAGAGATATCATAATTCATGTAATCCTTAAGAAAAATAAAACAAGACTCAAAATAAAATATTTTTGTCTTTTTGAAAAATTTTCAATGTTTTTGGATTTTTTTTTTAATAAAAAAAACCTTAAAAAAAAAAACAAAAAACAAAACAACCAAAAACAGAAACAAAACATGTCCACAAATAATTGAAAGAATTAAATCAGGGACAAGTCAGTAACACTTACCTTAAAGAATCTTTTTTCACCCATATAGCACGAGTCTTTGTCTTTGCTGGTGAAAATCCAAGAGAAGCAGAGTGTATTTGAGGGATTACACCAATCTTCTGAGAAATAATAAAATACTGCAAATTCCTTTTACAAGCCAACAAGCTCAAATTTTTCAAAAGAATATGAAACAATTTATATGGACTTATGGTAGGAGAAAAATCATCACATATCCTAGATTAAAACACAAAATGCTGAAATTTTAATTTATGACAATTAGGATGAATGTGACTGGATACACCACGCAAATGACAAATAGGAACAACTTTAGGAACATCAATATTCCTAACAACAAATTTAGTCTCAGATTTTGGTTTTTACCTCAACAAAAAACAATTTAGTCTAATATGACCAACAACACCACAAAGGTGACAAGTAGGCACAAAAACAGATTTATTATGCTCTCTAATAGTAGGTTTAGACATAGGTTTAGAAATTTCAGCATCTACATCAGAACTTTTACCTTTGTCTAACCTAGCAAAATAAGCATTTTCTTTATTATTCCTCTTCAAAGGAGGGATATAAACTTTTTCAGCTTTAGGCTTAAGAGAAACAGAAACACTTCGGTTATTATCAGCAGGCTTGGCACTAGTCAATTTTTCAATTTTAGCTTTAGATTCAACTAACTCTTGTTCCAAGTTTTTCATCTTCTCACCTTGAGAGGAAATTTGATTTCTTAAAAATTCATTCTTTTTATTAGATTCATCTAATCTAACAACCAATTCCTCTTTTTCAAGATTAGCCAATTTTAACTCTTCCTTGAATTTCTTAGCAATTTTCATAGATTTCAATCATTCCTTACGGAGAGTTTCATAAGCATTAAAAAGTTCAATAGAAACAACAATGTCCTTTTTATTCAAATCATCACAATCAAAAACAGTAAGACACTTAAAATTATCCATGACAATAGGGGTCAAGGATCAACTCTTAGATCAAAAGATCTAAAACCAAAGAGCTACTTGCTCTGATACCACTTGTAAAGTTTTTAGACCCCTTAAAACACAACTGGATTAACCTAGTTAATTAGCCAAGTTATTACTTAGTCCAAATTCCAAATCTAGGTTAACACAATCAAGCAATCATATCATGCATAGCAGCGGAAAAATAAATAACACAATGATATGATGACCCAGGAAAACCAAACCGGTAAAAAACTTGGGAAGGATTTAACCTAGCTATCCTCAAGGTAAACCTGAATCCACTATATGAAAAAATCGAAGTTTTATGTAATGGAAATGAAGAAAAGGTAGAAAATGTATTGGAAGAGTGTATTATGCTCACCCTTCAAGTGGGGAACAATTTTACTTGAGGATGCTGCTTAACATTGTTAAAGGGCCAAGAAACTTTGAAGAGATAAGGATTGTAAACAATATTACTTATCCCACTTATAAAGATGCATGTTATGCACTTGGGCTCCTATATGATGATAAAGAATGGCATGAGTGCATAGTTGAAGCTTCACATTGGGCTAGTGGCAAGCAATTATGCCAACTATTTATTACCATACTCATGTTTTGTGAAGTGTCTGATCCTTTAACATTTTGGGATTCTAATTGGAAAGTTCTTACTGAAGATATACTTAATAGACAAAGACATATCTCCAGTTTTCATGAATTAATATTATCTAATAACCAAATGAAAAATTATGGATTATATGAAATTGATCAAATCCTCCAACAATATGGGAAATCTTTGAAAGACTATCCTCAAATGCCTCAACCAGATATAAATCTTCTTATTTATAAAGGGAATAGGCTTATTGAAGAAGAAATGTCATATGATATAGGAAGTTTACAAAGAGAACATGAGATCTTGATATCTGGCCTCAACAATGAACAAAGAACAATCTATAATTCTATAATGGAAGTTGTTTCTTCTATAAATGGGGGAATGTTTTTTGTCTATGGTCATGGTGGAATAGGAAAAACACATCTTTATAGAACCATTTTGGCCGCTGTAAGATCAAAAGGTAAAATTGCTCTCGCAGTTGCTTCTTTAGGCATTGCTGCTTTATTACTTCCTGGTGGTCAAATTGCACATTCATAGTTCCACATCCCGATTAATGTCAATGATGAGTCAACTTGTGAAATAAGCCAAAAACACAAATAACATAATTTCTTTTGAAAACAAGTATAATAATTTGGGATGAAGCACCAATGGCACACTAAAATTGCTTTGATGTTGTTGATCGTAGCCTTCAAGATATACTACAAATTGAAGATCCAAGGAATTTTGAAAAAAAATTTGGTGGTAAAGTTGTGCTTTTAGGTGGCAATTTTCAGCAAGTACTTCCAGTTGCGAAAAAGGGAAGAGAAGATGTTGTCCAATCTACAATTTGTCAGTAGTACTTATGGAATTATTGTCATGTCTTTAAATTACAACAAAATATGAGCTTATGCAAAACAATATGAGCAAAATGCAAGATTCATCTATACAAGACTTTAGTGAGTGGATTAGTAATGGTGATTTGGGAGAAGATGATGGTGACAATAACATTACAATTCCTCATGATCTAATCATCCAACCTACATAGAATCCACTGCAAGATATTATTAATAGCACATACCCTGATTTGGATGGTCAATACAAGGATGCAATTTACGTACAAGATTGGCAATTCTTGGCCCTACAAATGAAGTTGTAGAAGAGCTAAATGACTACATCATCTGATCGATAAATGGAGAAGGGTATGAATATTTGAGTTCAGATTCTAATTGCAAGGGTTCTTCAAATGTTGCTGACCAAGATATTTTATACCCTGTTGAGTTTTTGAACACCTTAAGATTCCCTGGATTTCCAAATCATAAGTTGACATTAAAGTAGGCTTGCCTATTATGTTGTTTAGAAACTTGAACTAGGATGAAGGGCTTTGTAATGGAACAAGACTAATTATTACAAAACTAGCTATGTGGGTTATAGAAGCAAAAATAATTGCAGTCACTAATATAGGCACACGCGTTCATTTCGAGGATAACATTATCTCCAATTGATTCAAAGTGGCCCTTTGTTCTGAAGAGAAGACAAGTTCCAATTTCTATGTTTTTTGCAATGACAATAAACAAAAGACAAGGACAATCATTGAAACATGTCAAAGTGTATTTGCCAAAACCTGTTTTTAGTCATGAGCAGTTGTATGTTGTAGTTTCTAGAGTAACAAGCAGAGAAAGGTTGAAGTTCCGCATAATTAATGATGAAACTACCCAAAGTTATGAGACAAAAAATATTGTGTACAAGGAGGTTTTCACCAAAATTATTTAAGTTGTTGTTCGTACAAGGTAAAACTAATTTATATGTTTAAAGGCCATATATATATATATATGTGTGTGTGTACAACTCTTACTTCCCAGTACTCATTTAAATTATTGCAGTATCTCTACTCCCTACGGTCATACAAAATACAAGTTCTTTCACCCCATCTATCTTTATTTTCAACTGTTTTTTTTTTTTACTTAATCTCTTAATATCAATTAAGTTTAAGCCCAGCTTTACAATTGTTATGTTATAGTATTTCTAGTCTTTAGAATTTGCGCTTGAGCATTTCCATAAATCACCTAAATTGCTATAACAAATGTATGGTTGATAATCACATATACACTGACCTCATTCATTTTTTTTTAAATTTATTTATGATAATGTGCTTATTGACTTAAGAATTTACAGGTATTAAAAGAAAATTAGGACTCTCTTGCAACTTTAGGAATGACAGGCTTTGAAATGGGTTTGAATTTTTTTTTTTTTTTTTAATTTTTTATTGTTGTTCTATTTGGTTACTGCAAAATAACTGAAATTGTAAAGTAAAATTTTTGATTACTGTGAAAATGCTATAACTCTATTTCAACAAACGCATTAGGAAGAAATTAGTAAACCATTACATCATTTCTTTCAAAGTTGTATAGATAGATGTTAAGCAGTTCCAGTGTAGACGGGGAAAAAAACTAAACTAATTTTCATATTGAATTATATACATAGGCAAGGGTCAAAAACTTAAAGATGATGCAGTACAGTTTTCTTAATCAACTTTCTAACAAGAAAGACGATTCCAAAATCAAGATTAGAGTATCAAGGATGTGGGATGCTGTGAATACAAACAATCAAGAAATTATTAGTTTAGATTTGGTTCTTATTGATGAGCAGGTTTGTACAAGTCTTCTTAAAAACTCATTAAAGCATTGCTTATACATTCTATAAATTATTCACTATACATACCTACAACTAATGTTTTTTGCTTGCAGAATAATGCAATATATTCTATCATTCGTAAGAATATTTCAAAAAAGCTCAAACCTTTTTTACAAGAAGGCCACCTGTATGCGTTATCCAACTTTGAAGTTGATACTTGCAACGAATTCTATCGACCAATTCAGAACAAGTATAAGATCATATTCTTTCCAGAAACCAACATTCAAGAATTAATAGAAATTGAAGTCAGAATAGCTCAACATAAATTTGAATTTGTTGACTACAACAACATCATTCACCGACTTAACAACCATGTCCAACTATCAGGTATTTCTATTGATTGAATACAAATTATGCATTCTATTATTGTTTGTAAATCTTACATTATATTGTTATTATACGAAATAAATTACATTATTATCATACATCAATATAACTAACATTCAAATTTTTATGATGCATTGATATTATTGCAAAAGTGGTTGCTATTGGTCCAGTTGAACATCCCTGCATTAAAGGATCAAATGTTGCAATGAGGAACATTACTGTCATGATTAAAGAGTATGTTTTAATTCTTAAGAGTTACAATAAATTGCACTTATATAATATAAACTTACGTCCTCGTTAAAAAATATTTGAACAAAGGCAATGAAATAAAGCTTACCCTTTGGGGACTAGTTGCAAATGAAATTGATGACAACCTCTTCAAAAAAAATTCAGGCCCTTTTATTATAGTTGCTACATGCTTAACTGTGAAAGCTTTTAAAGGTTAGTACAAAGTTTCTTTTATTGAGTGTTTATAAGTACATTAAAAATATTATATTTGCATTCTAAAAAAATTCTCCATATAAATGTAGGAAATTCTCCATATAAATGTAGGGGCGTATAACTCATCATCTACAAGCAGAACAAAAGTTTATATAAATTTGGAAATTCCAGAGACTTTTGTGTTTATGGATGAGTGTGTAGTCTTTTCCTTTTAACAATATATGTTTTAAATTATTTTACAGTATATGCAAGTTTATACTGACTTTCTTTATGTTATAATCATAGGGAAGTGAAAAAATGATCGTCCTATAGAAGAAATGCCTACACAATTTAAGCCACAAAGAACAATTGAAGAAGATATGACCATCAACAAAAGAACCATAACTAAAATAATAAACATGGTCTAGAACTTTTACAATAAGGTAGGGAAAAGTGCTTCAAAAGAAAATTCCAAAAAATGAAATGTCAATGACATGTTAATTTTTACAAATAATTCATTAAATAAATTTGAAATTCCAGGAGACTATCTTCACCTGTCATGGAAAGATTACAATAGTTGACACAACTTTTGGTTGATACTTTATATCTTGCGAAATATGTCGTAGAAAGGTTAAACCAAGAGATGAATACTTGTGGCGTGATCGTTGTAACGAAAAGGCTTGTTTTCCAATCTCAAGGTATCTATAATATAAAAAAGGTGTACTTATATATGAAAAAGAAGAATAATAATTACAAAATAATATTATATTTGCCACATCTCCTTTCAGGTATAGAATTGAATTGAAAGTTGAAGATGACACAGGATTGGCAACTTTTCATTTTATTTGATTCTATGGCTGCAAAATTACTCCACATATCAGCAAAGGAACTTATAAATAAAAGTTCACATGTGAGAATTCGAAATTCACAAATAGTAGTTAATATATTCTTTAATATAATTGAACTTACAATTGGCCAACTATCATTTCTACTAGGCACATGAAGAGCTCAAGCTCCCTATGCAAATAGCAAACCTTATTTGGAAAACATTTGTCTTCCAATTGGAACTCAATGATTATAATCTCAAACAAGGTTGGGAGATCTACATTGTTAAGAAACTTTTTGATCCTGTTTTAGAGACTGACAATTCAACTAAACTTGATAAAATAACTTATGTGAGTACTTTTATATTACATTTAATAAGCAAAATTACAATTTTTTTTAATGTCACTTATAAGTTAAGTTCTAAGGAATTAGGAACTAATGTATTAGAACTTCAATTTGTAATGTTGGCAAACCATGATCAAACGTTTTAGTCTTGTTTAGACTTGCTCAAAGTGTATTTATATGTAAATTTGGAATCGAGTGTTCTGCAGGATTTACTGTGTAAGTCTGCCTGGCTCGATTGATCGAAAGTCGTGCAGATTGTTTTTCTGCAGAATTTTTCAACTCAGCCCAAGCCCGTTTGACGTGTAGGGTTTTATGTTTTGCTCTAGGTATAAAAGGGAAAACTCTAGCCATGTTTTGGGGTTGCTTTTTATGCTATGTGTGTGAATCTTTTGTGAGATCTAAACATGTTTGCCTTCACACATACTTAGGGTTATCAAGAATCAAGACTATGTCAAGAACTTGGTGATCATTTCAATTGCAGATTCAAGAGCTTAAAGATATACAAGCGGGAGTACTTGTGCTTGCTGGGAATCCAAGAAAGAAGTAGTCCGTGGACTCGGAGCTATCGCGTGGTCATGGTAGTAAGTTTTCTACTCGAGGTAGCAATAGGATGTTAGTGGTCTAAGTTGATATTCTGTTAACTTCAATTCTTTCATAGTGGATTCATTTTACCTTGAGGATAGCTAGGTTAAATCCTCCCCAAGTTTTTTACCGGTTTGGGTTTCCTGGGTTATCATATTGTTGTGTTCTTTCTATTTCTGCTACTTTACATGATATGATTGTTATTGTTTTAACTTAGATCTAAATAATAAACCTAAGTATTCACTTGGTTAATTAATTAGGTTAAACAATCTAGTTTACAGGGTTCTAAAAATGAACATTATACATATCGTAATACATTTTACACCATGCTCTATTAGCCATGTTATATGAGTGATGCTACAAATGATTCCGTCAACAACTTATTAAATGAAGAAGATGCTGGTTCTGTCAAATTACAAAAACTAGATGATTCAAGTGATGTAAAACTCATAACTAAATTTGCAACTATGAAGAACAAAAAAAAAAAAAAAAAAACTATTCATCAACCATTGCAGACCCACAAATAAGGAAAAGGAAACAAAGGATCCGTTAATTTGTTCTAATTTGTGTTGCTAACACATAGCTGATATTACAAAATAATAAATAATAGCATAGTTGGTGTTATGTTTATAATTAAATTTTGAATGGTGTTCTAACATAAAGGCATGTATACTTTATTACTGATGCATCTATCTATTGAGGTATTTCTGTGATGTAAATAATTTTGGTGATGGGATCTATCAAATGTATGATACTATATTTGTTCATTGTTCTGTTTGCTTGCTAAATAAAAGGAAAGAAGAGAAGCAATACTGATGAGGATGTTTTTCGAAATAGGAAAAGAATTCTTAACTATAGAGACCGTTAGCAAAGAGTATGCCACGCCAATTATAAGCCGACGACACCAGTCCCTAAAGAAGCCTTCAATTTCTAGAAAGGTTCGTCTGGAACCTTGTACCCTACACCAACAAAAGCTGAAGGTCAGGTTATATCGGTGGGACGATGCTCGTTCTAGATGGCCAAGCAAACGAACTCATACAAAGCCGACGGATACATGTCCTATACTAAATTGACGGATCACATCGGCAGACGGATAGGCATACTGACAAACCCTACATGTCCTTGCGTGGCCTCCACACATGTTCCTATATGGAAATATCTTGCGCATCATGCACGAAGACCCTACCACATGATTTTCACCTTCCTAATATGGGGGGTATCCCCAAGATCTCGGTGACATTAACTCCACCTCCTCCATATAATGAAAATTCCTATATTCTTGGGATCTAGGTCTCCTCCATATTGCTATATAAATAGCAAGTTTTCTCTTTTCTAAGGTACGCGGAAAAATCCTTAGCTCTTTCACTATAGAGTTCTTGAAGATTTCTCATTCACTAACTTAACCTTTGAAGGGTTTTTGGTTGGCACCCCATTAGTGCACTCTGTTTGGTTCTTGGTTTCTTGTTCTTCAGGTATCCATTGGGGCATTCAAGGACGATCAGTTCACTAATGATTTTTGTGCATCATCAGTTGGCGCCATCTGTGGGAATCAAGTGACTAGCCATATCACCGCTTCTAAGACAAAGAGTTTCATGGTCCAAATGCGATCAATGGCTACATCAATCTAGAGACAGGGAACCCCCCTAATGCTTTGGAGAGACAGGTGCAAACCCTGCCTATAGTAGATGAGCAGCTCACCCAGCGCAACCAGGAGTTGGAGCAATAGCTGAACTGAGGAACGAACAACATCTTAAAGATCAGCGTGACGGACGAGACAAACGAGGAACAGAATGGTAGTCATTTCCAGACAGGAGATTGATGGGAAAGGGAGGATTAGGAAGAAAGCAACATCCCCAGCAGGAGAGACGAGCAGGAGGATATCGACCACCCGTCTAAACTAGAAAGTAGCGCAATGCGCATGGTGCAAGACATGTAGATGATGAAGGAAAAGATGGACATGATGATAAACGCCATGAGGGGACAGGTATCCACCAACCTAGACGAGATAGTTCAATGGACAGACTCACCCTTCACAGCGTAAGTAGCCTCCTTCCCCCTTCCAGCTAAGTTCCGAATGCCATAGGTGGAAGCATGTGACGGGTCACAGGACCCACTGGATCATCTGAAGTCGTTCAAGACCCTTATGCACCTACAAAGGGGTTCAGATAAGATCATGTGTAGGGCATTCCCCACTATACTCGAGGGACCAGCAAGAATATGGTTCAATAAACTGTCCCCTAATACCATCCTACCTTCAAGAAATCGAGCGGACACTTTGTCACCCATTTTATCGGGGGCCAGAGGTACAAGAGGTCCTCAGCAAGCCTGTTGAACATTAAGCAATAGGAGGATGAAAGCTTGAGATCATACATGACTCATTTCAACAAGGAGGCTCTCTTGATTAATGAGGCTGAAGACAAAGTCTTGGACACTACTTTTACTAACGGGCTCCAATCAGGAGAATCCCTTTTCTCCATTTACAAGAACGACTCGAAGTCGATGGCTGACATGCTGCACAAGACAACCAAATACATGAATGTTAAGGTTGCCATGATAGCTCGAATGGGGTGGATTGAAGAAAAGGGAAAGGCAAGATGATCCCCGTCAGGATAGAGGAAGAAAGTCTACTCAGACGAATAACCGAAGGGACGATAGGAAACCAAAACCTCCTCCTGGGAGGACTATCAACTTCACCCCACTAAACACTTTGCTTGATCAAGTCCTTATGCAGATAAAAGGACGATAAGACACTAACTTGGCTGGACAAGCTGAAGGGTGATCTAAACAAAAGACCAAGGAACAACTATTGTCTTTTCCATCGGGACCATAGACACAACACCTCTGAGTGCTACAACCTAAAGCAGCAAATAAAAGCCCTCATCAAGCAAGGGAAACTACTGCAATTTGTCAGGGGGGGAGAGAACCTGTTGAGGCACCCCGAACCAAATCGTCGGACTGAAGAGCGCCGAAGGCTCCGCTCGGAAAGATAAGAGTGAACATAGGGGGGAACATGATGGCTGGTTCCTCTAGGAAAGCAAGAAAGACATACTTGTGAATGGTGCAAAGCGTCCAGATTTTTGGCCATCAACTTCACTAAAGATGACGCCCGACGACTGCACCACCCCCATGATGATGCTCTGGTCATCAACCTGTCAATTGTCGACTTTAATACCAAACGGGTGCTGGTGGATGATGGGAGCTCAGTGGACATCCTCTATTATCCTACTTTCCAATAAATGAGGATCCACAAGAAGCAGCACCTGCCTTCAGATAAACCACTAGTGGGATTTGGCGGTACCAAGGTCTTCCCTGTCAGAACCATCACCTTACTAGTGACCATTGGCACATCCCTTCAATAGCTCACTAAGGAGATTAGCTTCTTAGTCGTCGATTGCTCCTCCACCTACAACGCCATCATTGGGTGACCTATGCTCAACGCATGGAAAGTGGCCACGTCTATATACCACTTACTAGTGAAGTTCCTAACGGAGTACGGGATAGGATAAGTGCACAGAGACCAAACATAGCCATGTTGGAGATGGACGATCATTTGCAAGTACGAAACATCCAAGAACGACGGGTTACAGTAAAGCCAACAAACGAACTAGATGAAATCTCTCTAGATGACAATTGCTTAGGTTGGATCACCTGCATTGGCACATAGACAGACCCTTTAATCCACAAAGAACTCACCCTCTTCCTGAAGGACAATCAGGACGTCTTTGCTTGGAGCCATAAGGATATGCCAGAGATTAACCCAAGTATCATGGTTCACAAAATCAATGTGTCTTCATCTTTCCCTCCCATCTGATAGAAGAAGAAAATCTTTGCTTAAGAGAGAGACAAGGCCATAGCAGAAGAAGTTTTCAAGTTATTAGAAGCAGATTTCATCAGAGGGGTGTACTACCCAGATTGGTTGGCCAACGTAGTAATGGTCAAAAAGACGAATGGAAAATGGAGGATGTATGTAGATTTTATTGACTTAAACAGAGCTTTCCCGAAGGACAGTTACCCACTCCCACGTATTAACCTCTATGACATGAAACTTAATATTAGTAAATGCATGTTTGGAGTATCGTCGGGAAAGTTTCTGGGCTTCATAGTGTCACAATGAGGCTTGGATGCCAACCCCAACAAAATATAGGCCATATTGGAGATGACGCTTTCAAAGAACATCAAGGAGGTACAAAGCTTGAACGGTAGAGTGGCAGCTTTCAACAGATTCTTCTTTAGGGTGACGGATAAATGTTTACCATTCTTCAAAACACTAAAGAAGGCCTTTGAGTGGACCAACGAATGTTAGAAGGCCTTCGAAGAGCTAAAGATGTACCTTGCATCCCCACCACTACTTAGTCCATCTAAGCCCGATAAGTAGCTCTCCCGCTACTTGGCCGTATCCCCAGTGGCCGTTAGTTTAACCTTCATCCGAGAAGAGGACCTCTACTACACTAACTGAGCACTTCGAGGGATAGAAGAAAGGTACCTCCTATGGAGAAGCTAGCCTTTGCCTTGATCACGACTGCCAGCAAGCTCAGGCTATACTTCTAGGCACACACCATAGTGGTCCAGATAGACATGCCACTATGGAAGGCAATGAACAATCCAGAGGCAGCTGGATGGTTAGTTTTATGGGCGATAGAGCTTGGTAAGTTTGATGTACTATGCCATCCAAGAACTGCAATCAAGGCCGAGGCATTGGCCGACTTCGTCGCCGAGTTCACAGCAAAGGACGATGAAGATGAAGGACCAACACTATGGATAATACGGACGGACGACTAGCGAAAGAAGTATTCTTAGAACGCATGGTCATCAACGATTAGGTATTACCCTCCGTTCAATACTCACCTGTCATTGACAAAATAGATGTACAAGTAATCCCCACGATAGTCGACACCAATCGTCTCCTAACTTAGAAATAAGATACTTCCGAAACACCACAATGCTTCCCGAAGGCTGAAGGTTCAGTCGTCACATTTCATATTGATTGGAGATGTCCTTTACAAAAGAGGCTTCTCTTATCCGTACCTGATATGCTTGGTCCTTGACGAAGTAGACTATGTCATGAGGGAAATCCATGAGGGAGTATGTGGAAACCATTCGGGAGCATGATCGCCGGTTCATAAACTATGAGTAGGGTATTATTGGCCTACTATGCAGAAGGACACCCAGTCCTGCATGAAGGCATGCCAACATCATACGAAAACCATCAGAACAACTTACCACAATGAATGCTCCCTTGCCACTCGCTCAATAGAGGCTTGATATAGTGGGCCCCTTCCTCATGGCAATATGGCAGCTTAAATTCCTCCTCGTAAGGTCGACTATTTCACTAAATGGGTTGAGGCAAAACCTCTGGCCACTATCATTGAGAAGAATGTCTGAAGCTTTGTTTGGAAAAGCATCATTTGCTGCTTTAGAATCCCCAGAGTCTTCATCTCTAATAATGGTAAACAATTCGACAACGACGCATTCAAGAACTTCTACCAATAGTTGGGAATCAAAAACCACTATTCATTGTCTGCCCATCCATAGGTCAGTGGTCAAGTTGAGGTCACAAACCGATCATTGCTAAAGATAATCAAGACTTGGCTAGAGGGGGCAAAAGGGATATGGTAGGACAAATTACCAAGTGTGTTGTGGGCATACCGAACGACAGCCCGCACGCCTACAGGTGAGACACCCTTCCACCTTGCATTTAGGAGTGAAGCCGTCATCCTAACAGAAATTGGATTAACTAGCTATAAGGTAGCCCACCCTGACGAAAGAAGAAACGGAGAGGGAATGCGCCTACAGTTAAGCCTTCTAGATGAAGTTAGGGCGATAGTTGAACAACGGATCGCGTGCTATTAGGATCTCATGAGTAAGCACTACAACACCAAATTCAGGCACAGATGCCTCGAAATCGGAGACCTTGTCTTGAGGAAGGCAACGTCAAGTACCAAGGACTCCATACAGGGCAAGTTGGGTCCCAACTGGGAAGGGCCTTACAAAATCATGGACTGTCGTAGGAAAGGCACCTACTACTTAGAAATGCTCGATGGACAAAGACTACACCACCCCTAGAATGACAAGCACCTACGGAAGTACTACAAGTAGCACTACTAGAAGCTATAAACTATATTTCTTTTCTTTAAATTCTGTTAAGTTTTCAAGTTTTTAGGCCTTAAAGCCTGACGGGATAAATTATCTACATTTTCTATTCAAGTTATCTTTAATAAAGGGACTCTTCACAAGAAATTATGTTAACAAATAATAAAGGCCTCACAAAAAATCCTAAGTCCTACCTACGGGGTGGATGGATGGCCAGGGATACCAATAGGTATCTGGTCACAAGAAATCCTATGTCCTACCTACGAGGTGGGCAGATGACCAAGGTTACCAATGGGTATCTGGTTCCAAAAGATCCTAAGTCCTACCTATAGGATGGACAGATGATCAAAGATGCTGAAGGGTACCTGGTCACGAAAATCCTAAATCCTACCTACGGGGTGGACGGGTCACTAAGGACACTAATGGGAGCCTTGATTTTAAAATTTATTAAGTCCCACCATTGGGGTGGATGGATCACCGAGGACACCAATGGGTGCCTTGGTTCGAAAAATCTATAAAATCCTACCTATAGGATGGACAGATCACCCAGAAACACCAACGGGTTCCTTGGTCCGAAAATTGTTTTGTCAATTCCTACCTATGGATTGGATGGATCACCAAGATACCAACGGGGTCCTAGTCATATACGTTCATGAATCTTATCTACGGGGTGGACAGACATCCAAAAATAACCACGGGTATGCAATCACTTAGGAATAATCCAAGTCCTTATGATGGATAGGGGGCATGCCCATAATCACAATAAGCATACAAGTAAGCAATATATAAAAGTGATGAATGATAAAAACAAAATAAATATAAAGCCTTGACAAACCTGACGGGGATAAAAGTTAATACATAAGCCCAAAATAGGGCACTCCATTGTTTTGAAATTATTCTTACAAAACACAAAATAAATGACGAAAAGAAAAAATAGAGGCTAAGTAGGAGGAGCATTAGGGACAGATTGACCTTTAGGAGCTAACAAACCCTCGAGGATAGACAGACATTTGGTAACTGTTTGGCCTTTGGGGATGCTCTGACAGTCAGTCTCAACCTGAGTAGGCTTCTTCACCTATCCCTCCACCAAGTGGACAACACTATCAACTTCGTTCATAATAGCGTCGGCACTGCCAGGCATCAGCAGAATAGGGTCGTCGATCATCACTTGGGATAGGTCCAGGTCAAGATAAAGGGTGCTAACCTGCTTAAGGCAATCCTTGAAGTCATCGCTATACAAGCCACCCAATTCATCACTGAAGGGTTGAGAGGTCCGGTACTCCGCCACAACGTCGACTTTAGCCTGCTCCATTTGCTCACGAAGGGCAGCTAGCTCGGTCGTTAGATTAGTATTTGACTTAGCTAGCTCTTCGCGCTAATGGGTGGTTACCATTAGCTCAACGTTCTTCTCACTCATCTCGACATTAAGAATACGAGTAGCCTTCTTATATTGTTCCAGCTAGTCAGCCTCATACTCTAGATGGGTGGGCTAGTGATGGACCACTCCTTCTTAAGCTTCGCACCTAGCTTGAAGAGCCTTCATCCTCACCATAGCCTACAAAAAGAAAACAGTTATAATAAAGAAAGAAAAAAAAGAGAAATGAAAAAAGAAGGCAAACCCGAGTCCTCGGTGCCATGCTTGCCACATTCATCCATGTTCGTGTCCTTAATGATGGAGTGGACCATTTCAACAACATATTCCTTGTGGCTCATAAGCCTCTAGACGGGGCCAAAAGCGATGGGACCTTGAGCCGTCATTAGGCCTTTACCAACCCATGGCAAAGAGTTAGGGGAGCCTTCTGTGACGAATCCACCTGATTTGTTATGGCGAATTGGCCCATCACCTTTTTAGCAAGACACTCATCCTTACCCATCTCCTTCCTTTTAGGGGCAACTTTAGGAGGAGGCGTCACCACAGAAGGAGAAGTTGACGCCTCCCCTCTTTGCTTGAGGTGTGCAGCAGTGGCTTGCCTTACCAATGCCCTTTGCCTACCACTGTCGATCTCTAAAAATTGATAACGAAAGGAATAAGGAAAACTGATAGGTTAAAATAGACAACCAAGAAAGTAGATGGACAGAAGAAAACTTACGTCGACAAGAGTATGCATCCAACCATCAGGCTTCCACAATTGGCTCTGGACCACCACAAAAAGCGTGAAGGGTGTCAAGCGTAACCAAATCCTTCCACTTCCTCTGCCTACTGGAATTGTCCAAAAGCGCCTAAGGAAACTCTCCTGTTTTTCACTATTTTTGGACGGGCTTGAGCCGAAACAAATCAAAAGCAGTAGGTCAATTACATAATCAAAGCTAACGAGATGAATAAGAAAACAGACACTGATGACTCACCAAACCTATCTAAAACATCGCAAGTATTATTGAACCCGTCGGGCATGCTATCCCACTCTTTAGGTTTACACACCCAGTTTGTCCCTTGTACAAAAAAGAACCTACTCTTCTAGTTTCTGTTAGAGTCAAGCATGTTTGACATTAATTTAAAAGACGGCTTCCTGGCCAACAAATTATAAATACCCTTTGACGAGTGTATCTGCTAAGGTTTGTAGTAGTAAAAGAACTCCTTAAGTATGAGGCGACAGTTGCCCCTACTCAACTGGCCCCATATCACTTCGACCTCGATAAAGATGCTCCACGCATTTGGGGCAATCTGGCTAACAGACAAGCCCAAATAATTGGCAAGCTAACAGTGCAGCTTTGTTAGCAGCAACCTTAACCCAATGTAACATTGTGTCATACAAACCAACGTCCATTGTCTTGCTAGAGTAACACTTCTCAAACTTCCTTGGCAATCACATAGGGATGTGGTCGTGAATTTGAAAATGGGTACGAAGGTTGTTGAAAACTTTCAATGACATGGTTAGGTAGAAGTCATTCACCATCCATATCAGAGGAAAGATGAAAGGTTTATGCCCATCATTTTCCACTTCGCCTACATCACCGTCTCATTCTCCATGGTCCTCTCCCCCCTCACCATCATCTTCCTATTCACACTCATCCTCATCCTCTTCTTATTCCTCATTTTCCTCCTTGGCAAGAGAATAGGCAAACGATTCCTTTTCTGAGGACTAGGTCAAATCCTCCGCCATGGGCTCATGTCTCTATGGATAAACTTCATCGTAGCCCACACCCTCACAGACTGACGATGATTGTTCACTCGTCGCTTCTCTATGGCCTGATATCTATTTACCTACAAGCGATGAATGTATACTAAGAGCCTACTCATGCGATAGGTCTCTAAAAACAACGACTAACTAAGTTCAAAAGATAATGATTGAAACAAGGTAGAGAAACTTACTTAAAAAAAAGTCGACGGCGGATTCACAGTTAATATGATGGATGTAGATGAATATGAGAGTAGTGACAGAAGGGCTTAAAATTACAATGAGCAGGAGATGAAAAGAAAACAAAGAAAGAAAACTAAGAGAGAAGAACTATTTATAGGACGAAGGAGCGCAGTATACAAAGCGACACTTCTGATTAGAAACAAGGCCAATCAATGAGAGCCATGTTCGCCTAGCATTCATTGTAAAGCTGCCTACCCTCATCAATGACATACTTCTTAATGTAGCAATTAACATCCATGAAAAACCCTTTGTACTCCGAGACCCGTCGAGCATTCCTGACGGGCACACAGAGTAGGAGGCAGTTGATGAGGATGTTTTTCGAAATAGGAAAAGAATTCTTAACTATAAAGACCATTAGCAAAGAGTATGTCACGCAAATTATAAGTCGACGGCACTAGTCCCCAAAGGAGTCGTTAGTCTCTAGAGAGGCCCGTCCGGAACCTCGTACCCTACATCGACAAAAGTTGAAGGTCAGGTTATATTGGTGGGACGATGCTCGTTCATGATGACCAAGCAAACAAACCCATACTAAGCCGACAGATACATGTCCCATACTAAATGGACGGATCAGATCAACGGACAGATAGGCATACCGATGGATCCTATATGTCCTTGCATGGTCTCCACACATGTTCCAATATGGAAATATCTTGTGCAGCATGCACAAAGACCTTACCACATGACTTTCGCCTTCCCAATATGAGGGTTATCCCTAAGATCTCGATGACATTAACTCCACCTCCTCCATATAAGGAAAACTCATGTATGCCCGAGATCTAGGTCTCATCCACATCACTATATAAACAACAGGCTTTCTCTTTTCCAAGGTATGCAGAAAAATCTCTAGCTCTCTCATTATAGAGTTCTTGGAGATTTCTCATTCACTAACTTAACCTTCAGAGGGTCTTTGGCTAGCACCCCACTGGTGGTCTCTGTTTGGTTCTTGGTTTCTTGTTCTTCAGGTATCTAATTTATATATATATATATATATATTTTTTTTTTTTTATCAAATGTGAAAGTTTCAATTTAGGATCATTAAATATTTAGGTTCAAAATAGTAAACCAACAACTGCTATTCCTACTTCTCCTTATCTCAAAATGGACATGGCACTGGCCTTTTTTCAAAGCCACCAACTATGCAGGTTTGGGCATTTTTTAAAGAGATATTTATGCTTTTTGAGAAATAGGTAGGACATATATCCTATTCGAGAGTTTCTAAATTGTGTAATAAGTAATAGTACGCATTGGAGTTCTATCGCTTTTAAATTTTTTTATTTAAAAAAAAAAATTTAAGATGCTTCATAAATAATTCATTTTTGGGATTTTCCTGTGCATTGCATGGGTTAGTACCTAGTCTATATATACTATAAAACCGAAGCCGCTGACTAATTTCTGATTTTTTTTAGAGCTCTCACATCTTTACACATCATCATTACTTTAAAAAAAATGTTTCTAACCCAAAAATTTCATCTAAAAAAAAAGCTAAAAAAAAAAAACCCACTTTCACCCTTCAATAAACAAAACTCGATTAAAAAACTCTCTCTCAAACACAAACTCATCTGAGTCCCCAAAAAACAGAACCACGCGATCAAACTCTCTCTCTTTCTAATGTACTCCCATCACCTTCTTCCTTCACACAGTTCTTTCTCCTTGTTTTCTCACTCTCTCCATCATTTCCCCTAACCCATTTATAGATGGCTTTGTCAAAGTCATGCGAGTATTATTTGCAAATTTTGAACTTTTTTTTTCTTAATTTTTTTTAATATTGTAGTAGATCAGTAATATAGATCTGCTAGGTTACTCATATCATGATTTAGTTTTATGTCTAAAACTATTGCCTCTGCGTTTGGTTCTTAGATTGGCAGTTTTTAAGAGTTTTTTTTTTATATTAATTTTTAAAAATATTGTAATAGATCTGCTACGATGCTCAAACCATGATTTAATTTTATGGCTAAAACTATTTGGAAAATTAAAAAAAAAAGAAGAAGAAATTTTGTTTCATATGTTAGTAATTGTATCTGAATGATATTTTTGGCCATTGATATGTCAAACTATTATAATGGGTCCAATGAGATAATTTTTTTAGATACTAATTTTATGATATTTACATGTTTAGGATTATTGAATAATTTTCATTGTTCATGTTTGTTAACTATCTTGAAATATTGAAACAGTGGTTGTGGTCAAAATGGCCAAATACCATGGTCGGCTAAAAATTTTAGAATTTAATTTTAGTAATTTACCTCTGTTTTGAAAATATATAGTTAAGTACCACTCTTTTGGAACTTGAGTTTGTAGAACTCGAGTTCCATAAAAATAGCCACCGTGGCACTTGCTGAGATGAATTTTTTTAATTAAAAAAGCCCGTGTGGAACTCGAGTTTATAAAACTCAAGTTCCTTGTATACAAAACTGCAACTCCTTAAATATTGGAACCATATTGCTTTATCTTCAAAAAGTACTAAACCATCATATTGGCTATTTTATTCTTCAAAAAGTACTGGAGCCACTTCTGCATATCCTCTGCACTCTTCTTGCCTCCAACAATCGCTGCAACCATTTCCTTCTAATCTGGGTCCTCGTCATCTGCCACTGCAAAGCCAGCTTAAACAACTTGTCTTCCTCCCAGCTCCACCCACACAAAACCTTTGGAAAGTCATCCATATTACTAGCATTGAATCTAGTCTAGACCACACCCTATTGATCACTTTGATTCTTTTTTGAGAAAAATAAGGAATAGCTAGCAATTCAATTACATTCTAGGATACATCGGAAAGGAAAAAAAATATATGGGTTAAGAATATTTTCTTCTCATCTCACTGATAGAAAATATTAGTAAAGAAAGGAAGAGGAAAATTGGGCACTTCAGTCTTGTTGTAAAATGCCCATCATTTTATGCTTTATTGTCAGTTAGTGCTGTGTTACCATGCTTTACAAGGAATTTGATTTTACAGAACTCGAGTTTCCAAGTGGCTTTTTTTTTAAAATAAAAATTCCGCCTAAGCGGGTGCCACGGTCGCTATTTTTATGGAACTCGAGTTACAGTAAACTCGAGTTTCACAAACTCAAGTTTTAAAAAGTAGTATATTGCTAATTATTTTGCAAACAGTGGTGGATTGTTAAAAATTTTGGCCAATAGTGGTATTCGGACATTTTGGCCCAGTGGTTGCTGCAAATTTTCTGGGTTTTTCTCTTAAAAGACCATAATTTTTCAATTGGGTTATATATGAATTTTTGGGTTTTAGGATCAATTAGTTCAAGTTGGTTTTTATTTTTATTTTTTATCTATATATGGTCTTATATATGTTTGAATATATCATATTAATACTTTTCTTGCTAGCAAGGTTATGGGATTTTGATTTCATAAGAGCCTAAATGGGTTATACTTATATACTTATATATGATTTTTTGGGATTTAGGGTACTTAATTAAATTGGTTTTTTCCTTTTTTCTTTGCCCTGTGTATTTAAAGTTTTGAACTCAATTTGGTTTTGTGAGTTTTTTTTTTATCACATATATATTATGATTGTTGATTTATGTTTAGAACATGGGTTTTGAATATCTATTATGGACTACGTTTAGGCTACGGACCAGATTTGATTTGAGAGCTTGACTCTATTACAACAAAATCTTCAAGTTTAATGAAACAGTAATTACCACTGCACACCCTCGGTGCGTTGGTCACTCCACAAGTATAAGTGCTTGTGAGGTGTGGGGTGCAACAGTCGGGATTCAAGTCTCCAGTAGGGAGTTTCACACACATGCACTTAGATTAGGTTAGAGTAGAAATTCTATCTTGTATAAAAAAAATAAATAAATAATGAAACAGTAATTAAAGATTGATGCTATTTAAAGCTTTCCTTAATTATGGTTTTGGAGAAATGAAAAAATTTGTAAGTTACTTAATCAATTTCAATATTTTTTATGCCTCTTTTTCATTGACTTTTTTTTTTTTTTTTTTTTTTAAGCAAGGATCTAAAAGAAATAGAGAGAGAACTTGGAATAGCCTACATTGACAGGTGTGATTGTTATGAAGAATATTAACAACTTTGACATAACGTCTTGAAACTTATTTCAATTATCATATTTGAATGTTCAATATGGGTATGAAACACCCTTGAACGTTTAGACCCTAAATTACAAAATATCAATTCAACCTTATTATCAAACAATTAATGTGCGGAACATTAACATAAGCCAAACACAGAATTGATAAATAATCTAAGCCAAATATAAACACATCCACAGCAGTAAATAATTGCCAAAGATAAAGGAAAGGAAGATGCAAACACAAGGACAACACACGATCTATTATCGAAGAGGAAACCGAAACTCTCGGCGTAAAACCTCTCCACCGCCCTCCAAGCAGTCAATAATCCACTAGAAAATGTAGTTGGGATACATGAACAGCCATAGACCCTCCAAGCCTAATCTACCTGATGTACCCAAGCCCTCCAAGCTTCTTGCTCTAACGAGGTTGCGCCGAACCTTTTTCTTCTCTAGCTTACCAAATTCCGTTATCAACCATAGCATTAACCAATGGATATTGGTTCCTTCCTAACTGCTTCCCAAAGCTCCAAATAAACCTTCTCATGGATATGTGCATGGTGAGAAAATGATTTGGCTAAAGACCTCTCAATGATTTAACAATGAAAAGGAAGAGAGTAGAGGAAATTGAAGAGTCTCTAAGATAAAGATTGTGGATGAATCAATCTTATTTTTCTCTAGGGTTTTTCTCACAAAATTCTCTCTGGAAGCTCTCTAAGTTTGGTGGGTATAAGGGTCTATATAGAGTGGGGTGAGAAAGGAATGCGAAGAGTCAGTTTTTCCCAAACAGGGTGGTTTGGCGGCTTGGCCTCGCGACTGGTCTGAGTCGCGAGTTCCAGCCGCGAGTTAACGGCCTGGCCAACCTGGGACTTTTGTCCTATAGTGAGACAGCTGGCGTGACCCTTCACCTCTCCCGTGTGCTTCTCACGTGCCTGTAGTTGGTGGCTCCCAATCACGAGTCCCCGCAAGTCTTAACCGTAAAACTCTGCATCCTTGCACAATCTTGAGCATTTCTTCACATCTTCTTACACACTACCCTTACAAGAATCCCACCTAAATACATGGTTACTAATTGCTAAAATACAAGCAAATTTGGCACGGAATAAATCCAACAAGATGGTTGATTAAATTCAACCTTACAATCTCCCCCTTTGGCTATTCCGTGACAAAACCCTACAACAAACTCTAAACTTAACGTGTGAGTTGGGAACAGTTGAACAAAGCTCACTCACACCTAATTTTAGATTCTGAAAAGCTCTTGAAACATATGAACAAGTATCTCCTGAAACACAATAACACAATAATATCATTGTATGCAAAAAACTTGAAATGCATATGGAGCAAGCATAATGCGATCAAACAAAAATGGAATAAAGCAATAGACCATGGCTTGACCAAGACAGGCAATCACTATACAATAGTGATCACAATGCTCATTCACATAAGGAATCAACATCCGGACATGCAAGCTAATAAACTTATATGCAAAGTATCATTTGCATGTCCAACACTCAACCAATGCATACAAACATATATGCATCTAGGAACAATCCTACAAGGGCACAAGAGTGATGTACTTAAGAAAATGCATAACATTAACAAGTATTTAAGCCACAAAGCATAAAGGCTGCATAAGCATGGTACAAACCATAAAAGCCTACAAAAGCATGAAACAAAACCCTTAAAAGCTTATAGAAGCAACATGGGTACATAATTAACCATAACAAAAACAACTAACTGAATAAACAACATAAATATATAGAAACCATCCAAGAGTTATGAGTTTAAGCCAAACAAAGACTAAAACCATAGTGTATCAAACTTATACTAACAACAGTTACCCAAAGCATAGTATCAATACTATAAATAAAACAACTTATGATTATTAAAGATTAAACAATCTCCCCCTCAAATAAGCACTCCCCCTCAATTGTTGCCCAAAAATTCTCCCCCTTTTTGACCGAAATGGCCAAAGGGTCATTGCTCGTTGTTGGTCTAGATGTTGTCAAATTTTACTGAGAGTACATCAAGTTGATCTTGCATTGCTGTCATCCTTTCAGTATGCTGGTTTTGAACCTCTCTGAGTCCTTCAAGTCTCTCTAGGATGATCTGGAAAGCATCAGGAGCTACAGCTGAGGAAGTAGAAGCCCTGCTCCTCTTGGCTCTGCTTCTTGGTGTGGAAGTTTGTCCTGCAGCCTCAACTTCAGTCTCCATGGGATCACCTTCTTCTTGATCTACCCCTTCCTCATCTTCATCACCTGAAAGACGTGCTTGAATCCTTGTGATGGTTTGCTTGTTAATGGCCGAAGGTGCAAGCATTAGACTAATATCTTGAGGAATTGGAACCCCTTTTTCTCTGAAAATCCTCATGATAAAGCAAGGAAAAACCAGCTTTGCTCGTGCGGTTGTTCTTGTTTCATCCATTATTATGTCAAATATATGGGAGTTGATGTCAATGAAGGTTTTCTCCTTAAGCTCCATTAGGAAGACAGCTCTGACATTAGTAAGAGTAGTCATCTTTCTTATAGGATATAGATTGAATATCATGATGGTGGTCAGACACCTCATGTCAACAGGAAAGGAATTGGTATTGAGACATCTCCCTTCTTTAACTCCACCAATCCGAGCCTGAATAGTGTCTAAAGACAACATCATGTCTCTGTAATTGACGAACTTATACTCCTCTAATCCCTTAAGACCAAGAACCTTATCAATATCATGGGCATCCAGGGTGAACTCATGTCCTCTTACCCAACAATCTAGCTCATCTTCTCTAATTTTGACATTAGAGTAAAATTCTCTTATCAGTGGCTCACATACTACAGGTAAATCACTTAATAGCTTATCCCAGCCTCTTACCTCAAAGCAGTTTGGAATAAAAGTGTCCTTCAGATCCCTTAAGTCCATGAATCTTTCCTGAATGATGGTTCCCTTCATGAAGGAATCTCTATATCTCTCAAAGTGTTGAACTGATCTAAACAATTTAAGGTCCATTTTCAATCTCTTGTTAGCCTTTTTAGCAGAAGTTTTCTTCTTTGGAGGTGTGGGAGCCATCTGTGAACACATAGAAAAGGCCATAACAAGAGCAAAACACAATATGTGGAAATGCACACATATTAGCAACAAGTTAGTTACAAATAGAGTGACAGAGTGCCAAGACATGATACAGATCAACCACAGTTGACAACCAAAGATGGATATATCAAATTGGGACATCAAAACAAACAAGTTCATTTTGTTTAAATCAGATATATAAGGACAGTGAAGACCACAGTTGGACAAACAAAGCATATGCCAATGAGACATGTCTGAATGAATATGGAATGTGCAAGTTAAATCCCCAGGTAGCAACACACTCATAATAAGATGACATAGAATCAAAGCAATGCTAGTCACACAAACCAAAAACTCAACCATACTAAAAAAATCCAAACTCATATGCACAGAAAAACCAAAACCTTTATAACCAATAGGTATGAAGTCAATCAAACAGCAGGGTTCAGAACCAATACTAGACTAATGATACTCAATCATGATAACAGATATATTTAGTAACAAAAACAACCAACCCCAATCAACCAAACCCAACATTTTGATCAAACCCATATACGAAACCTTTAAATCTCAATCCAAGATCACAACTCACAGATTCAAGAACATAACATCAAAATCATGAAATCTAAAGTGAGAGAGAGAAAACCCATACTGTTTTCTTAAAGATTGAAGGAAAAATTGGTGCAGAAATTGAGGTTTTTCGAAGGAAAACACGGTGAGTTTCACAGAGTGAAATGCTGAAGATAATGAACAGTCACTAATTTTCAAGGGAAAAACTAAAAAGTTTTGAAAACTGACTTTAAAATGCAAAATACGCGTTTTTCGCGACTAGAATAAGTCGCCAGTAAGCCACCAGGGTAAGCCGCGAAACACTTTGAAACCAAAAGTTTTGAAAAATTTTCTAAGTGTTTTTCACGATTGTAAGGTCTACCCGCGAGGGAGTTGCGAGCTAAGTCATGAAAATCTCAATGTACCCATCGCGATTGGACCTTCCACCCGCGAACAAGTTGCCAAGACAGACCCGCAAGCATGCGACTGGGGCATGCGACTAGATTGACTCGCGACTGAGTCGCCAAAACAAGGCAAAATAGTTTTTGAAATTTTTGACATTTTTGTAAAAATAAAATACTTTTCCAAAAACAGCTAAAACACTCAAAAAACTTTTTGTGTTTGATCAAACAAAGATTGAGCATGTGAAAACACATTTAATCAAGTACAATCACACAAATGAATATGACATTCACTGAACATAGACTTGTGTATTGTGTGTGGATATCAAACATGAGATAGTCCTTAGTCCAATGTGAAGCTTCAATGATCAATTCAATCAAGGCATACACAACTAGCACTAGATAATGTGACCTATCTCAATTATAGAAACATGCATATATGACCTCCCACATAAACTTGATTACAATTCTTTGAAACTTTTCATTTGGCTCCATATATATCATATCATTTGCACTTTCTGAATCATAACATCTCATTGTGAGATTATTGCCTGAAATTTTTTTTATTTCAATTGATGAGTTAGCCTTTGGCTTTTTGGGCATCATACATTTTATTTTGCTCGCTTTCCCTTTTTCCTAGTCGAATACTAGTATGTGCAACAGGCTTTTGCAGCTCTATATCTCTTTTCATTTGGAGATTTCCATTTGGAGAGCTCTTTTAAACAAAAAAATAAAGAGTGAGAAGATATATAGGCATGAGTTTATGTATGCCTCAAGATCAACAAAACCATTCACTAATCATTCATGACAAGGTTGAAGATCTATTTACAACAGTCACATAGATTTCAAAATTTCTCCCACCATGATATGAGTGCATAGGGAACAAGCTAAGCTCGTAGATGCACAAAGCTATTAGTACAAAGGTACAAGGCAAAACATGCTTTGAGACAAGACTCAACAAAGTCGATCAAACTTTTTGGATTTTCTATTTTTTAGGTGTTTTTTGGATTTTTGACAAAAAAAAAAAATAAAGGTTGATCAAAACAAAACAGCAATGTAAAAGACATTTTAAACAAAACTCACAAGCAAAATTTTCAACTCAAACTTGCAAGAAGCAAACAACCAAGCATATGCACAAAATATAAGAAGTATTAATGCATGGACATGTTGTAGTGCTTATGCATGAGTACCTTTCGTCACCCACACGTCACGTGCGTTTGGGGTGATATCCTTGACGGATTGGGTACGAGAGTTAGGACTTTCAAACCTTCGTGTGAAGCTTTCCAGGCAATTGGTGAAGGCACCGATCATCTTCATTACGTCCATCATTCCGGAATCACTGTTCTAACTTCTTGGTTGTTCACTTCCCCAAGACCTCTTGTCATTTCTTCTTCCTCCGAGGAGCGCTTGTATTGTTCAATGCTCTCAACTTCTAGCAATTGGGTCTAATATGTCCTTACAATCCGTAATAGTGACAAACATAGTTCGTTCTAGGGCCCCGTTGTGGTCTTGGAAAAGATCTTCCTCTTGCTTCAACTCTGGCTTCTGATTGATTACGGGACTTATTAAACACCCGTTGATCAGCCACCTTTTTTTTCTGTTCAGCCTTAACTTTCTCAGGAATAGGCTCTTCTACAACCGTCTCTTTGGTCTTTACAAATTTCACTTCTTTGGTGACATTGGCAGATGAGCTACTCCCTCTGGTATAACCCAACCTGGACTTATCTGAGAAGTGTTTTTGAGATGAAATAACATCTTCCAGCTTCTTAGAGGAGACCATTTCTATCTTAGCTTGTGCTTGCACCACTTCTTGCTCAAGAAATCTTACTTTGGTATAAGCTTCTGATAGCTCACCATTTAGTGTCTCAATTTCACACTTTGCCTCCTTATATCTGGCCTGGAGACTTTTGTAGTCCTCCTCTCTTGTACAAGTTGATTCAGGTCCTCCAAGGACTCAACATGCTTAATGGCCATAAATGCAGAATAATTTCCTTCTCCATCACAGCTATCCTCAGAGTCAGAATTTGATGAGTCTGAGTCACTTAAAGTAGTGGCATAGGCCTTTCCCTTCGACTTTAAATAATTGGGACATTCCTTTTTGAAGTGCCTATGTCCATTACATTTGAAGCATGTAATTCCTTGTGAAGATTGGGAATCTTTACCCTCTTTTCTTCTGAACTCTTTCTTCTCCTTTCCGGAGCTCTGAAATTTTCCTGTCACCGAATTTCCCATTATATTTGAGCTTTAAGAATTTCCAAAAGTTCTTTACAAGATACGCCACATCTTTATCTACTGCATCCTTATCAGTAGAGTCATAAAACACTCCTCTCTCATCAAGTGTTTTAAGAGCAAGTGATTTACTCTTCTTCTGTGTGGGTAGGGACAATTCATATGTCTGCAGGGAACCAACCAGCTCTTGAACTTTAATGTCATCAAGATCTTTGCTCTCTTCAATGGCTGTAACTTTGGCACGGAAACTCTCTGGTAGTGACCGAAGGATCTTCCTTACTATTTTTGAGTCCTCCATCTTTTCACTCAAATTGAATTTTCTGACAACCACTTCATTCAACTTACTATAGAACGAATCAAAAGACTCATCCTCACTCATCTTTAGCTCCTCAAAGCGAGTGGTCAACATCTGAAGTTTGGTGTCCTTCACTTTCTTAGTCACTTCATAAGTTGTCTCCAGAATTTCCCATGCTTCCTTAGCAATGGTGATATTTGAAATCCTATGAAATTCTTCGAGAGAGATACCACAGAAAATAGCATTCAAGGCTTTTCTATTTGTATTAGCCACCGCGAGAGCAGCCTTATCCCAAGTGGATTTGGCAGCCTCCAGTCTTGTCCAACCTACTTCAACTGAGAACACATAAACGCCCTCATACGGACTTTCCAAAATGCATAATTATTACCATCAAAGAATGGTGGTCAATTAAGAGATTGAGACCTATCCATCTTAAAAGGGGTCAAGGATCACACTTAGGTATTTAAACCACAACAAGTGTACCCGCTCTAATACCAACTGAATGTTCAATATGGGTATGAAATACCCTTGAACGTTTAGACCCCAAATTACAAAATATCAATTCAAACTTATTATCAAATAATTAATGTGCGAAACATGAACATAAGCCAAACACAGAATTGATAAATAATCTAAGCCAAATATAAACACATCCAAAGCAGTAAATAATTGGCAAAGATAAAGGAAAGGAAGATGCAAACACACGATGTGTTATCGAAGAAGAAACCGAAGCCCTCGGCGTAAAACCTCTCTGCCGCCCTCCAAGTAGTCAATAATCCACTAGAAAATGTAGTTGGGATACATGAACAGCATGAGACCATCTAAGCCTAATCTACCCAATGTACCTAAGCCCTCCAAGCTTCTTGCTCCAACAAGGTTGCACCAAACCTTTTTCTTCTCTAGCTTACAGGATTCTGCTACCAGCCATAGCATCAACCAATGGATATTGGCTCTTTCCTAACTGCTTCCCAAAGCTTCAAATAAACCTTCTCACTGATATGTGTATGGTGAGAAAAGGATTTAGCTAAAGACCTCTCAAAAATTTAACAATGGAGAGGAAGAGAGTAGAGGAAATTGAAGAGTCTCTAAGGTAAAGATTGTGGATGAATCAATCTTATTTTTCTCTAGGGTTTCTCTCACAAAATTCTCTCTGGAAGCTCTCTACATTTGGTGGGTATAAGGGTCTATATATAGTGGGGTGAGAAAGGAATGCGAAGAGTCAGTTTTTCCCAAACAGGGTGGTTTGGCGGCTTGGCCTCGCGACTAGTCTGAGTCGCGAATTCCAGCTACGAGTTAACGGCTTGGACAGCCTGGGACTTTTGCCCTGTAGTGAGACAGCTGGCGTGACTATGTTGGTGCTTATAGGCACTCAATTAATGGAGAAAATAGCCAAATAGCACCATTTTGCAAACTATGTTGCAATCTACCACTATTTCAGAAATATGTTAAGATCTACCACTTTTTAGGTACTTGAGTTTGGCGAAATCGAGTTTTCCATGGTACTCGAGTTCATAAAACTCGAGTACCATGGAAAAATTTTCTGGCAAATTTGAAGTATAATTTTTCAAAGAACTCGATTTTTTGGAACTCGAGTTTCACGAAAAAAATCGAGTTTCAAAAACTCGAGTTTCAAAAAGGTGGTAGATCCCTACATATTTCTAAAACAGTGGTAGATTGCTAATTTTTTTTGCTAAATAGTGGTAGTGGGCCATTTTCGCCCTCAATTAATAGGAATTTCAGAAAATGATTTTGAAAAATCCTAAAGATCTTATGATTATTAGGACCAATATGATTTTGGTAACCTCTGCATTTTTTACTACTCATTTGAGATTGCAATGCTTCCTAATGTTCAAGCAATGACTTCTTCATCAAATTGTAACACAAACTAAAGTTAGACAGTACAATTCATGCAATGATATAGTTTCATAATCAATTTGATATTTTATTAAATTATTTTAGTCTACCACTCAAATAAATAGGTTCCGTGCGTAGCACAGGTTAGCGACTAATCTATATATATATATATATATACACTACTATTTAAAGGGCTTCTCCTATTTGGAGCGCATTTTTTTATTATTCCAAAATGTCCCTACAATCTACTTTTAAGTAGGGGCAAAGTTTGGTAAAAATGCTTCTTTAACTCCTATATAAAACACTATCTACGAAACAAAAACTACTTTTGAATAACTTCCTTTCTTCACTCTTCGACTTCCCACTACAAAACAAAACTCCTCCCACAAATTACATACAATCCCACAACAATACAAGCTTCCCACTAAACTACTATGAAAATTCAATCTTTCTAGCTTCTAGGTAGTTACAAATTTCGCACCTTTCATATTCCTTCCCATTCAAAAAATACACTTCATTCTTTTTTTTTTCTTTTTTTATATGCTTCTCTCTCTTCCTTCTCTGACAATTTAATTTCCTGCACAACTTTGATACAATTTCTCCGTAAAAGTTTTCCTCTATTTGCCAAAAATGCCCATAAGACTCTCCAAGGGGATCTATCTCTTCAAGCTGCACAATTGGAACACTATAAGTTGCATGTTTCACTTTTCTTTTTGGTGAAAAACATGAAAAATAAATATTCAATAAAGGTTTTTTTTTTCGTTCTAATTTTTCTGACTCATTTGTAGAACCAAGTGTAAGAATGGTGGACACAACAAGCACGGCTATGGCCGTGTCAACTAAGTTTATCAAGATATATATTTTTTTCTAATCACTGGTATTTTTTTTTTTTTTGGTTAATTTGAATTCTATTATTTAATTTCTTAAATTTGAGTCCCAATTGATTCAAATAACTTCACGTTTAGGATCATTGTCTCCTCAAAATACCAAAGAATGCCACTCTTGTTAGAGTCTCTCCTCTATTTGTCTCTCTCTAATTTCTTCTTCTTCTTCTTTAATTGAATTTGATCTGTTTGATTTAGTTTGTCTTTTTAGATTTTTCAATGATATATGGACCCCGAAGCCACACAGTAGAATGCAACAGCCAAGTTATTCGAATAATTGCAACAGTTTATCCCTATTAAGTAGCAGTAGTTTTTTTTTTTTTTTTTTTTGGGTAGGGTCATGTAGCAATATTTGGATTTGAAATAAACTCATTCTATTTTGTAGAAGAGATTAGGTGATTATGTTGGTTGTCATTACTCATTATTTGGATGTTATTTGTCTTCTCAATTTAATGTATAATAATAAGCCTTATCAATTCAATATGACATTTGTTATATTTAATAGATTATGAAAATTACAAAAAAGATTGGTTACAGCTTTGGGTCTTCACTGTAAATCAATAGAATTATTAATTTTCTATTCCAATTTTGTTCAATTTAATTTTGATGTTTAATCTTTGGTTTTTTTGGTTAGCTATTGTAAGGTTGAATTTAATCAACCATCTAATTGGCTTTATTCCGTTACCAATTTGCTTGTAATTTAGCACTTAGTAACCCTGTATTTAGGTGGGAAAATTGTAAGGGTAGTGTGTGAGAAGATGTGAAGAAGAGCTCAAGAGTGTGCAAGAAAAACAGAGGTTCGCGGCTAGGACTCGCGGGTGGATCACGACTGGCAAGCCGCCAAACTCTAGCACGTGAGAGGCACACTGGGAAGCTGAAGAGTCGCGCTAGCTGTCACGCTACAGGACAAAAGTACCAGGCTGGCCAGGCTGTTACGTCGCGACTTGAACTCGTGACTTGGACAAGCCGCGAGACCAAGTCGCCAATTTACCCTGTTTGGCAAAAACTGACGTTTTGCATTCCCTTCTCACCCCACTATAAACACACCCTTATAGCCATCATATTGAGAAAGCTTCCAGAGAGAATTTTGTGAGAGAAATCCTAGAGAAAAACAAGATTACCTCATCCCCAATCTTTACCTTAAAGACTCTACAAATTCCTCTTCTTTCTTCCTTTCCATTGTTATACCCTTGAGAGGCTTTTAGCCAAATCCTTATCTCACCACACCTACATCTATGAGAAGGTCTATTTGGTACTATTGGGAAGCAGTTAAGAAGGAACCAATCTACATTGGTTGATGCTATGGTCTAGTAGCGGAATCCGGTAAGCTAAAGAAGAAATAGGTTCGGCGCAACCTCGTTGGAGCAAGAAGCTTGGAGGGCTTAGGTACTTGGGTAGATTAGGCTTGGAGGGTCTTTTGCTGTACATGTATCCCAACTATATTCTTTAGTGGATTATTTGACCGCTTGGAAGGCGGGGGAGAGGTTTTACGCCGAGGGCTTCGGTTTCCTCTTCGATAACACATCGTGTGTTATCCGTGTGTTTGCATCTTCCTTCCCTTTATCTTTGCCTTATATTTACTGCTGTGGATGTGTTTATATTTGGCTTAGATTTGTTATCAATTCTGTTATAAGCTTGTTATCATTTTCCGCACATTAATTGTTTGATATAAAGCTTGAATTGGTATTTTTTTTTTTTTTTGGGTCCAAACGTTCAAAGGTATTATATACCCTTTTTGAACTCTCAATTGGTATCAGAGCGGGTACACTTGTTGTGGTTTAATTACCTAAGTGTGATCCTTGGCAACATGGTGTTGTTTGAAAAGTGTCTTTGTTAAAATCAACATGAAGGAAAGCAAAGATGTTTATGAAAAAGACTCTATGAGTATTTTTTAAGATTGTTCTAGTAATGTGTTTTTAGAGCTATTTAAGTCAAAAAAACATGCTAGAATTTTCTGTCACATGCTGAAATCTCTAGTTCATAGAAATCATGATATTCATAACAGCTTATGTGAGTCAAAGTCCTTAGTCTATGAGTATGAGAGGAAGAATAGACATTTATGTGATAAACTTGACCGTCTAAAAAGAAAACTTCACTCATCCTTGAATGAAATAAAGGAAAATGAGTCTTGCTACGAGGGTCAAGAATGTCTCTCTCATGCATGTCTGTTTGTTCATGCCGCTTTGAAAGTATTTAATTCATGTTTGTGGTACCTTGATAGCGGTTGCTCAAAGCATATGACTGGAGATAAGTCTCTGTTCAAAACTCTTAAAGAAAAGGAAGATGGCTTTGTGACATTTGGAGATGGCAGTCATTCACAATTTCTTGGAAGGGGAACTGTGGATATTCCGGGACTGCCACTGTTGACAGACGTGCTGTATATTAAGGGATTGAAAGTGAACTTGCTGAGTATTACTCAGATTTGTGATGACGACTTCTTAGTTCAATTCTCAAAGAAAGGGTGTTTAATCTTGAATGAAGAAGGTGTTCAAGTTCTGAAGGGACTTAGGACCACCGATAATTGTTATGGGGTCATTCCTAAACCAAGCATAGCATGTTGGAGTGACCGGGTAGATCTCTTGGAGTCGTGGCATCAACGACTAGGACATGCCAATTATAAACAAGTGGCCAAAGTCTCGAAACTTGAAGTAGTGGTTGGTTTACCAAAGTTTGGGAAAATTGAAAAGAATGTTTGTGGCTCATGTCAATTAGGAAAATAGATGAAGTCAAGCCATCCGAAAGTGAATGTGGTTGCAACTTCTCGCCCCTTAGAGTTACTGCATGTGGATCTCATGGGTCCAACAAGAACAGAAAGCATGGGTGGAAAACGTTATATTATGGTGGTGGTTGACGACTTCTCAAGGTATTCTTGGGTGGATTTTCTTAGAGAGAAATCAGAGGCATGTGAAAAGATGGAGAAATTGTGCAAGAGACTGATTAATGAAAAAGGAGTACCTATTGTCAAGATCAGAAGTGACCACGGGAAGGAGTTTGAAAATGCAAAGTTTGAAGCATTTTGCGATGATCACGGCATCAGGAAAGAATTCTCAGCCCCAAAGACTCCACAACAAAATGGAGTAGTAGAAAGGAAGAACCGGGTAATTCAAGAAATGGCTCGAGTAATGTTACTTAACAAAAACCTTCCGCAGAAGTTTTGGGCTGAAGCGGTGAACACGTCATGTCATATTGGGAATAAGATTTACTTCCGAGCAGGAACAAAGAAAACATCGTATGAGATTTGGAGAGAAAAGAAACCGAAGGTAAAATAATATTTGGAAGCAAATGCTATATTCTTAATGATAGAGAGAACCCTGGAAAATTTGATGCTAAAAGTGATGAAGGGATATTTCTAGGCTATTCATTAAATAGTCGAGCGTATAGGGTGTTCAATAAGCGCACTAAGACCGTAGTGGAGTCTATAAATGTGGTGATTGATGACACAATATCTGAAAAAGAAAGTGATGATGATGATGGCTCGAACCTGAAGAAGGGGGAGGTTGAGGACGACATGTCACAAGATGAGGATATTGAGAAAGAATCACCGGAAAAAGAGTCTACACCCCTTATACCAAGAAGGGAGACTAGATCGACACAAGGAACTTCTAGCCCTCTCACTCCTCCAGAAGTTCATCCTCCCATTTCCCGGAATGATGAAGTCTCCACATCAAAGAAGCCATCATCAAGAGTGATTAAGAACCATCCGGATAGTAATATCATTGGATCATTAGATGAAGGTCTTCGACTCAGAAAAGGAAATGTACTCCTAGCTAATCGTGTCACATACCACTGCTACCTTGCCCAATTCGAGCCAAAAAGGGTAGAAGAAGCTCTCCAGGATGAAAATTGGGTAGAGTTAATGCATGAAGAGCTGAACCAATTTGTGAGAAATGATGTATGGGAACTTGCACCAAGACCTGAAAATGTTCATGTCATCGATACCAAATGGATATTCAAAAACAAGACAGATGAAGATGGAGAAATTATCAGGAATAAGTCTCGGTTAATGGCTCAAGGATACACTCAAGTAGAAGGAGTAGACTTTGATGAATCCTTTGCACCTGTTGCTAGACTTGAGTCCATTCGAATTCTCATGTCCATTGCTTGCAGTATGAACTTCAAACTCTATCAAATGGATGTTAAATGTGTGTTTCTAAATGGATATCTAAATGAGGAAGTGTTTGTTGAACATCCTAAAGGCTTTGAGGATCCTCACTTCCCTAACCATGTGTTGAGATTGAAGAAAGCCCTTTATGGCTTAAAACAAGCTCCTAGAGCTTGGTATGGTCGGCTCACCCATTACCTCATGGAAAGAGGTTTCAAAAGAGGTTATGCAGATCGAACTCTGTTTGTCAAGAATGATGAAGACTACCTTCTGGTGGCTCAAGTGTATGTTGACGACATAGTATTCGGTGCTATTATTGATGAACGAGCCATAGAGTTTTCTGAAGAGATGAAGAAAGAATTTGAGATGAGTATGGTGGGAGAACTTACCTTCTTCTTAGGCCTTCAGGTTAAACAAAAGAAGGAAGGCATATTCGTTTCACAAGAGAAATATGCTAGAAACATTGTCAAAAAGTTCGGACTAGACTCCAAGAAGCATGCCTCCACTCCTATGAGTTCGTCCACAAAACTGAATGTTGATTCTTCCGGGGAGGAAGTGAGTCCAATCTTGTATAGAAGTATTATTGGGAGCTTACTCTATCTTACTGCAAGTAGACCGGATATTGCATTCAGCGTTGGTGTTTGTGCTAGATATCAAGCCGCTCCTAAGCAATCTCACCTGACAGCGGTAAAAAGAATTTTATGCTACATCAATGGCACTCCTGATTATGGGTTGTGGTATTCCACGGACTCAAATGCTTGTCTTGCCAGATATTCAGATGCAGACTGGGCTAGGAGTATAGATGATCGAAAGAGTACTTCAGGAGGTTGCTTCTACCTTGGTAACAATCTTGTCTCTTGGATGAGCAAGAAACAAAACTCTGTGTCTCTTTCTACAGCTGAAGCGGAGTACATTGCAGCTGGAAGTTGCTGCACACAACTTCTTTGGATGAAGAAACTTCTACATGATTACGGGATTCCTCAAGATACTATGTGTGTTTTCTGTGACAATACCAGCGCCATAAATCTCTCAAAGAATCCTGTTCAGCATTCGAAGTCAAAACACATAGAGATACGCTATCATTTCATTCGTGATTTGGTGGAAGAAAAAGTTGTTTGTCTTGAATTTATACACACTGATAATCAAAAGGTAGATATCTTCACCAAGCCTCTTGATGGTGTTGACCAACTAGCTCATGACTTCTCGGAAGAAATGAAACGGGAATTTGAAATGAGCATGGTAGGAGAGTTGAACTACTTCTTAGGGATTCAAGTGAAACAACGGGGAGATGGAATATTTATCTCTCAAGAGAAATATGCCAAAAATCTTGTCAAAAGATTAGGCCTGGATTCGAAGAAACACACTTCTACTCCCATGAGTTCATCATCGAAACTAAGCATAGATGCAAATGGTGTTGACGTTGATCCAACACTATATCCAAGCATGATTGGCAGTCTTCTCTATCTCACAGCTAGTAGGCCGGATATTGCATTTAGTGTCGGGGTTTGTGCTCGATTTCAAGCTGCTCCTAAATAGTCCCATTTGACAGTAGTCAAGCGAATCATTCGCTATGTGAATGGCACGTCTGAATATGGGATTTGGTATTCTAAAGATTCGAATGAGTGTTTGGTGGGATATTCAGATGCAGACTGGGCTGGATGCATTGATGATAGAAAAAGTACTTCAGGTGGTTGTTTCTATCTTGGGAATAACTTGGTCTCATGGATGAGCAAGAAGCAAAATTCAGTCTCTCTTTCAACTGCTGAAGCTGAATATATTGCAGCAGGAAAAGGCATATAGAGAATGTAGGTGAGAATTTGGGGCAGAGTTCAAATTCAATTAGAAATAAAAATGAACAAAAGCAACAGTCGATTGCATTGCTGAAGCTATTTTTTTTTTTAAAAAAGATGCATATGATATGGGAATTTAATATTTTTTTGCCTTTATGATCAACAAATGATAAGTCTATCAAATAAATTAAGCCACAACCTTGCTTTTCTGTTCTTTAAAGCAGTGTAGATGTCAAGTTTAGTCATTTTCTTAACTGTAGTTTTATTTCTCAATCTATTAGTAAAATATATAACTTTTAACTTTATACAATGAAGTTTTGCACAGTCCTAGAGTCGTTATATTTTCGGAAAAAAAAAAAAAAAAAAAAAAAAAAAAAAAAAAAAAAACTCAGACTTCTTGGCTTCTGCAGCAATTTCCTCAACTGGCAGACCGCCTATGATAGCAGCTCTCAATCAATTATTCTTCATCTACAATAGAAATGATTATAGACTTATTTAAATTTGATAAAGATTTATATTTTAGGTTCAAATGTATAGTTAAATCCGCCCCCAAACACACTGTATTCTTTACTATATTGTTAATTTAATATGCAGTAACATATTTCGTGATCAACTTCTTCAATTACATCATTATAGTCCAATATTTCTAGTGCTCATTGCACTTTGTGGTCACATGCTGTATTTTAAATCTACAACCATAGTGTCATATTTTGTCACCAGTTGCTTTTTTTTTTTTTTAGCACATTCATTTCTTATTATTGTTTGTGTTTTTGTCTCTTCAATTAGAAATAAAAATGAATTGCTTTGGTGGGAAATTCCATTGTTGTGAATCTATTCTGCTTTACTTGGAAATAGCATAACAATTGATGAGATCCTTTGTTGTGTTATTTTAATCTCTAAGAATATGTAAAAGAAGTTTTAGGGGATGTTTTTTTAGATAGTTTTCTGTAAACCATTTTTAAGGTTGCTTTGAATGTCGTGTAAAGAAGAAAATACATATCTTACTTTATTTACTTATTGTGTTTTTGGTTTGTGAGAAATTAAAAGTTGTGCTTAAGTAAGCTAAAATAATGTGTGAGATTTTGTAAATCTTGATGACATTTTGTAATTGAAACCTACAGTAGAGAATGTTATTCATGCTGTTTTTTTTTTTTTTCCTTTTCTTTTTAAGGAAGAGGTATGCAAATAAAGTGCTTGGTGAAGTGCAAAACAGGAAGTACTCGAGTGTGTTTTTCACTAATCAAACCAATCACATTGAATTTATATAAGAAATGGGAAAAAGCTACAATTTTTGTTGGGGTTTTCTTAGTTGCAAATGCTCTTGAGCATTTGGAGTGGACAACTACAAATAAAGAGGTTGAACATGACCCAATTACTCCAGGTGAGTGCCTAATTGTTATTTCCATATTCTTGAAGAGATTAATATTCTAGGTACTTGAAGGTTTTGAGAGCATGATTTTTTTCCAAAATAATTTTTAGACCAAAAGGATTCTGATAATTTCCCTTCGCTTTATTGGTGGCAGTGTATGGTTAGTGTGGAAGGTTCAAAAATGCTGTTCATAGTAGTGGTTTCTGTATCTGTTGTCTTTGGCTTATCTTCAATTGTCATGAATTTCATATTAGTTTTGTGTGTCCTATGATATTAGTGCTGGTGAATTATAATTGGTAAGTGTTGATTGCTATTATCAAATATGTTGATCTCTTACTTCCCAGCCTTTGTTTATTATCAAGTATCATGGTCAATGCCTGATAGCAATTTCAAATTATCCATTAGTTAGTCTCATTGGGGGCTGCAAAAGTAGGAAATGAAAATTCTGGAATTCTACTTTTGTCTATGAAGTTTTGCAAGGCAGGAAAGTTATGATGGGGGAGCTTTAGTTGTAGTGCTTGATAGAAGAATGAAGCAATCCAAGAGAGATCCTTTGGGATATAGTGTAGAGTCATATTATGCAACTGTTACAATGTTGCTTGGGAAGATACAAATTCTCACCAAAACTAAATGGAATTATAGATTCTCACCAACATGTCTAACATTTGTTTGTTTTAGCAAAAGCTTTTATATCACCAAAGCTATGAAGCTCAAGCTCCAATTCTTCCAACTACTGATGACACTTGGAGAGCCTAAGCATTCAAGGAAAAAAAACTAAGAAGAATCGTATTAAGAGTAGTATGAGATTTTAGTTGTAAAATAGTGTTCAATACATAATAGTAAGTTTATTGACTTTCATCTGTTCATCTTTTTCGAAAGAACACCATTACTACAAATATATATAAAGGGAATTTTGTAAATTTAGTTATTGTTTTAATACTTTGAACCAAATTCTCATGTTGTAGTTGCTTTATGGTTAGAATTGTTAGATACATATGTTTCATCGTTAGATAATCCTTTTTTTTTGGTAAACAATTTCTACATCATGCTGTTGTTGATTAGTCATAAATTTAATTAAGCTATTTGTATCTTAGTGAGCATATATTTTCATGTTCTATGGTTCCATTAGACACTTTATACTTTGGATGATATTTTTGCATATGAAAGAAAGCGTTACTTTACAATTCTACCAAATTACTCTCTGTTCTTGGTTTGCAAAAGTTTGTGTCTTCCTCACTCATTTTAAAGGCTTTAATCATTTAATATAATGTTGTGAAACAAATGTCTTTGTTCATTAAATTTAATGTAGTTGTGAATTTAATGTCTTTGATATCATTTTCATTGTCCTCACATATGTACGGTTCTGTTTTTAGGTTCAATTTCAAAGAAAGTAAAAACTAATTGTATTTTTTTACCAATTTTTTAGTTGAACCTTTATTTTGAACTAAATTATTTTTTTTTTCATTTTTAACTCAATTTTATTTAACTATCCCGTGCATCGCACGGGTTAGCGACTAGTCTATATATATATATATATAACTGAAGCTTTTTAAGCTCCCATAATTTTCCACGTCAACAATACTTAAATAAATAATAATAAATCTTTTTTTTTTCCACCAAATACAAATTACAAACCGTAGGTTTCAACCACAACGATCTCAAACCTATCTCTCAAATGCCAACTTAGCCCTAACAAAACCCTCGATCAAACTCTCTCTATTTCAAGCTCACTCAAATCTCTTCTTCTTCTTTAACTCTCTCATTCAATGCAGCTCCCCCCTTTTCTCAGCCACAACTCCTCTGGCTGATGTCAATTTTGATTCATAGTTATTTTGTTCTTGAGTTTTTATCATTTGGCATTGATTATTTTTTGGCCTCTTTTCTGGGCATTTAATTTTCAGGACTAACTTGAAGAATTTGGATCGTTTTCTGTTTCTAATGTTGGACGAATTTGGATCCTTTGCCGTTTCTGATGTTGGATGATTTTTTAGGTATGAAGAATTCCAATCTGATCTTTTTCAAGTTTCAATTTTATTTGATTGATATGGGTTAAAATTCAGATTTAAATTGGTTTAAATGGAACAGAGCCTCAAAGTTATGTTTTAATTATATGTCTTCAATTAGGTTTTCTATCGATTTAGGGATTTCAAATTCTACAGGTTTTGTAAGAAAATATTGTAATTATCGATGGGTTTCATAGTGAAGATAGTATCGATTTAATAGTTTTTTTCTTTTCTTTTCTGTATTTTTGAAAGGCCTAAGAGTCGGCCTGATGATTAATTTATTTTGGCTGAAAAATTAATTCATATTGTTGTAGATTGTGGTTTCAGAATTTTCAGTGATATGTATGGGCTGTGTGTTGCAGATAGTTATGGGCTGCTACTGGGGTTTGTTTCATTTTCGGGTTGCTGGAGTTTTTAATATCATTTTTTATCAGAATTTGTTTTAATTTAGGCTTATGTTTGGACATGTGATTTTTTGAAAGAAAAATTCTTTTTGTTAATAGAGAATTTTCATTTTATATGATTGTTTAAGGTCCTCAGATATTGTCAAGAACTGTTTTTTTTTTTTTTCTTTTTTGTTTCTCTAAAACTACACAGTAAATTAAAACATACATTTCTCTTTACAAAAACAGTCCTATGAACAGTCAAATTGACATGTCTTTCCATTTGATTTTTGAATTTGATTGTGATTATCAATTTTTCATATACTTACTAATATATTTATTGTTTCTATGTCTTATTGTGGTACAAATCGAATATTTTAGTGGGGTTTTTCAAAATTGGGCTTCTTCCCAGTTAAGTGATGGTATTATGATTTCTTTTGATTACATTTTTGTTTATGGTATCTTAATTTCTAATGTTGTTTCCACTTTGCAATTTTTGTTTCATGTTAAATTATGCTTGATATGACTTTTGATTTTAGTTCTAATATCACATTAGCTACTGAGCATATGAATCTGTTTCCAACAACTAGAGCTTAGAATGACTTGTTTTTGATGCTGTCTTCCAGATCTTGCACATTTGTTTGCTGTCTCCTAAAGATCGTAATCTCTGTAGTTCTAGACCTCTATAATCATAATGCACCTGAGCATGTGAATCAGTTTCCGACTATTAAAGATTGCAAAGCTAGTACCTCTTTTCTCTAAGAAATTAAACATTTTGGTACTACACACAGATAGACATACATTGATCCACGTCTAGGTTTAGAAATAAATATTATGTTACTTTCTTTTTTGTGTGCTTGGAGTTCAAAGGATGTAGGAGTTAATTCTCTCACTGTTGTTTTTGTGAGTAGGTATTATCTTGATTTAGGTGGTCATTTACTACACTATTATTGATTTTCGTTATTCTGTTTTTTACAAATTATTTTAATTAAAAAAAAAACTTATTTTGCAGGTTCTACTTTCATTTTTGGATAAAGAGCTGCATATTTAACTGCATCGACTCAAGGTTTGTTAATAATTTCTATAAAATTTCATAAAATTTATATATAAATAGTCAATATAAAACCATTAATCAGATCATTTACTGCTTTGCTACTAATACATGTATTGCACTATTTGTCTGATGTAGATAGTTTTGCTTATGGAATCTATATTTGTTCATTATTCTGTTTACTTGCTAAATAAAAGAAAAAAGAGAAAAAAAAAATGACTCTTTTGTTTTTAGACTATTTTCATTTTAAAAAGTATATTTAACTCAGCTGAGTTGTTATACAAAATAAAAGAAATATTTCTTTTAAATGGTTGGAACACATTGTTTATTGCAATTGTTATACTCATTATAAATGTTTTTAGTTGTTTTTCTAATAATTCATTGTGAGAAGGTAAAATATTTCTTTTAAATGGTTGGAAGGTAAAATATTTGTTTTCAATCATACAACCTGCCCTTGAATATTTTGTATCTATAAAAATTCTTCTCTTGGCTTCAACTCAAACTTTTCTCATAAACAATACTACTTTTGTTAGTGGGAAAGAAAGGAAAAACAGCCACCATACATCATCTGTCAAGGAAAAACCAAACAGCTCGGCTACCCAATCTATTCTGTGTTAGACAGCACCTTTAAGATAGTATACTCGACTGTTTTGTTCTTATTACATAATCTAAATCTAAATTCCCAAATTTTTGAATGTTTACATAAATTTGTGATCTTTTTCACTCATTTTTATTGTGTCCATGCTTTAATTTAAAATATATTGCATTAAACGACGTCGTTGGGTTATTTTGGCATTTTAAAAGGTGCAGGAGTGGTGGAGAAAGTAGAAGTAGAGGTGGAGATAAAGGAATATAAGTATGAGGAATTAGTTAAAGCCCTTGAAAACTTTGAAAACAGGTATTATATCTTTCTATTCTTTTTGTTTGTTTATCTAATTCTTTGACTGGATTAAAAAGAATTAGATTCCCATAGGTGTATAAAATTTGTTAACCCTGACAAACTTTAGTAGTTTTGAAAATATTTAAACATTTTTGGCAGTTATAAATAAATAGTTAAGTTCTTTCTCAATCTAACATTTTAATCTATTTAGATTTTTATAATTCTGGGTGTGTTATTGATGGTTGATATATGTGCCAATTTGTTTTGTCTGTTATCCGCTCATCCTGTAACTCCTTTGATATCCTTGCTCTAGGAGGTATAAAACAACGCAAGAAATCTTGGCCAGCTAAAACTTTTAGAGTTACTTCATTTCCAATTGACTCTAAAATCTTATCAATTTATGCTAGGTTTGTTAATTCTGCTTCTAACGATCTCCCTTTATGTTCTTGATATTTGGTTCTTCATTTTGTGAATTTTAATTATTTTTATTTTGCTTCATTCATCTCTGAATGTTCAAAATGGGTATGAAACACCCTTGAACATTTAGACCTCAATTAACAAATTATCAATTCAAGCCTATTATCAAACAATTAATGTGTGGAACATGAACATAAGCCAAATACAGAATTGATAAACAATCTAAGCCAAATATAAACACATCCACAGCAGTAAATATAAGGTAGAGATAAAGGAAGGAAGATGCAAACACACGGACAACACACAATGTGTTATCGAAGAGGAAACCGAAGCCTTCGGCGTAAAACCTCTCCGCCGCCCTCCAAGCGGTAAATAATCCACTAAAGAATGTAGTTGGGATACATGAACAGCAGAAGACCCTCCAAGCCTAATCTACCCAATGTACCTAAGCCCTTCAAGCTTCTTGCTCCAACGAGGTTACGCTGAACCTATTTCTTCTTTAGCTTCCTGGATTCCGCTACTGGACCACAGCATCAACCAATGTGAATTGGTTCCTTCTTAACTGCTTCCCAACAGCACCAAATAAACCTTCTCACGGATATGGGTATGGTGAGAAAAGGATTTGGCTAAAGACCTCTCAAGAATGTAGCAATGGAGAGGAAGATAGTAGAGGAATGTGAAGAGTCTCTAAGGTAAAGATTATGAATGCATCAATCTTGTTTTTCTCTAGGGTTTCTCTCACAAAATTCTCTCTAGAAGCTCTCTACATTTGGCGGGTATAAGGGCCTATATATAATGGGGTGAGAAAGGAATGCGAAGAGTAAGTTTTTCCCAAACAGGGCTAATTGGTGGCTTGGCCTCGCGATTGGTCTGAGTCACGAGTTCAAGCCGTGAGATAACGGCCTGGCCAGCCTGGGACTTTTGTCCTGTAGTACGACAGCTAGCGCGACCCTTCAGCTCCCCTGTGTGCATCTCACGTGCCTGTAGTTGGCAGCTTGCTAGTCGCGAGTCAGCCGCGAATCTCTGCCTTCTTGCACATACTTGAGCTTTTCTTCACATCTTCTCACACACTACCCTTACAATAATCCCACCTAAATACAAGGTTACTAAGTGCCTAAATTACAAGCAAATTGGCACGGAATAAAGCTAACAAGATGGTTGATTAAATTCAACCTTACAATTTCCCCCTTTGGCTATTCCGTGATGAAACCCTACAGCAGACTCTAGACTTAACATGTGAGTTGGGAACAGTTGAACAAAACTCACTCACACCTAACTCTAGATTCTAAAAAGCTCTTGAACATATGAACAAGTAACTCCTGAAACACAACAACACAATAATATCATTGTATGCAGAAAACTTGAAGTGCATATGGAGCAATAGAAGCATAATCAAGCAAAAATGGACTTAAGTAATAAAGTAATAAATCATGGCTTGACCAAACAAGCAATCACTATACAAAAGTGATCACTATGTTCATTCACACAAGGAATGAACATCAGGATATATAAGCTAATAAGCTTATATGCAAAGTATCATTTGCATGTCCAACACTCAACCAATGCATACAAATATATATGCATCTAGGAACAATCCTACAAGGGCACAAGAGTGATGTACTAAATAGAAATTCATAGCATTTAACATCAAGTACATAAGCCACAAAGCAAGGCTACAAAGAAAAAAGACTGCATTGCATGGTACAAACCACAAAAGCCCACAAACTGCACAGTGCATGGAAACAAACCCTTAAAGCTTACATAAGCAACGTGGGTACAAAAACTTAAAACATATGCTGAATTAACTAAATAACATCATAAAATAAAAGGTATTAAAAACCTTCAAGAGTTATGAGTATATAACCCAAAACCACAGTGTATCAAACCAATAAAAACAACAGTTATCCAAACAATAGTAACAAAACTATAGACAAAAACAACAAAGATTATGAATCTCCCCCTCAAATAAGCACTCCCTCTTAAGTGCTGGCCAACAAAAATCTCCCCCTTTTTGACCGGAATGGCCAAAGGGTCACTGCTCCTGGTTGGTGTGAATGCTGTCAAACTTGGCTGAAAGTACATCCAGTTGATCCTGCATTGCTGTCATTCTTTCAATATCTAAATTTAAACCTCTCCAAGTCCATCAAGCCTTTCTAGGATGATCTGAAATGCATTAGGAGGTGCAGCAGATGAAGTAGAAGCCCTGCTCCTCTTGACTCTTCTTCTTGGTGTGGAAGATGGTCCTGCAACCTCTGCTTCAGTCTCCATTGGATCGCCTTCTCCTTGGTCACCTCCTCTTCATCACCTAGAAGACGACTTTGTATCCTTGTGATGGTTAGTTTGTTGATTGCTGAAAGTGGAGTCATCGGACTGATATCTTGAGGAATTCTAACACCCTTTGCTTTGAAGATTCTCATAAGGAGGCTAGGAAAGACCAACTTGGGCCTAGAAGTGGTTCTAGTCTCATCCATAATAGTGTCAAATATGTGTAAGCTGATGTCAATGATGACCTCCTTGAGCTCCAAGAGGAATATAGCTCTGGAATTAGTAAGAGTAGTCATCTTTCTTATAGGATACAAATTTAACATCATTATGGTGGTCAAACACCTTATGTCAGCAGGAAAGGCATTAGTATTGAGACATCTCCCTTCTTTAACACCACTAATTCGAGCCTGGACAGTATCTAAGGACAACATCCTGTCTTTGTAGTTGATGAACTCATACTCCTCTAAACCCTCAAGACCAAGTACCTCATCAATGTCATGTGCATCTAGGGTGAACTCATGTCCTCTAATCTAGCAGTTCATCTCCTCCTCCCTTATGATCACATTTGCATAGAATTCCCTTATTAAGGGCTTACACACTGTAGGTAGGTCACTAAGTAGTTTATCCCATCCTCTGCCTTCAAAGCATTCTGGAATGAAGGTATCCTTCAGGTCATTTAAGTCCACAAACCTCTCCTGGATAATGGTACCCTTCATGAAGGAATCTCTGTATCTCTCAAAGTGCTTGACAGACCTAAACAGGTTGTTGTCCATTTTCATCATTTTATCAGCCTTCTTAGCAGGAGTCTTCTTCTTTAAAGGTGTGGGAGGCATCTATAAACACGTAGAAGAGGCCACAACAAGAGCAAACACCATATGTAGAAATGAACTCATATTAGTAACATTTTAGTTACAAAGAGAGTAACAGAGTGTCAAGACAGGACACAGACCCAGCACAAATAATAACTAAAGATGGTAAGATCAAATCAGATCTACCTCAAGTCAAACAAGATCAATCTGTATGAAACAAATACATAAGGACAGTGTTAAACCATAGTTAAATAGACAGAGCAAATGCCAATGAGACATGTCTGAATAAGTATGAGATGTGCAAGATAAACCTTTAACACAGAACCTCACACAAGATGTGATAATTAGACAAAAACACAACATTGTGAGTCGAAGAAAAACACAATCTCAGATAAACTGAAATAACCAGACATATATTTAGAGAAAACCCAAAACCCATATACTCAAATGGTATAGAAACTCTCAATCATGAAAGGCGCCGACCAAATACAAGAACAATGATGCAAAAACATGATAATAAATGTATTTAGCAACAAAAACTACCAACCCCAATCAAACAAACCTAACATTTTAAGCAAACCCATGCTCGAACCCTTTAAAACACATACCATCATTACAACACGCAGATTCAAGGAAATATTATCAAAATCATGAAGTATGAAGTGAAGACAAGAAAACCCATACCTTTTCTTGAAGATTTGAGAAGAAAAGGTGCAAAAATGGTGGATTTTCAAAGAACAACACGGAGTGTTTGAGAGAGTGAAATGTTGAAGACAATGAATAGTCACTAATTTTCGAGGGAAAAACTGAAAAGTTTTCGAAAATTGACTTAAAAACGCAAAATACACGTTTTTCGCGACTGAAGTGAGTCGCCAATAAGTCGCCAGGGTAAGCCGCGAAACACTTTGAAACTGAAAGTTTTGAAAAATTTTCTAAGTGTTTTTCGCGACTGGAAGGTCTACCCGCAAGATAGTCGCAAGCAGAGCTGCGAAAATCTCTGGGTACCCCTCGCGACTGGACCTTTCACCTGTGAACAAGTCGCCACACTGAGTCGCGAAAAATATAAAAACTCAAATTTTGAAAAAATTTCTAAGTCTTTTTCACGACTAGGGAATTAACTCGCCAGTAAGCCGCGAAAAATCTCTAAGTGGGCTTGCGACTGGGACATGTGACTAGGCTAACCTGCGACTTATTCGCCAAAACAGGGGAAAACAATTTTTGAAATTTTTGATATTTTTGTAAAAACAAAATACTTTCCAAAAACAGCTAAAACACTCAAAAATCTTTTTGTGTTTGATCAAACAAAGATTGAGCATGTGAAAACACATTTAATCAAGTACAATCACACAAATGAATATGGCATTCATTGAACATAGACTTGTGTGTTGTGTGTGGATATCAAAAATAAGATAGTCCTTAGTCCAATATAAAGCTTCAATGATCAATTCAATCAAGGCATATACAACTAGCACTAGATAATGTGACCTATCTCAATTTTAGAAACATGCATATATGACCTCCCACAAGAACTTGATTACATTCTTTGAAGCTTTTCATTTGGCTCCATATACATAATGACATTTGAACTTTTTGAATCAAAATCTCATTGTGAGATTGATGCCTGAAATTTTTGATATTTCAATTGATGAGCTAGCCTTTGGCTTTTTGGGCATCATACATATTATTTTGGTCGCTTTCCCTTTTTCCTAGTCAAATACTAGTATGTGCGACAGGCTTTTGCAGCTTTATATCTCTTTTCATTTGGAGATTTACATTTAGAGAGCTCTTTTAAGCAAAAACAAAAAATAAAGATTGGGAAGATATATAGGCATGAGTCTATGCATGTCTCAAGATCAACAAAACCATTCACTAATCATTCATGACAAGGTTGAAGATCTATTTACAACAGTCACATAGATTTCAAAATTTCTCCCACAATAATATGAGTGCAAAGGGAACAAGCTAAGCTCGTAGATGCATAAAGCCATTAGTACAAAGGTACAATGCAAATTATGTTTTGAGACAAAACTCAACAAAGTCGATCAAACTTTTTGGATTTTCTACTTTTTATGTGTTTTTGAATTTTTCACACAAGAAAAACAAATGTTGATCAAAACAAAAAAAAAAAAAAAAAAAATTTACGCAAAGCTCTCAAACAAAAATTTTCAACTCAAACATGTAAGAAGCAAAACAACCAAGCATATACACAAGATATGGGAAGTATTAATGCATGGACGTGTTGTAATGCTTATGCATGAGTACCTTTCGTCACCCACACGTCACGTGCATTTGGGATGATATCCTTAACGGATAGGGTACGAGAGTTAGGACTTTCAAACCATCGGGTGAAGCTTTCCAGGCAATTGGTGAAGGCACCGATCATCTTCATTACGTCCATCGTTCCGAAATCACTGTTCTGACTTCTCAGTTGTTCACCATCCTACGACCTCTTGTCATTTCTTCTTCCTCGTGACTGAGGAGCACTTGTATTGTTTAATTCTCTTAACTTCTGGCAATTGGGTCTAGTATGTCCTTGCAAGCCGCAATAGTGACAATCATAATTCGTTCTAGGGCCCCGCTGTGGTCTTGGAAGAGATCTTCCTCTAGCTTCAACTCTACCTTCTGATCGATTACAGGACTTATTAAACACCTGTTGATCAGCCACCTTCTTTTTCTGTTCAGCCTTAACTTTCTCAAGAACAGGCTCTTCTACAACCGTCTCTTTGGCCTTTACAAATTTCACTTCTTTGGTGACATTGACCGATGAGCTACTTCCTCCGGTATATCCCAACTCGGACTTATTTGAGAAGTGTTTTTGAGATGAAATAACATCTTCCAGCTTCTTGGAGGAGAACCTTTCTATCTTGGCTTGTGCTTGCACCACCTTTTGCTTAAGAAATCTTACTTTGGTATAAGTTTCTGATAGCTCACCATTTAGTGTCTCAATTTTACACTTTGCCTCCTTATATCTAGCCAGGAGACTTTTGTAGTCCTCCTCAGCTTGCTTCATCTTCTTCACAGCCGCCTTTACCACCCTTGTATACTCTCCCAATCTCTCAAGAAGTAAGGTGTAATTCTCTTGAAGACTAGCTGTATTTCTATCCTCTTTAGCATCTGATTCCTCAACAATCCCTGAGGATTCATCATCGCTGTGTTCTCCAAGTTCTTGTACAAGTTGATTCAAGTCCTCCGAGGACTCAACATGCTCAATAGCCATAAATGCGGAGTAGTTTCCTTCTCCATCATAGCTATCCTCAGAGTCAGAATTTGATGAGTCTGAATCACTTAAAGTAGTGACATAGGCATTTCCCTTCAACTTCAAATTATTGGGACATTCCTTTTTAAAGTGCCCATGTCCATTACATTCGAAACATGTAATTCCTTGTGAGGATTGGGAATCTCTACCCTCTTTTCTTCTGAACTCTTTCTTCTCTTTTCCGGCACTCTGAAATTTTCCTTTGTCACCGGATTTCCCACTGTTTTTGAGCTTTAAGAATTTTCAGAAGTTCTTTACAAGATACACCACGTCTTTGTCTACTGCATCCTCTTTCGAAGAATCATGAGATACTGCTCTCTCATCAATTGTTTTAAGAGCTAGAGGCTTGCTTTTCTTCTGTGTGGGCAGGGACAACTCATATGTTTGCAAAGAACCAACCAGCTCTCGAACCTTAATGTCGTCAAGATCTTTGTTCCCTTCAATGGCTGTAACTTTGGCACGGAAACTCTCTGGTAGTGACTGAAGGATCTTCCTTACAATTTTCGAGTCCTCCGTCTTTTTCCCCAAATTGAATTTCCCAATAACCACTTCGTTCAATTTGCTGTAAAATGAATCAAAAGGCTCATCCTCACTCATCGTTAACTCCTCAAAGCGAGTGGTCAACATTTGAAGTTTGGTGTCCTTCACTTTCTTGGTCCCTTCATAAGTTGTCTCCAGAATTTCCTATGCTTCCTTAGCAATGGTGATATGTGAAATCCGGTGAAATTCTTCTAGAGAGATACTGCAGAAAATAGCATTCAATGCCTTGCTATTTGCATTGGCCGCCGTAAGAGCAGCCTTATCCCAAGTAGACTTGGCAACCTTTGGTCTTGTCCATCCTACTTCAACTGCATCCCACACAGCATCATCAGTAGAACACAGAAACGCCCTCATACGGACTTCCAAAACGCATAGTTATTACCATCAAAAAATGGTGGTACATTAAGAGATTGAGACCTATCCATCTCAAAGGGGGTCAAGGATCACACTTAGGTAATTAAACCACAACAAGTGTACCCGCTCTGATACCAATTGAATGTTCAAAATGGGTACGAAACACCCTTAAATGTTTAGACCCCAATTAACAAATTATCAATTTAAGCTTATTATCAAACAATCAATGTGCGGAACATGAACATAAGCCAAATATAGAATTGATAAACAATCTAAGCCAAATATAAACACATCCACAACAGTAAATATTAGGCAGAGATAAAGGAAGGAAGATGCAAACACACGGACAACACATGATGTGTTATCGAAGAGGAAACCAAAGCCCTCGTCGCAAAACCTCTCTGCTGCCCTCCAAACGGTAAATAATCCACTAAAGAATGTAGTTGGGATACATGAACAGCAGAAGACCCTCCAAACCTAATCTACCCAATGTACCTAAGCCCTCCAAGCTTCTTGCTCCAATGAGGTTACGCCAAGCCTATTTCTTCTCTAGCTTCCCGGATTCCGCTACTGGACCATAGTATCAACCAATGTGAATTGGTTCCTTCTTAACTGCTTCCCAACAACACCAAATAAACCTTCTCACGGATATGGGTATGGTGAGAAAAGGATTTGGCTAGAGACCTCTCAACGATGTAATAATGGAGAGGAAGAGAGTAGAGGAATGTGAAGAGTCTCTAAGGTAAAGATTGTCGATGAATCAATCTTCTTTTTCTCTAGGGTTTCTCTCACAAAATTCTATCTGGAAGCTCTTTACATTTTATGGGTATAAGGGTCTATATATAGTGGGGTGAGAAAGGAATGTGAAGAGTAAGTTTTTCCCGAACAGGGCAGATTGGTGGCTTGGCCTCGCAATTGGTCTAAGTTGCGAGTTCAACCCGCGAGATAACGGCCTAGCTAGCTTGGGACTTTTGTCCTCTAGTGCAACAGTCTGGTGCGACCCTTCAGCTCCGCTGTGTGCATCTCCATGCCTGCAGTTGGCGGCTTGCCAGTCGCGAGGCAGCCGCGAGTCCTAGCCGCGAATCTCTGCCTTCTTGCACAAACTTGAGCTTTTCTTCACATCTTCTTACACACTACCCTTACAATAATCCCACCTAAATACAGGGTTACTAAGTGCTTAAATTACAAGCAAATTGGCACGGAATAAAGCCAACAAGATGGTTGAATAAATTCAACCTTACAATCTCTCCTCAAATATTACGATTATTTATTGGTGATATTTCTACATTATGGTGTTTTTAAAATAAGGCTACTTTTGAATCAATTTGTATCTATGCTAATGGTGTATATATTGAGAATTTTAATAATAAAGGTATGCAAGATTTTGATAAAATCATGAATCTTAACTTTTGTTGAGGGCTGCAAAAGTAGGAAATGAAAATTTTGGAATTCTGCTTTTGTCTGTACAGTTTTACAAGGCAGGAAGCTTATGATGAGGGAACTTTAGTTGTAGAGCACAGAGAAGAATGAAGCAATTCCAGAGAGACTCTTTGTTGTACAGTGTAAAGTCAACAACAATATGCTTGCACCTGTTTTCTCATATTTAATATGATAACTTAAACAAGTCTTATGAAGAAAATTATTTTTATTGATAAAATATAGTTAGTGAAGCTGCCCCTAGTAATTTAATAAGATTTTGTTGTTGATCTACAAAACTCTTTGAATATTATGATCATTTGTTATTAGTGCATGTCGTATATTTTACTTTCTGTTAGTGTTTCTTTTAAATGTGATATGTAATCTTTTGATTTGAAATTTTACCCTTTTTGTTGTGAAGGCAATAACCAGTGATAAAATATCATATTATTTTTCATCTACTCAAATTGTAAATCACAACAACAAAAATTATGTAAGCTTCTGCCTAGAATGAACATTGTAAATTGCTTCAAATGAGCAATAATTTGCTTTGTTGGCATATTAAGAAATATTTGAAAAGGTCACTATTATATATATATAAACACACACACACCTAACTTGGTTGACCAGTTCAAATCCTAATGAAATTTGTATATTTATTTTTGTGTGAGTTATTCCTTAAAATCCAAAGCGAAAAGGTTCATTTAAGTTGACTAAATTTCTCTTAACCCAACAAAAAATGCATTTAATTTGATTAAAAAAAATATTTAGCATTTGTAAGAACTTTCCAGTGCATCGCACGGGTTAGCAACTAGTTATCTTAAACCCCATGGCAATTATTATTTACCTTGCTATTTCACAAAAGCATGTAAAAGACTCAAATAAAATTATATTATTATAATAATTATTTATCTTATATTACTAACATTTAGAGCCCAAGACTAATAATACTTGGCAAATACTATATTATAAATATTTGAAATCCAATAATGAACAATTTTTTCGCAAATTATATTACTAAGCTGTTAAAACTCATAGCTATAATTTATACCATATTATAAACCCACTGGAACTTACCTTAATAAAACACATGGTAATCATTTACTTTATATCACATTATTTATCTCTCTACTATTCAAAAGCCCCATGGAAATTATTTTAAACCTCGTGGCAATTAATATTTACCTTACTATTTTACAAAACCCATGGAAATCATGATAATTATAATTCATGAAAATTATAATTATTTATTTTATGTTATATTATTTATCCCATTAACATTCAAAGCCCAAGGCTAATAATACTTGGCACCATTTTATCAAAAGCCCAATACTACTTGGCAATATTTTAAAAGCGCAATATCATTTGGCAAACATTATTGTAAAGTCTAAAAAGTCCGAGACTAATAATACTTGGCAAATAAATTATTTCAAATATCTTACGAAAAGCCCAAAACTAATAATATTTGGCAACATAGATTTCCTGACATATACATGTACCTATATCACAAGATTTATATAAAAACATAGTAATTATTTATCTTATGTAACACTATTCATCTTTCCAAAACCCATGGCTAACATGCATCAAGCCCATGGAGAAATATGAACTTGTGTTACTAAAATTCAAAACTCATAGAAGTCATATTTGAAACCTGCAACAATTACGTTTATTTTACAAATCCATGACACACATTTATCAAAAGCCTAATACAACTTGGCAATATTTTAAAAGCCCATGATTCAAGTCCATGGCAAAGTTATTTTATCAATGGAATTCAATCCCATAATCAAAGCCCATGGTTCAAGCCCATGGAAAATTAATTAACAAAGCTCATGCAATTAAGAAGAAATAGCCAACGGTTCAGCAGTGATACCTACAACAAATCTATGCTCGTCCAACGCCTTCCTACATTTCGGGGGCTTGATTTACTAATCCAAAGGATTTCATTTCTGGGGGCTGCAATTGGATATTGATAAAAAATAAAAAAAATAAAAAAAGTGTCAAATATGTCAATAGAGGCACTTCCACTACATAACTCTATCGGTCCAGCAATGGCCAATATCTTTCAAGAACATTTTGATTGGCATTCATCACAAAGTTACAAGCACCAAATAAAGCTCTATTTATCAACAAAGATTTATGTTGGAGTCCTATCATATCAAGCTGTGGCAGCACACACACATATTCGAAGTCATGATAATCATATCCATCACTCCGCTAGAATCCTTAGAATCCCATACATCACCAAAGTTACGGTGATATTACACTTTGGGGCTTGGTCTTTCACTATAACAGCAGCTCATTCAAGAAAGCTACACATGGATCTAGATAAAGATCAATCAATCTACCAAAACGAAAATGAAGCTTTTAAGTTCAATGAAGCTACTACTCCATCTATGGAAGTTTTAGCTACATCAATCTATTATCGTTGTACCTATGAGATAGCCAATGCAACCCACATGTCCAACCACACCTATTTTACTACTTTAATAGTACTATCAACCATCATCTCTAGTAGCCAAAAATATTAGAATCGCTCATTTACAAAGTCTTCAAGAAACATCTTCACTTGTGCATGCCCTTGCAAAACAATCCCTTGCAAGGCAAGCCCTTGCAAAGCAAGCCCATGCACTCGGGGGGCTGACTGTTGAGGACAAATTTTTTACACCACGCGGCTTCATTTCATTGGCGACCCGCACCACATCAACACTATTATGGATTTTGCAAAAATCTCTTCTAAAGCCCAAAAGAGCCCATATTTACAAAAAAAAAAAAAAAAAAAAGGAGTCAAAGCCCATGGTTCAAGCTCATAGCACATCATCTCATTTTTGGCTCATGATTCAAGCTCATGAGTCTCATCGGGGGAATTTTGGGAGTCGTGGTTTGGAGGGCCAAGAAGTATATTCTGTAAAACTCCAGTGGTTCAAAGTTGATAAAGGAAAGCATGTTGCTTGGCATGTCTTCCCCAATTCCCTGAACTCTGACGGGTCAGTGTGCAATAAGTAACATTTGGTAAGCCTCTCATATCACATAACACTTAAAATGATAAAACTCCCTATACTCTTTACAAAATTAATGTCCATCATATAATATAAGTTTTAAAATATAATTATATCATTTCATATTAATTATATTATTATTTTCATATAAATCAATTCCAAGCACATGGCTAAATATATATTAATATCTCATATCTAGCATTAAATGCTCTATTTACTCTCCAAGATTTGGTTAAAATACAAAATGACCATAATTACATCTCTAAAACTTCATAAAAAATCAACTAATTAGTCTATTACTTACCAAAATTATATATGGACTAAACATATAATTTTTCCAAGAGAAAACTTAACTAAAAATACCAACAGCAGCTCCAGCAGAAGCTACAAACAGCTCCAGCAGAAGCTGTTTTGCAGAAACAGCTCCAGCAGAAGCTGTTTTGTAGAAACAGCTTCTGCAGAAGCTGCCACAGCTCCAGCACATCTTGCAGTAGCTCCAGCTGTGGTACCAGAAATAGAAAGATCCCTTAAAGATTATCTTTCCATTAATGCCAAGTATTTTCCTTCAAGCAAAAGATGTCATTCATATGACATCATCCAGCTGTGTCAGCAACATTTAAGTCTCAAACTTTCTTCTTTTGGTTAAAAAAACAAAAAACCACTTACTTTGTCAAAGATTTTCCCCTATTTGCTAATTTTCCCTTTAACTAAGCTCTGATCTAGTTGCACACTTGGCTCTTTATATAAAGAGAACCAAGCCACACACTAAAGGGGGATCCCTTCTCTCATCCTCAATCATTCTAAAACTTCTTTTCACCTTGCTATAGATATCTCTAAACTTCTCCATACTTCTCTACCTCTCTTACAAAATCACTCTTCATAGATAACAACACAACCAGTACACGCTATCCATCTCTCCCACACATCAATATTCCAAAACTTTATCACTTTTGCTGCCCGAAAACACATCTCCATCTCATTCTTTATTCCCCATACAAAAACTCCCTTCTTAGAAAGCAATATAACCCATGACATAACACAAATAATCTCATGTATTTACTATATTATCTATCTCACATTTCTATACATTTTACAAACACATTCCTCACAAAATACCCATACATACTTCTCATAAATCTTTAAACTCCATGTCTCACAAAGTATACATATACAAGATCCATGTCCAACAAAGTATCTACATATAATTCCTATACATATTACAAACACCATATCTCACAATATACATATACACATACATATATATATACACATATATGTTTCTTACCATCTCCACACATCTTAAAAACATATCAAATACTCTTCCAAGAACAAAGGCACCAAGACTCTTCCAAGAACATATCAAATCCATCTCTCCACACATCAATATTAAGGCCTTTCTCCTAAAAGGCACAAAGACTTCATATTAAAAATCATTCTCATTAAAGACATACATTTCTAATACTTAAAGGTATTCTTATGAAAGATAATATCACTCATGCTTAACTAAAAACTAAAAGAGCATTACATTGGGGAAATTCATTTAAGTGCATGATGAAAAGGGACAAACTTAACCAACCTATGCACGCGGCTGAACGTGCTCTCGCTCCCTTCATTCCATCCTATTTTTCCTCTTTTATTTGTAACTATGAAGCCTTTAATCCTTTTTTAGTATTATTATGATGAAGGCCATAATGTTTTGGAAACTATGGAAGTTTTCCCTTATATTGACTTAATAATAATAAGGAAAAAAAAATGATTTTACTATGTAAACACACTTACTAACCTGAAATTACCCTACCGCTGGAGATAATACCATAACACAAGAGGACTGATTTGAACTATCGGACCATTAATGTACTAATTAAGTATTGTAACGTGTTTTTCATTGGGCTTTTGTTTCTGTTTTGTCATGTGCTGCCTTTGTTTCTTGCTTGGATAGGCTTTGTCATCACACAGAAAGCCTTTGGGTACCATCTCAAGAGCCCATAGTCGAATTTCGGTTTGGCTTTCCAACATCTTAGATAGAGGCATCAATTTCCCCCTCGACAGATAGGTTTAGATTTGATTTTGGTTTTGATTCCTTTTTGTTTCGGGCTTTTAGGTCTCCATGAAAATGTTTGTTTTCTCAATTTTTCAATTTTATTTTTCTGATTTTGGATTACAGAAAACACTAAGCCTTTCCCTATTTTATAATATCTGCATTCAAAGTTTTATTTTTTTATTTTTTTAAAAAATTTCTAAGGTTTTGATTTGGAAAACCGGTTTTGCTGTTGATTCATCACAAATAGCAAAACTTTTATCCCTATTGAAAAACATATGGGTTTAGTAGAAGGTAGGCATGGTTTTTTTTTTTTTTTTCCTATTCAATTACCGTTTCAAATTGTATAAAACTATTCACAGATCCTTTTTCCCTCTGTTGAATGTAAAATATGTGGGTTCAAAAGTTTATATAACTATATTTCATCTTCTCTACTAATTCCCTCCCTCTCTTCCATCTTTTTCTCTAATTACAGATTACTGATTCCCTACTCGTTGGGTCTTCCAAAAAAAAAAAAAATAAATAAATAAATCCTCAATCAAGGTTTAAGGTTTGGCTACCTATTACTCTAATTTCCCATTTATTTTGCCCTGTTTATTGAATTCTGTTTTCTTTTATTGTTGTTTTGGTTTGATTTTAGTTTTGTTTGGCAGATTTTTGTTATGATTACACTTTTTTTTTTTTTTTCATTTGCCTTCATGTTTTGTCGATTACTGTAGAGTGTAGATTTATTGATGATTTCTCTCAAAGTGAAATTATGGTTTCCCTGAAATTATTTACTGCATTTTTTTAATAGAAACAAATAGATAGGTAACAAAGATATTGTTAAATACTGTTTTGCTGCACTACTCAATCGAGGTTTAAGGTTTGGCTACCATTTTCCCTAATTTCCCATTTATTTTTACAATTTCTTGAGTTCTGTTTTGTTCGATTGTTGTAATAATTAATTTTTTTTTTTTTTTGTTTGGTAGATTTTTGTTAGGTTTGTGCTTTTATTGGTTTGCCCCTAAATTTTGAATTGATTTATGCTTTGTGCAAATCTATGTTTTGTTGAATCGTGCTCAAAAGAAAAAAAAAAAAACATTATACTATTAATTATTTTTCAAATGGAAACAACCCTTGATTTTAATAGTCATATTTGTAACATGGATAGTTTAAAACCTAAATGTTTGGAGAGTACAATTGCCTTTGTTGCTTTTCTTTTTGATATTAAATTTTTTTTTTATTTCTCTATTGATATATCTCTATTGATATATATTTTCATCGTTTTGCACCTTCTGGCTTAATTTTTGTCATATCATTTTATTTTTATAAATTAGTCAGTAAAATTGTAAGAAATTAGGAATTGCTTTAATTTTTTTTTTTAACCTTTTTCCAGCAGCCTTATAGAAGGTTGGAAATCTCCTCAAATTTTTGTTCACTGTGCTATCTAATCAATTTGACTTATTTGTGTTTGTGAGGTTTTACTATTTAGACTAGCCCAGTGATAACATTTTGTTGGTTTTTGAGAGATTTTAGTTTGTAATAGTGAGGGTTGTATAATTGTTAACTTCAAATTCAAGCTAGTTTTGTGTATTTAGTTTGTGTTTCATATACAATAGTAGTTGATTTTTATAATTCACAAAACTTATCATATGTGCGTGCACCCACCCTTTAGTGTTAGTTCTTGAGTTTTTATTGAAAATTTAGTTTCGCAACCCAATGAACTGCTCAAATGTATTTCTTGATTGAGATCCATGGAAGAGTGTACCAACTGTAGGTTTTACAAAAGTAACTTTTTGTAATACAGTTTCTAGAATTTCGAAGGCTATTGTTTTATCGACATAAACCTTCTTACAAGATGAAATCCTACCTAAATTTTAATGGTTGGTTATCTTTTAAACTTAATAATTTCATTATAATTTTTGGGTTTTTGTTTTCCCTTATACCTGTTTTGTTATTTGTAACGGGGAATGAAATTGTGGAATTTTGAATATTTGCTCAAGGTTATTTTTTGTTTTCCATCAAGAGTTTGCTAATGACCATATTTATGAGGTAGATTCTTTAAGTGACATGCATGGTTTATGTGAATGGAGCATTTTCCTGCAATTGCATTCTTCATATTTGTTTGGTTCTTTAACCTGCTTCTTCAACTGTTTGATTTAAAGTTTGGTTGACTGGGCTGTTAGGATATGAGTTGCATTACAGCATAATGCTTACCAATTTAAACTCTACTCTTGCAATATGCCTTAATGGCTCTTCTCTTTTTATTTTCTAGTAGAATGGCTTCATGCTTCCTGAATCTCATACGAAGAAATTTATTGACTAATTGATATTACTTGAAATTGATTTACTTAATATTGGGTTTCCTCGTTTTAAAATGATAGGCCAAGAATATATTGACCCCTTGTGATGAATTAACAAATTAATTAGCCAAGTTAATTAATTAATTCAATTAGCATGCATACGCCTGGTAGCACAAACAAATCACCAATTAACTAAATGCATCGGAAATTAAATTAACACGATGATTTTTTTACAAATGGGGAAAATCTACACGGCAAAAACCCTATCGGGTGATTTTAAGATCATCACTTCTGAGAATTCACTATTATCACAACAAGTGGTTACAAGTAAAGGAATCTCAGTACCTTATACCAACCTACAGTGGAACCCTTACCCCAATACGCAATTGGACTTGTTCTGTACTGACAATCTCTCATTTTCAATGCACAGCTCCCAGTATGTGACTAACTAATTCGATGCGCGGATCCTAGTACGCGGCTTACTCACCAACTTGAGAAAGTTGTTGGCTGCAAAGTTCTTTAGTTCATCACATAATGAAGATCACAAAGATCCTAGTTTACAAAACCCTACGATGTATAAACACAGCAGCTTCTTCAAGAGAAAGATGAACTAGGGCAAATTCTGTCTTCGGTCATAATTTGCATGAACACAACTTTGCTTCACACTCGTGCGCCCTTTGACGGCCCTTAAAATATACACATGGATTGGATGAAAATCAGAGCTAAAAATCTATTTTTCATAAACCTTGATAGATAGCATATCTGTCGAGCTAGCTGTTGAGCATCGGGCTTCAGCAGCTTTTTAAACCTCAATAGATATAGCTATCGAGATAGTTGTTGAGATTTAAAATCTAGCATTTCTTCACTTGATTCTTGGATAGATTTGCATGATTTTAACACTTGATCTTGAAACCTTGTTCCTTGAAGCATTAAACACATCCTAAATCTATCCAATTACAAGTAAAGTGAATTTTGTCGAAGGATTAGTCAATTTTATTTTGACATATGTTCCTAACATTAAATCACATATGTCCTAACAAACTCCCCCTTTGGCAATCCATGACAAAACCACAACAAACAAATGAACATATAAGAGAAGTCATAAATCACTCAACTCATACTCATTTGTTGAATACAATAAAATCTATCCTAACACAAACTCTTGAAAAACTTTGCAAGAAGAGAGTTTATGGAAAGAAGACTTTGACAACCTGTATTTCTGAAACACTTTAAACAAAACAAATCACGGCATCTTTGTGTGAAACAAAAATAATAGATTACATACAGTATATAAGAATCCAGTGCATAAGAGAGAGAAAAAAAAAAAAACAACACATGTAAAGATAGGTGAAAGAAATTAATAACAACCACAATATATATATCAACATAAGTACAAGGTTTGCTATCACTAAGTGGTCACAAGACCGATGTACAAAAACAATGTATCTAAAATAGAAAGAAAAGAAAAGATACAAAAAGTTCTCACTACATCCCTCATAGACACTCCCCCTGTCACAAAAATCTCTTATGCTAAGTCTCCCTCTATCTGTAAGACTACTCTCATATTAAAACTACTCATTTTTATCACAAGTGACAAAGGGCAAATACATCAAGTAGACATCTCATCATCACTAGGCGAGCTAGCACCATCATCCTTATTAACATCATCACTTCTGGAGCCATCATCACTCTCACCCTTGGAAGCTAGTGGAGATGGAGAAGAAGCAACAATGAAACTACCCATGACAGCCTATCATCACGCAATACGACCAACACGAGTGTTCACCTGACACAACTCATTACTGAGTGTGTCAAGGCGAGCATCCCTGCTCATAAGCTATGCCATGATGGCCTCAAGAGTCAATCCACCCACAGAAGACGAAGTAGCAGAGGTGGATGGAGCGGTTGAAGTTAGAGGAGTAGTCGTTTCTGTCTGGGGCTGCCTCGGTCTAAGTTGTGCCTCACTCAATCTGATAGTAGCAGCATCTATGGCACTCATAACCGTGAAGTGAAGAGACTCATGAAAGGAGACAGAAAAATGACGAATGATCCGCATGATAGCTGAAGGAAAATTGAGCTTATTATGGGTCGCTGTATCCCTATAGACATCTATAAGAGATAAAATGAGGTGATAAGGGAAATCGATAGAGATATCCTCTAAGAGGGATAACAAAAAGCAAGCACGAGGCTCTGTAATGGAGTTATAATGAGACAATGGATGAAGAATAAATTTCATCACCATTTTAAGGAATCTTGGACCTTTTGCAAAGCTCGAGCAAGGGGTGTTTTGACGGTCACCCCAATAAGAAGGTGTCTCACAAAAGAGAGATGAAAGTTCATCTTTGGACATAGTCCTCAAACAATTGTAACAAGGATAGTCAGGATGTGCTACCCTAGGAACGTGTAGTACCTCGAATACAATATCCCGAGTAACTACGATGCGCGTACCTTGAACACGAGAGAAAAAATGAGATACAGAAGTATCAAATCCGTGCATATTGGAGTAAAACTCCTATGTGATCATGGAGGGACAAGTGACTGAAATGTCACACAGTGACCCCCATCCCTTACTGTAGATGATAATGGGTAGGTCAGTAGCAAAAAAATCCGATAAGATGACTTGGCGGTTCGAATGAATGCCTCATCAAGAAAAGTTCTCCGAAAAGTCCTTTCGAGCTTTATCATCACAGAACCGTACATGAGAAAGTGTAGGGTCAAAAGAAGTGGATGCCCCAGAATGAAGAGGGTTCTGAGACAAAGTGGATTTGTGTTTAGGTGCCATAGAGCAGACTAACGGAAGAAAGAGTGAGAGGGAGAGAGAGAGAGACAATCAGAAAAGCACCAACAAGACAATATAGAAGAATATAAAGAATTGAAGGTACGTATACATGAAAATGTGACATGCAAACTTAAAACATCATGGGCACAGCCCAATCCAAACCTACTAGCACACAACGTTGCAACAAAGTAAACACACATCTAAAATGCATGAAATATTGTTATAATGCAAATGTGATGCAATGCATGAACATTTAGGATCATTTACGCAAAACCCATCCCAAAAATTTCACAAAAACTTCATTAATTTTGAAAAACCCCAAAAAATTTTCGAAAACCCAAAACCTAGATCTAAATGTGTGAAATGCATGAAGAATGAGTGAAAGAGAGATCATACCAAGTGATTTGAGACAAGAAAAGGCTGAAAATCACGTGGGTTGAAAGTTTTGAGAGAGAAAAGGGTGTTTGGAAGGTGAAAAGACAGGTGTAAGGTTGAAATTAATCAACCATCTTGTTGGCTTTATTCCGTGCCAATTTGCTTGTAATTCAGCACTTAGTAACCCTGTATTTAGGTGGGAAACTTGTAAGGGTAGTGAGTGAGAGAGTGTGAAGAAATGCTTAAGAGTGTGCAAGGAAACAGAGTCTCGTGACTGAATCTCGCGGGTGAGTCGCGGCTTGCAAGTCACCAAAAGTCTGCACACGTGCCAAGCATGTCAGAAGCTGAAGAGTCGCGCCAGCTGTTATACTACAGGAAAAAAGTCCCAGGCTGGCCAGGCCGTTAGGTCGCGGCTTGAACTCGCGACTAAGCCTAGTCGTGAGGTCAAGTCGCCAAAATGCCCTGTTTGGGAAAATCTAACATTTCACATTCCTTTCTCATTCCAATATAAATACCCCTCATTCCCACGATATTATGAGAGCTTCCAGAGAGAATTTTGTGAGAGAAACCCTAGAGAAATACAAGATTGATTCATCCATAATCTTAACCTTAGAGACTCTACAAATTCCTCTACTCTCTTCCTCTCCATTGTTATACCCTTGAGAGGCCTTTAGCCAAATCCTTATCTCACTATACTCACATCTGTGAGAAGGTTTATTTGGTACTGTTAGAAAGCAGTTAGGAAGGAACCAATCTACATTGGTTGATGCTATGGTCTAGTAGCAGAATCCGGGAAGCTAAAGAAGAAATAGGTTCGGCGTAACCTCGTTGGAGCAAGAAGCTTGGAGGGCTTAGGCTTGGAGGGTCTTTTGCTGTTCATGTATCCCAACTATATTCTTTAGTGGATTATTTGACCGCTTGGAGGGTGGCAGAGAGGTTTTACACCAAGGGCTTTGGTTTCCTCTTTGATAACAAATCGTGTGTTGTCCGTGTGTTTGCATCTTCCTTCCTTGATCTTTGCCTTATATTTACTGCTGTGGATGTGTTTATATTTGGCTTAGATTGTTTATCAATTCTGTTATAAACTTGTTATCATATTCCGCACATTAACTGTTTGATATAAAGCTTGAATTGGTAATTTTGTAATTGGGGTCTAAACGTTCAAGGGTGTTTCATACCCATTTTGAACTTTCAACAGGTTCTATCCAGAGAGATCGGGGAGAAGTGAAGAAAAAATTGCGCAGATCCTTTATATAGAAAAACCATAAAGCTCAATAGATCAAGAGGTGTCGAGATTTAAAACACGTGAAAAAGTTGTCGAAGAGCTATCTAGGATCTGTCAAGAGGTGTCCACAGCAAAGGGATCTCAATGGATCGAGAAGTTATCGAGCATCCAGAAAGTTGCTTGAGGGATCAAGTAGCTATCGAGAAGCTATTGAGAATGTGATAAAAAGCAGCTAAAAGGGCTCGATAGATAGCCTAGCTGTTGAGAGGTGTGCTATAGCTATCGAGATTGCTTAAAACCAGTTTTTCAAGAAGAGAAAAACACAGATATGAATGCAATCAAGCATGCTATACAACCAAAGATCCAAACAACATTTTAAGCTCTCAAAACCATCTCTTAATAAGAAAAATGTCAAGCTCATAGATCCAGAACACACACACACACACACACACACACACAAAATAAATCTAACCAATTTTATATTTCAAAAACAAGTTAGGACAGTTTAGTGAGTATACATTAACACAAGTATTCCTTGTGATGGCCAAATCACATTGTACCTGCACATGTATCAAAAGTAGCAAAGAATATTACGTGTTGTGTGTGAAAAACATCGCAAGATTGCATACATGTCTCCATGTTATGACGATATAAGATATAAGAAAATCATTTTAACTCACACACAATCATAACTGTTTGATAGAGACTATCATTTTCGAGGTACATCCTATAACTCCTATATCTCCTAGAATACACGCTTGCAATCATTTATAAAGTATTTTGATTATTTTTGCTTTTTATTTTTCTTTGCATCTTTTTCTTTCATGCATGGGCATATAAGAGATAGAAAAGAAATACCCAATGATGTTAAGCATTTGACATTCCACTTTTGCTATGCCGAAGCATACAAATGTCATTTCATGATTGGCGGGCAACAGTGGTGAGATAGTTACTTATGCCTTTCTATTAGATTTTCTAGTCATTTCCGTCAAAAAGAGTGATACGAGTGTTAAGTACAAGAGATTACTTAATCTTACTCATCACCAACACGAGATACAAAGCTCACTTGCTTAGTTATGCATAGAGATGCTCATCTAAGCTACAAGAGATACAAAGTTTAGAAAACTTTGTTTCAATGGCCATCCAAGGTACACAAGTACCAGTGTACACAAACACACACTGTTTTTGTATTTTTTTTTATTTTTCAATTTTTTTTTTAATTTTTATGAAAAACAAAGTAAAGCAAAACTTAAAAATAAACAAACAAAAACATGTTAAACAAGACAATGCATAAAACTAGATGCAAATGCATGAGGAAGAAGGAGAAGAAGAAGAGATCAATCCATGGAGATGACACCAATGTTTTGGCAAAGGAATTCAAACCGTTTGCAATCAAGAGTTTAGGTAAAAAAATTAGACTTCTGATAATTAGTGTGAATGAACTCAAGAGTAAGAGTACCATCTTCAACAAGCTCCAGAATGAAGCGATGTCGAATCTCTATGTGTTTAGTTCAAGAATGTTGAACCAGATTCTTAGAGATGTTGATGGCACTGGCATTGTCACGGTAGATGGTTTCTTGACAAATACCGTAATCGTGGAGGAGTTTTTGCATCCATAGAAGTTGGGTGCAACAACTACTGGTAGCGATGTACTCAGCTTCTGTAGTGGATAAAGAGATGGAATTCTGCTTTTTTCTCATCCAAGAGACAAGATTATTACCCACATAGAAACAACCGCCCGATGTACTCTTTTTATCATCAACATTCCCAGCCCGGTCAGCGCCAGAGTACCTAGCTAAGACATCATTTGTGTCTTTGCTGTACCACACACCAAAGTCGGTAGTGGTTTTGACATACTTTATGATTCTTTTCAAAGCAATCATATGAGATTCTTTGGGATTTGCCTGATATCTAGCACACACTTCCACACTATAACTATTATCAGGTCTACTAGTAGTAAGGTAAAGAAGACTACCTATCAAGCTTCTATAAAGACATGAATCTACACTTTGACCTAACAAGTCAACAGTGAGTTTAACATTTCAGCTCATAAGGGTTCTAACGGAACTAGCAAATTCCAAACCAAACTTTTTCACAAGATTTCTTGCATATTTAGATTGAGATAGGAATATGCTTGAATCTTGTTGACAAATTTGCAAGCCAAGGAATTGAGTCAGCTCTCCAATCATGCACATCTCGAACTCAGCCTGCATAAGTTTTGAAAAACTATAAGCAAGTTCATCCTTAGTCAACCTAAAGATGATATCATCAACATAGAGTTAAGCAACTATCAACTCGCCATCTTCCCTTTTTATAAAGAGAGTTTGATCAGCTTTTCCTCTTGTGAACCCATGTGACACCAAGTATTATGTGAGCCGATCATACCAAGCTTTAGGGGCATGCTTTAAACCATAAAGTGCCGTCTTGAGGTACAACACATGATCCGAAAAGTATAGATCAATGAATCCTCTTGGTTGAGCCACATAGACATCTTCTTTAAGGAACCTATTCAAGAAAGTAGTCTTTACGTCCATTTAATAAAGCTTGAACTTCAAGTGACATTCTAGGGCTAGGAGAATTCTGATAGACTCCATATAAGCTACTGAAGCAAATGTCTCATCATAGTCTACTCCTTCCATTTGAGAATATCCTTGAGCTACAAGACGAGCCTTATTGTGGATCACATTACCCTCCTCATCACTCTTATTGCGGAATATCCACTTTGTGCCGATGATGTGCTCACCCTCTAGTCTAGGTACTATAGTCCAGACATGATTCCTCTAAAATTGAAGCAGTTCATCATGCATAGCTTCAACCCAGCTTCCATCCTGAAGAGCTTTCTCAACTTTAGTGGCTTTAACCTGCAATAAGTAACAAGAATTAGACAAAGTTAGCAACACATTTATCAACTGTACGCTTCCTTAGTGTAAGTTCATTCATGTTTCCCATAATAACTTTAGGAGGATGACTCAATTTGATCCTGGAGGAAGGTCCTTTCTCTTCATGAGATTTAGAATCAAGTGAAGTAGATATGTCTGCTGAATCTTCTACAACACTTGAAGTGCCGGGAGTACTTGGAGATGTGGGCTCTTGTTCAACAATTTCTTGAACTTCCTTGGGCTCGGGAGGAAGAATTTCTTTGGGGATTTCCTCACTAGATTTCTTAGAACAAGACTCTAAAGATTCATTAATAACAACATTCATCGTTTCCATTACCTTCATGGCTCTTTTGTTGTATACCAGATAACTTTGCTTGTAGAGGAGTATCCTATAAATATTCCTTCATCACATAAACTTGAAAGAGACTATCACCTAAAGAGTTACATCATATAACTCCCACATCTCCTAGAAAACAAGCTTGCAATCATGTAAGTTTCTTGATTTGCCTCATAATGTACACACCAATTTTATTTGATAAGAAACTTATTAATAATAGCCGAAATAATGTACATAGCAATTTTAGCATTTAAACTGAGGCTACACCTTATGTTCTTTTTGTGCATGTGCTACACTTTCTCAAGCACAAATTCTTATGATATGCACTAAAGTGTTCATGATTGGCTAGTAAACAGTGGTGAGATGGTTATTTATGCCTTTCTCAATAAGATCAAGTCTGACAATCAAAAGCATGTGACTTCAAGATCAAGATCATGTGATCAAAAACTATAAACATCTTCCTACACAACATACACTACAAAGCTTTAACTAGTAAAGTGCAATAAGTAAGCTCATCCAAGCTAAACAAGGTACATAAACATGTTATGTAAAAATAAATTTGCCAACCTTGATTTCAAATCCAAGAAAAATAATGCAAAACACATTTTGCTTCCCTTTTCCCTTTTTGTTTTTTTAATTATTTTTTAAAAGAAATAACAAAAACAAACCTAGAATGAAATACATGAATGTTATGCAATGTAAATCCAAGAAAAGTAAATAAACAAAAACAAAAAAAATCGTTACAAAGAGTAGAGCGATGAAGCACAAGGACCATGTCAGAAAGACTCCATTAGATCGAGCCTTTTGCATCTAAAACTTTTTAGATGCAACTCTAGCATTGGAGTTGTTCTTCACATTAGAATTCTGAGCAACTCCAGTATTGGAATAAAGGTTTAAAGCCTTTACTAACTCACCAAAAAGTACTATAGGATCTTGTACTTGAGGCACATGTACTTTTGGCTTATTTGCTCACTTAGTAGCTTGCAACTTGAAACAGTTTGGACGAATGTGCCCAGACTTTCCACAAAAATGACAAAACTGCAACTTGCCCTTAGAAGGGTTAGGAGCCTTAGGTTTAGACTCTTGAAGATCAACCCTAATCTTCCTAGGAGGTGTAACTTCTACAGATTTAGCAGCCTCACTCACAGAGGGTTTGACAACCTTACTCACAGGGGGTTCAGAAGAAGGAACAAAGTTTGTGGAATGGGGTTGAGACATAGAGATGCTTTCTACAAAACCTAAACCAGTTTTGTTAGAAGGAGACTTTTGAACACTCAGCATGTGATCAAGTTTAAAGCTTACAGACCTATTAGTTTGTTCTCTAGTAACAGATAATTCAAGTTCCAAATTCTTAACTTTATCAAGTAAAAGCATGTTCTCAGTTTTCACATTATTCAACAGTTCATTAGCATCAAACAGTTTTACAAGCCAATTTTTCTTATTAAGTTCAAGAGATAGAATTTTCTTTAAGCCTAAATCAACACTTATAGCATCCTTTGCAGCAATTTTGCAAAGTTTATTATAGGCTTCTTGTAAATCTGCATCCTTAGAGAGTTCTCTATCATAAGGGTTCTCTTCAACAGCAATACTTTCATCAACTACAGTAGTAGCAGTGAAAGCAATGAAGTTTCCATCCTCATCACTACAGGACTCATTGTCAGAAACTTCATCATTACTAAGGCTTATAGTCATAGCCTTACCCTTAGACCTCAAGAATGTTGGACATTCAGATTTCACATGACCATACACCCTTGACACCCAAAACATTGTTGGCCCATAGAATTATTGAAAGATTGACCTACTTTCTCTTTAGGTTTTTCAGTGTTGTTCACCTTAGTGGGATCATTCCTCCTAAAATTTTTAGGTTCAGAATTGTTTTTACCTCTTGCCCTTCTGTTGTTTCTCCTAAGGAAGTTTCTAAAGTTCTTGACAAGATAGGCAATCTCTGTAGCAGAGAGCTCATCATCAAATCCATTCACATCAACATTACCAACAGACTTAAGAGCCATTGATTTGGATTTGCTAATCTTAGGTAGGTCTAACTCATAGGATTGAAGAGATCCTACAAGTTCATCAACAAGGATGGAGTCCACAAACGCACGTGACGTGTGGGTGAAGAAGGATACTTATGCATGATCACCTCCTATGTCCATACATTAATACTTCCAATGTTTAGGATCATAGGTTTATACATCATGTCATGCTTTGCTTTCAGTTTATAGCATGTGTAAGGTTGAATTTAATCAACCATCTTGTTGGCTTTATTCCGAGCCAATTTGCTTATAATTCAGCAATTAGTAACCCAGTATTTAGGTTGGATAATTGTAAGGGTAGTGTGTGAGAAGATGTAAAGAAATGCTCAAGATTATGCAAAGAAACAGAAACTTGCGACTGGATCTCACGGGTGACTCGCGGCTTGCAAGTCACCAGAAGTTGCACACGTGCCAAGCATGTCAGAAGTTGAAGAGTCGCACTAGCTGTTGCACTACAGGACAAAAGTCCCATGCTGGCCAGGCTGTTAGCTCGCGGCTTGAACTCGCGACTCAGCCCAGTCGCGAGGTTAAGTCGCCAATCAGCCCTATTTGGGAAAAACTGACTCTTCGCATTCGTTTCTCACCCCACTATATATAGACCCTTATACCCACTAAATTGAGAGAGCTTCCAGAGAGAATTTTGTGAGAGAAACCCTAGAAAAATACAAGATTGATTCATCCACAATATTTACCTTAAAGGCTCTACAAATTCCTCTACTCTCTTCCTCTCCATTGTCATACCTTTGAGAGGTCTTTAGCAAAATTCTTATCTCACCACACCCACGTCTGTGAGAAGGTTTATTTGGTGCTGTTTGAGAAGCAGTTAGGAAGGAACCAATCTACATTGGTTGATGCTATAGTCTAGTAGCGGAATCCGGAAAGCTAAAGAAGAAATAGGTTCGGCGTAACCTCGTTGGAGCAAGAAGCTTGGAGGGCTTAGGTACTTAGGTAGATTAGGCTTGGAGGGTCTTCTGTTGTTCATGTATCCCAACTACATTCTTTAGTGGATTATTCACCGCTTGGAGGGTGGCGAAAAGGTTTTACATCGAGGGCTTCGGTTCCCTCTTCGATAACACATCGTGTGTTGTCCATGTGTTTGCATCTTCCCTTCCTTTATCTTTGCCTTATATTTACTGTTGTGGATGTATTTATATTTGGCTTAGATTGTTTATCAATTCTGTGTTTGGCTTATGTTCATATTCCGCACATAAACTGTTTGATAATAAGCTTGAATTGATAATTTGTAATTTGGGTTCTAAACGTTCAAGGGTGTTTCATACCCATTTTGAACATTCAATTGGTATCAAAGCTGGTACACTTGTTGTGGTTTAATTACCTAAGTGTGATCCATGACCCCCTTTGAGATGGATAGGTCACAATCTCTTAATGTACCACCATTTTTTTATGGTAACAATTATGATTTCTGGAAGGTCAGAATGAAAGCATTTTTATGTTCTATCGATGATATCATTTGGGATGCGGTTGAGGTATGTTGGACTAAGCCGGAGGTAGCCAAATCTACTTGGGATAAGGCAGCTCTTGCGGCAGCCAATGCTAACAGTAAAGCTTTAAATGCTATTTTTTGTGGTGTGTCCCCTGATGAATTCCACAGGATTTCTCATATGACAGCAGCCAAAGAAGCTTGGGAAATTTTGGAAACTACCTATGAAGATACTAAAAAAGTGAAGGACACCAAACTTTAGATGTTGGCCACTCGCTTTGAGCTAAAGATGAGTGAGGATGAGTCTTTTGATTCATTTTACAGTAAATTGAATGAGGTTGTTATTGGTAAATTTAACTTCGGAGAAAAGACGAAGGACTCGAAAATTATAAGGAAGATCCTCCGATCACTACCAGAAAGTTTCCAAGCCAAAGTTACAGCTATTGAGGAGAGTAAAGATCTTGAAGACATTAAGGTTCAAGAGCTAGTTAGTTCTCTGTAGACATATGAGTTGTCCTTGCCTTCACAGAAGAGGAGCAAATCCCTTGCTCTTAAAACAATTGATGAGAAAATAGTATCCCATGACTCCTCAGAAGAAGAAGCAGTAGATAAAGATGTGGCGTACCTTGTAAAGAACTTCCGGAAATTCCTAAAGCTCAAGAATAGTGGGAAATTTGATGACAAAGGAAAATTTCAAAGTTCCGGGAAGGAGAAGAAAGAATTCCGAAGGAAAGATGGTAGATAAAAGCTCGAAAATATGTTGAAAACACAAGAGCTGTTTAGACCCCCAAATTAAAATTACGGCTCGGTTGATTTTACACTAACTTAATACTAAGTGCAGAATAGTGCAAACACAAGCATATATGCAAGACAACTACTCTAATCCATAATTAAAGCAACACAGCAGTAAAAATGAAATAAACAAGAGTAGGGAAGAAGGATGCAAACACAGATAACACCGAGACGTGTTATCGAAGAGGAAACCGAAGAACTCGGCGAAAAACCTCTCCGCCGCCCTCCAAGCGAAAATCGATCCACTAGACAATCAGTTGGGATACATGGGTTAGCAAGAGACCCTCCAACCCTAATCTACCCGATGTACCTAAACCCTCCAAGCTCCTACTCCAACAAGGCTTCTCGGAACCGTTTCCTATCTAGCTCTCCGGATCCCGCAACAAGCTCCATGTTGCATCTGCTATCCTTGGCTTCTTCCAATGCTTCCCAGCAACTCCAAAACACTCTCTACACTCTGAATAGGTGTGAGTTGTGTTTGGGTACAAATCTCCTCTCAAGGTATGATAATAGGAGAGGGATGGAGAAGATGCTACAATGATTTCTCACTAAGGAGGAGTAGCTCTCTCTCAAAAGATGGGTGGGTGAGTTGTAGAAAACCTATCTAGGGTTTTTTCTCTCTGAATAGTCACACCAACATATGTGGGTAATGAGGGTATATATAGAGTGGGCAAGGATAGAGTGTATCAAAAATGACAGTTTAGCCAAACAAAGCGTTTCGCAGGTATCTCGCGGGAAGGCCTTACCAGCGAGATAGTCGCGAAACATAGCTGTCTCTATCTGTCCTGACTCTTCGCATTCCAGCATGTGCAAGAGACATGTGTCACTTCGCGGGAAGCTAAGTCACGACATACCCGCGAGAAATCTTTAGTCTTCAAATGCTTGAGTCTTCACACTCTCTCTCTCTCACACACAACCCTTACAATTAAATCCCACAATAAATACAGGGTACAAAAGATTGAATAAAATTACAATAAAATTTGGCACGGAATAAAAGCCAACAAAATACATAGTTGTAAATAACAACTTTACAATCTCCCCCTTTGACTATTCCGTGACAAAACCCCTAAAACAGACTCTAGACTTAAATGTGAGTTTGGAAACACAGGCAAAACTCACTCACACCTAATCTAGAAGCTGATAAGCTCTTAAACATATGAACAAGTATCTCCTGAAACACAACAACACAATAATATCATTGTATGTAGAAAACTTGAAATGCATATGGAGCTAACAAAAAGTGATCAAGCAGAATGGAATAAAATAGTAGACCGTGGCAAGATCAAACAAGCAATCAATATACAAAATGATCACTATGTTCATTTACACAAGAAATGAACATTCGGACATGCAAAATGATAAGCTCATTTGAAGAGAACCATTTGCAAGTCCAACACTCAACCAATGCAAAATACACGAAGTATTTGTATCTAGGAACAATCCTACTAGGGCACAAGAGTGATGTACTTAAGCTAATGCAAAGCATTAACTAGTACAAAAGCACAATGCATAAAGGCTGCATAAGCAAAGAATTGCAAATACATGATACAAATCATAAAAGCCTACAAAAGTTTACAAAAGCAATATGGGTACAAACTATAAAGTACTTCCCTATCATATCACTCCCCCTATCATGAATCATAGGAGCTGTAATGAACTTGGAACATATATACCTGTAACCTGAAACACTTACACAAAATACATTAGACCATTAGGGTAAAGCAAGTAATAAACAGACAAGTATAATGTAACAAGTAAATTGCGATCAAGAAAACAAGATGTGAAACATGTGAGCAACTTGATCAAATACCAAAACAGTCATATGGAAATGACTACAATGATCATATAGCAAAGCAAATGATCATCCGAACATGCAACCAATAAAGCACAATAGCAAAAGGCTAAAAGCATGTCCAACACATAAACACGAAGCAATGAGAGCAACAAAGCATATCAAAGCATCATAAAGCAACAAGAAAACAAGCCTAAAGTAAGTCAAGGCTTTCTCAAAAAGAATGTCTTCTCGCCGTTGGTATATGCAACTCCCCTATGGGTTTCTCCCCCTACGAATGTGCACAAGGTAGAATTTCTCCCCCTAAAAGTGTGCACATGAGTCATATATATAGAAATGACGATACTCTCCCCCTTTTTGTCACGAATAGACAAATTAATCAAGAGGAGGGAAAGAACATAAGATATGAAGATGATGCATGAGGAGTGCAAGATGAATGAGAAACTGAAGCTCAAACGTAATACAAACATTAAAAAAAATGCTACAAAGCATAAAGAACATGACATGCTAAGGATGATGGAACATGATATGGACCTAGGCATGACATGGACACAAGAACACGTTATATGTGCTAAAAGGTCTAAAAAGACTTAACTAGTATGAGTGAATGTAAAAACATGTCAAGTGTTAGAGTATGTGCAGCAAATTGCATCTAGTGTGCATCTGTGATGCATGACTAATGCATGAGCAAGGCACTCAAGGGAAAAAGTGTACAAAACACACCACCAATGATTAAAACATGATAAACATGAATAATCATGGTGATCCCCAAAGTTTGGAACTCATCGGAGTCCAAAACAACGATAAAATGCCATTTGGGCATTTTATCAAACACTTGGAGTACACACACTACACATGTATGATGAACAATGCAAGAACATATGAAAATCTTGCCTAAATACATGTTATTTTTGCCACAAAGGGCCAACAACCAAAGCAAATCATCATTTAAAACAAAGCCCAATCAAAAAGATTGATAGAAAATAAGTTTTCCAACTCCCATTTGAGAAAATCCCAACTATGAACATAGAACCCCCAAAAACGTAATCTAAGGCACAAAATCAATGAAAATAGTTAAAGTTTACCTTAGAGATGTTTATGGAATGTAAAACACTTGAAATTAGTTGGGTTTAGATGTTGAAACCTTAAAACAGGGGTTCGGGAGAAGATGGGAGAAGTTTAAAACAAAAGACCCATGAAAAGCCCTTTAAAAAGCTGATCTGGAAATTTTCGCGGGAAGCTGACTCGCAAAAGTACTCGTGAAATTTTCGCGGGTAAGCCTTACTTGCGAGCAACTTGCGAGACACTCGCAAAACTCTTTGTCCAAAGCTGAAAAAGCTTTAAAATTGGACCATTTAACTCCCAGTTGAGTCTATACATAAAATAGGACACAAAAACACCCAGAAAACATGTTTTTCACACAAAAACACTTTAAAAACTTTGAAAAACATGGGTGATACAAATCACTTCCAAAAGCAAACAAAAAGAACAAAAATATTTTTGGTTTGAACCACATATGGTTGAGCACACACACATCACATTTGAGCATGTACAAACACACAAATGAAATAGGCATTCATTGAACATTAAACTTGTTTGTTGTGTGTGGGAATCAAGTGTGGAATAGTCCTTAGACCAAAGCGAAGCTTCAATGATCAATTCAAACGAGTCATACACAACTGATACGAAATCAAGTGGACTATCTCCATTATAGAAATGAGTATATATGACCTCCCACACATTAAATACATAACTCAGAAGCTTTTCATTTGGCTTCTACATAAAGCATAACAATTGGTCCATTTTATTTTGTATGGACAAAACATCTCATTTTAAGATAGGTGCTTGAAATTTATGATATTTCAATATTGATGATTAGCCTTTGGCTTTTTAAGCACCATAAAATTTACATCAAAAGAGTCGCTTTCCCTTTTTCCTAGTCAAATACTAGTATGTGCGACAGGCTTTTGCAGCTCAATATCTCTTTTCATTTTGAGATTTACATTTAGTGAGCTCTTTTTACAAAAACATAAAAATAAAGTGAGAAGAGATATAGACACAAGTCTATGCAAGTATCAAGACCAACAAGACTATTGACCAATCATTCATGACAAGCTTGAAGATCTATTTACAACAGTCACACATAGTTTTCAAGATTTCTTCCACATAGAAATAGGTGCATACATAACAAGCTAAGCTCATAAATGCACTACGCCATTAGTACGAAGGTACTAGACCAAACTCACATGAGATATGTGCTCAAACATATATAATCAAACTTTTTGAATTTTTCACTTTTTATGTGGTTTTGGACTTTTTACACACACAAAACAGAGACATAAAAGTAAGATCAAAACAAAGGCAATGCATATAAATAAATGCAACATGCACAAATGCATAAAGATATGGCATCTAATGCATGAAGGGTCCTACAAAGATCGAAAGAATTAGATCAAGGACCAAAAAAATAAAAACTCAACGATAGGAACCCTTCCTCATCCAAACGGAATGATTGTTTAGAATGAGTGTCTCAAGAAAGGTGAGACGAGGGTTGGGAGAATAAGAACCGGAGATGCACATAGTCAAGGAGTTAAGAGTATTAAACACTTTCTTTAACATGCTATTTTCACTCAAATCCGGTTTATCATGCAAAGCACAACTTCCAAGAAGCTCAAGTTTCTCTTTTCTTTTGATTCTTTTAAAAGCTTGAAACTTAGAGCAATGAGCTCTAAGATGACCAAGGGCACCACAATGGTGACAAACAATGTGTTTAGGTCCATTAGGTTTTTTGGAAATGGATTTAACTGTTGGGAAAAATCTGGTTTTGTATCTCATACAAAACGCACAGCGGAAGCAACAAAACACGGATCTACTTCAATCATGAAAGATAAACATGTAACCATGAATTCTAGAACAAAGAAAAGGAAGCGTACCTTGATGCAGTGAATTTCGAAACAAAAACTTGAGAAAACCTTTAATCTTCATCTCAATTCCATATGGTGCCCAAGATGTGTGGTCTCTCAATCAGTCTTTTGTACATAGACTCTCAAAGAAAAATCCTTCTTCTTCTTCTTGTGGAGAAAAACTTATTTCTTTTCTTTTTATCATACGTACATTAAAACTATTCTCATGGTTTCTTTATTTAATAACTCTTATTAAATAATGACTGATTATCTAATTGGGTTAGCCTTTTGGGCCTACCCAATTGGGCTTTAGTTTGTGGCTTGAGATGGGACCAAAGGGACCAATAAGACACTAACTCCAATGGGCCTTGGGCTTTTTCGTCAACTCTTGACAAGTCCAAAGTTACCATTAATTATATTCAATACCACTATAAGAATATAATTGCACTCTAGGCCTTATCTATAAATTATATTCCAAGACTTTATTATACATACAACCCCTTCATTAAAATATTCGTAGTAATACAAAGTCATGAAATGTTGACTGCCACTTTGTAGATTACTACATCTTAATCCTTGAGTACCCGGTTTAATCCTTTATGTTATTCATATATTTATGAAATCCAATTCCATAAATATATACTTTAGTAACTCCTTACTAAAGTGGTTGGGCCCAACACTCTGAATAACCAAACCCATTAAACTTATCTCAAGGGAATATTTTATATCTCTGTTAAGAGATTATGAATTCCATCTTGAGAATATATGTTCCATCAACACTAAATGCGGTTGCCCAACATACTGAGGTTTTGACCGTGACTAATAGATCTCACTCCTGATATATCAAAGCAACCTACATCTTATGATCAGGTCCATTATTCTCTCAGGATTTAGAGTTGATGTAAATAGAAGTCGTGAGATTTATTATTCATTTGACAGTCGTTAGGAGAATAATAAATCTCACAGCGGTCCAGTTCAATATGTCTTAACTCTTAAAACATATCAACATACCAACTAGAAGTCTCCACTTCCATGATCAAGACAAATCATTGTAGTTGATATGTTATAATCTTCGCAGATGAAACGCCCAATTTCATCACCAACTATGAACTAAAATTCTGAGTTTACAAAAAAACTTGTGATTTATATCTTCTATGACTAAATCACATAAATCACATACTATACATCTCATGGACTAAGATAATGTCCCATTAGTTCATAAATAAATAGTTTCATATAATTAAACAATTTAATTATTTATGACATGCCAATAAATTGGATTTTAGGGCAAAAACCCTAACATTAACAACTTGGTTTTGGTCTCTCTTCAACTTAGAACATTGAGGCCTTATATGACCAATCACACCGCCATGGTGGCAAGTTGGAACAAACTTAGATCCATCCAAAGCCTTAGGTAGAGACCTAAACAGAGGCTGTGGCTTAAGAGCCTTTCTCTCCACTTTTTGATTTCTTTTGTGTGGAGGAATGTACACCGATTTGTCCTTTGAGATAGAACAAACAATAGGAACAAAATCGGGTACCATAACATGATTGCAACAAATAGTTTCATCCCTTTTAATAGTAGGTTCTGCAATTAAACACTTGGCATGCATCTTAAGAGATTCATTTTCACATTTAAGATCATCAACAAGTTTGTTAGACAAAACAAGTTTAGCATCCAAGTCCATATTCAAACATTCAAACTCTTTCAGCTTTTCAAGAGAAATTTCATCAAGTTTTTTATATTTCTCAACCAATTTGTTTGATTCATTGAGCTTAGCAATCAAATCATCATTTTCACAAAATAACTTGCTCAAATCCTTATGAAACTTCTTAGCATTTTTCTTCAAGAGTTTAATGTTAGGAATATCAACAACACCCAAGGATTCAATTAACATGCCATCACAATTATGAGGATTAACACTCATAGAGGCATTTTCACAAACACATGGTATGTTACAATCAACAACATCCATAAAAGCATACAAAGCATTATCCATAGCAAAACACACAAGGGGTCAAGGATCACACTTAGGTAATGAAACCAAATCAAGTGTACTCGCTCTGATACCAATTAAAAGCTCGAAAATGTGTTGAAAACACAAGAGCTGTTTAGACCCCCAAATTAAAATTACAGCTTGGTTGATTTTACACTAACTTAATACTAAGTGCGGAATAGTGCAAACACAAGCGTATATGCAAGACAACTACTCTAATCCATAATTAAAGCAACACAGCAGTAAAAATGAAATAAACAAGAGTAGGGAAGAAGGATGCAAACAAAGATAACACCGAGACGTGTTATCGAAGAGGAAACCGAAGAACTCGGCGAGAAACCTCTCCGCTGCCCTCTAAGGGGAAATCGATCCACTAGACAATCAGTTGGGATACATGGGTTAGCAAGAGACCCTCCAAGCCTAATCTACCCGATGTACCTAAGCCCTCCAAGCTCCTACTCCAACAAGGCTTCTCGGAACCGTGTCTTGTCTAGCTCTCCGGATCCCGCAACAAGCTCCATGTTGCATCTACCATCTTTGGCTTCTTCCAATGCTTCCCAGCAACTCCAAAACACTCTCTGCACTCTAAATAGGTGTGGGTTGTGTTTGGGTACAAATCTCCTCTCAAGGTATGATAATAAGAGAGGGATGGAGAAGATGCTATAATGATTTCTCACTAAAGAGGAGTAGCTCTCTCTCAAAAGATGGGTGGGTGAGTTGTAGAAAACCTATCTAGGGTTTTTTCTCTCTGAATAGCCACACCAACATATGTGGGTAATGAGGGTATATATAGAGTGGGCAAGGATAGAGTGTATCAAAAATGACAGTTTAGCCAAACAGAGCATTTCGCGGGTATCTCACGGGAAGGCCTTACCAGCGAGATAATCGCGAAACACAGCTATCTCCATATGTCCTAACTCTTCGCATTCCAGCATGTGCAAGGCATATGTGTCACTTCGCGGGAAGCTAAGTCACGACATACCCGCGAAAAATCTTCAGTCTTCAAATGCTTGAGTTTTCACACACTCTCTCTCTCACACACAACTCTTACAATTAAATCCCACAATAAATACAGGGTACAAAAGATTGAATAAAATTACAATCAAATTTGGTACAGAATAAAAGCCAACAAAATATATAGTTGTAAATAACAACTTTAAAGTAGAGATTCCTAATCCTCTCAAGGAATCACTTGTTTCGAGTGTAATGGACAAGGACACTTCAAAAAGGAATGTCCCAACTATTTGAAGTCCAAAGGAAAGGTCTATGCCATTACTTTGAGTGATTCGGACTCATCAAACTCCGACTCTGAGGATAGCTATGATGGAGAAGGAAACTACTCCGCATTTATGGCCATTGAGCATGTTGAGTCCAAAGATGTCCTGAATCAACTTGTTCAAGAACTTGGAGAACATTGCGATGAAGAATCCTTAGGGATTGTTGAGGAATCAGATGCTGAAGAGGATGAGAATACATCTAGTCTTCAAGAGAATTATACCCTGCTCCTTGAAAAGTCAGAAGAGTATGCAAAAGTAGCAAAGGCAACTGTGAAAAAGATGAAGAGAGCTGAGGAGGATTACAAAAGTCTCCTAGTCAGATATAAAAAGGCAAAGTGTGAGATTGAGACATTAAATGGCGAGATTTTAGAATCTTACACTAAAGTGAGATTCCTTGAGCAAGAGGTAGTGCAAACTCATGCCAAGATAGAGAGAGTCTCCTCTCAGAAGTTAGAAGATGTTATATCATCTCAAAAACCTTCCTCAGACAAGTCCGGGTTGGGATACACCGGAGGGAGTTGCTCATCAGCAAAAGTCACCAAAGAAGTAAAGTTTGTAAAGACTAAAGAGACGGTTGTAGAAGAGCCTACTCCTGAGAAAGTTAAGGAGTTAAAGAAGAAGAATGTGATTGAGTAACGGATGGTGAATAAGCCCTGAAATCAATCTGTGGGCAAACATGAAACCAGAGGAAGATCAATCCCAAGATCACAACGGGGTCCTAGGACGGATTATGTTTGTCATTATTGCGGATTGCAAGGACATACCAGACCTAACTGTCAAAAGCTAAGAGCAGACAATAGTGCAAGCGCACCTCGCTCACGGGGAAGAAGAAATGACATGAGATCTTGGGGTGGTGATCAACCAAGAAGTCAAAACCATGATCCAGGAATGATGGACATGATGAAGATGATCGGTGCCTTCACCAATTGCTTGGAAAGCTTCATACGAAGGTTTGAAAGTCCTAACTCTCGTGCCCAATCCGTCAAAGATATCACCCCAAATGCACATGGCGTGTGGGTGACGAAGGGTACTCATGCATAAGCATTGCAACATGTCCATGCATTAATACTTCCCATATTTTGTGTATATGCTTGGTTGTTTTGCTTCTTGCAAGTTTGAGTTGGATATTTTTGTTTGTGAGTTTTGGTTAAATTGTTTTTTTTTTTACTTTGCTGATTTTGTTTTGATCAATCTTTATTTTTCTTGTGTCAAAAATTCAAAAACACATAAAAAGTAGAAAATCCAAAAAGTTTGATCAACTTTGTTGAGTTTTGTCTCAAAGCATGTTTTACCTTGTACCTTTGTACTGATGGCTTTGTGCATCTACGAACTTAGCTTGTTCCCTATGCACTCATATCATTGTGGGAGAAATTCTGAAATTTATGTGACTGTTGTAAATAGATCTTCAACCTTGTCATGAATGATTAGTGAATGGTTTTGTTGATCTTGAGACATGCATAGACTCATGCCTATATATCTTCCCACTCTTTATTTTTTTTGTTTTTTGCTTAAAAGAGCTCTCAAAATATAAATCTCCAAATGAAAAGAGATATAGAGCTGCAAAAGCCTGTCGCACATACTAGTTTTTGACTAGGAAAAAGGAAAAGCAACCAAAATAAAAAATGTATGATACCCAAAAAGCCAAAGGCTAACTCATCAATTGAAATATCAAAAATTTCAAGCATCTATCTCACAATGAAATTTTCTTTGCTCAAAAAGTGCAAATGATATGTTGAATATGGAGTCAAATGAAAGTTTCAAAGAAATGTAATCAAGTTTATGTGGGAGGTCATATATGCATGTTTCTATAATTGAGATAGGTCACATTATCTAGTACTAATTGTGTATGTCTTGATTGAATTAATCATTGAAGCTTCACATTGGACTAAGGGCTATTTTATTTTTGATATCCACACACAACACACAAGTCTATGTTCAATGAATTCCATATTCATTTGTGTGATTGTACTTGACTAAATGTGTTTTCACGTACTTAATCTCTGTTTGATCAAACACAAAAAGATTTTTGAGTGTTTTTAGTTGTTTTTGGAAAGAATTTTGTTTTTACAAAAATATCAAAAATTTCAAAAGCTGTTTCCCCTGTTTTGGCGACTAAGTCGCGGGTTAACCCAATCGCAAGCCCTAATCGCGAGCCCACTCAGAGATTTTTCGTGGCTTACTGGCGAGTCACTACCCCAGTCGCGAAAAAGACTTAGAAAATTTTTCAAAATTTGAGTTTTGCATTTTTCGCGGCTCAGTTTAGCGACTTGTTCGCGGGTGGAAGGTCCAATCACAAGGTTACTCAGAGATTTTTGCGGCTCAGCTCGTAACTCCCTTGCGGGTAGATCTTCCAGTCGCGAAAAACACTTAGAAGATTTTTCAAGAATCTTGTTTACATAGTGTTTCGCGGCTTACCTTGGCTACTTACTGGCGACTTGATCGAGTCGCGAAAAATGCGTATTTTGCGCTTTTAAGTCTGATTTCAAAAAATTTTCAGTTTTCCCTCAAAATCAATTGACTGTTCATTGTCTTCTCAACTTTTCTCTCTGGAACACTCCGTGTTCTCTCTTGGGAAATCTTCGTTTCTGCACCATTCTTCAAGAAAAAGGTATGGATTTTCTTGTTTCCACTTCATATTTCATGTTTTTACTGTTATTTTCTTGAATCTGTGAATGGTGTTGGTGCCATTACGTTTTGAGAAAAAGCATGTTCGTTCATGTCTCTGTTTCATTCTGATTGAGAGTTATTTCGTTGAGTGTTGATGCTTCTGAGTACTTATTGTTTATATTACTTGTGTTTATGGAGTTTTGTGCTTTATGGCATATGATTTATTAATTTAAATCTGTTTCTTACTCTATGATTTTGTAAAATCTCTCTGATTTGCATTCTCATTTGAATCTAATCAAATTGTTATTGGTACCCGGTGGTATTGGATTTGGTACTTTGTTGTGTGTTTGCTCTTTTATAGATGTTTCGACGATCCTCCAAAGGAAAAGAGGTTATGACAGAAGTGGTAACATTACCTGTTGCAAAACGAACACGTTCTTCATCACAGCCATCTACTGAACTCAATAGTGAGTTATTCAGAACTCCTCAGCACCTATATGCTTACTCAAGCATTTTTGACCAAGAAACTCCTATAGTGGAACGGGAGGTTAGATTTGACACTTTGGAAACCACTTTTGTCCCTTGGATCTTCGAGGTAAAAGATTGGGCAAAATTATTTGGAAATTTTGTTGATCCAATGATGGAACTAGTGAAGGAGTGTTTCGCCAACACAGTTGACCTTGAAAGTGAACTACACTGTATGGTAAGAGGAACGGAGTTCATCATTAGTCTGGACACCATAGCTGAACTTCTTAAAATCATTAGACCTAAGAATGCCGACCTAACTCCTTATGATGATCGCACTCTAGTGATTCAGGACATTCTCCAAGTTCTTGGTCCTGGCCATGACATCTCAAGGACCGGCACATCCATAAGTACTACCAAGTTTTCACCTAAGTTGACAACATTGAAGCTGATCATGTATACCAACCTCTATCCGTTGACCAACACGGTGTATATCAACCTTGGAAGGGCTCAATTTCTATGTGATCTCATCACAGACACCACCATTGACATCTGTGCCCATATTTTTTATATCATAAGACAACGATTCGAACAGTAGCACGAGGGTGCCTTCCATTTTGCAATCTCATTATGAAATTCATTCTAAGTGAAGGTGCTACTCCTCCCTCAGTTAGGAAAATAATTGCTCATCCTCGACCAATTTCTATGTCCACTCTATAAGCTAGCAGAAGTCATTCATCCAAAACTCCAAAGAGTGCACATTTCTCTCCTGCTACTCCTTCTACTCCTGAGCCAGATTCACATGGACATGCCACCCATGTATCACAACAACCTAGCACTACACAAGCACAGTCTGCCCCTCAACCTGATAGGTTGGAGATGCTCTTTGAGAACCTCCACAAGCGCCTTGAGGAATTGGAAAAGACTCTCAGTGATGGCCAGAGAGAGTAGTCAGAGAGATTGGCAGCCATACAGGACCAGATCAATGTTTTAATAGCTCAAGTTGATGGCATTTTCACCAAGTTACAACAGTAACCCTTTGGCCATCTCGGTCAAAAAGGGGGAGAATTTTTGGGCCAGCACTTGAGGGGGAGTGCTTATTTAAGGGGGAGTTTCATAATCCTTCCTGACATTGTCTATAGTTTTGTTACTATGGTTTGGATAACTATTGTTTGTACCGATTTGATACAATGTGGTTTTGGGTTATTGTTTGGATTTACTCATATCTCTTGAATGTTTTTTAATTTATATATTGATGATGTTATTCAGTCTATTGTGTTTTGTTTTTGTTTGTACCCATGTTGCTTTTGTAAGCTTTAAGGGTTTGTTTCCATGCACTTATGCTGTTTGTAGGCTTTTATGGTTTGTACCATGCAATGCAATCTCTTTGCTTTGTAGCCTTGCTTTGTGCCTTATGTACTTGATGTTAAATGCTATGCATTTCAATTCAGTACATCACTCTTGTGCTCTTGTAGGATTGTTCCTAGATGCATATATGTTTATATGCATTGGTTGAGTGTCTTGCAAATGATACTCTTCAATTGAGCTTATCACTTTGCATGTCCGGATGTTCATTCCTTGTGTGAATGAGCATAGTAATCACTTTTGTATAGTGATTGCTTGTTTGATCTTGCCATGGTCTATTGCTTTATTCCATTTTGCTTGATCATGATATTATTGCTCCATATGCATTTCAAGTTTTTCTGCATACAATAATATTATTGTGTTGTTGTTTTTCAGGAGTTACTTGTTCATATGTTCAAGAGTGTTTTAGAATCTAGAGTTAGGTGTGAGTGAGTTTCGCTCAACTGTTCCCAACTCTCGCTTTAAGTCTAAAGTCTGTTGTAGGGTTTTGTCATGGAATAGCAAAGGGGGGAGATTGTAAGGTTGAATTTAATCAACCATCTTGTTCGCTTTATTCCGTGCCAATTTGCTTGTAATTCAGCAATTAGTAACCCTGTATTTAGGTGGGATAATTGTAAGGGTAGTGTGTGAGAAGATGTGAAGAAATGCTCAAGATTGTGCAAAGAAATAGAAACTCGCGACTAGATCTCCGGGTGACTCGCGGCTTGCAAATCACCAGAAGTTACACATTTGCCAAGCATGTCAGAAGCTGAAGAGTTGCACCAGCTGTTGCACTGCAAGACAAAAGTCCTAGACTAGCCAAGCCGTTAGCTCGCAGCTTGAACTCACTATTCAACCTAGTCGCGAGGTCAAGTCGCCAATCAGCCCTGTTTGGGGAAAACTGACTCTTCGCATTCCTTTCTCACCCCACTATATATAGACCCTTATACCCACTAAATTGAGAGAGCTTACAGAGAGAATTTTGTTAGAGAAACCTTAGAGAAACACAAGATTGATTCATCAACAATCTTTACCTTAGAGACTTTACAAATTCCTCTACTTTCTTCCTCTCCATTGTCATACCCTTGAGAGGTCTTTAGCCAAATCCTTATCTCACCACACCCACGTCTGTGAGAAGGTTTATTTGGTGCTGTTTGGTAAGCAGTTATGAAGGAACCAATCTACATTGGTTGATGCTATGGTCTAGTAGCGGAATCCAGAAAGCTAAAGAAGAAATAGGTTTGGCGTAACCTCGTTAGAGCAAAAAACTTGGAGGGCTTAGGTACTTGGGTAGATTAGGCTTGGAGGGTCTTCTGCTGTTCATGTATCCCAACTACATTCTTTAGTGGATTATTCACCGCTTGGAGGGCGGCAGAGAGGTTTTACGCCGAGGGCTTCAATTTCCTCTTCGATAACACATCGTGTGTTTGCAGCTTCCCTTCCTTTATCTTTGCCTTATATTTACTACTGTGGATGTGTTTATATTTGGCTTAGACTATTTATCAATTCTGTGTTTGGCTTATGTTCATATTCCGCACTAAATTGTTTGATAATAAGCTTGAATTGATAATTTGTAATTTGGGGTCTAAACGTTCAAAGGTGTTTCATACCCATTTTAAACATTTAGCATGTTTCTTTTACAAGCTTTAGTGTGTACTTGTTATTGTTGATCTTACATTATTTGTTCTGTTTTTTAGTGTGTTCAAAAATTCAAAAACCCATAAAAATTGAAAATTTTCAAAAAGTTTGATCGCTTGTGTTGTGTTTATCACATGTGAGTTTGGCCTAGTACCTTCATACTAATGGCATAGTGCACTTACGAGCTTAACTTGTTATGTATGCACATATATCTGTGTGGAAGAAATCTTGAAAACCATGTGTGATTGTTGTAAATAGATCTTCAAGCTTGTCATGAATGATTGGTCAATAGTCTTGATGGTCTTGATACTTGCATAGACTTGTATCTATATCTCTTCCCACATTTAATTTTATGTTTGTGCAAAAGAGCTCACCAAATGTAAATCTCAAAATTAAAAACAGATTATGAGCTGCAAAAGCCTGTCACACATACTAATTTTTTACTAGGAAAAAGGGAAAGCGACTTTTGTATTGAAATGTATGGTGCTCAAAAAGCCAAAGGCTAACTCTCAATGTTGAAATATCAAAAATTTCAAGCACCGATCTCAAAAAGAGATGTATTACCCAAAAAGGATCAAATGTTATGATTTATGCAGAAGCAAAATGAAAAGCTTCTAAGTTTTGTAATCATTTTCTTGTGGGAGGTCATATATGCTCATTTCTATAATTGAGATAGTCCACTTGACTTAGTACCAGTTATGTATGACTTGATTGAATTGATCATTGAAGCTTCACTCTGATCTAAGGACTATTCCACATTTGATACTCACCCACAACACACAAGACTTTGATTCAATTAATGCTTATCTCATTTGTGCGATTGTACATGTTCAAATGTAATGTGTATGCTCAATTACTTATTGATCAAACCCAAAAATATTTTTGAGTGTTTTATATGTTTTTGAAAGTGATTTTATATTTTTCGTGTTTTTAGTTTTTGTTCAAAATGTATTTTTATGCTTTTCTTCAAAAACTCGTTCAGAGGCAGTTTCGCGAGATGCTCGCGGCTTAGAGCTTCTCGCGAAACCAGCTTAAGGGAAATAATTTTTTTTTTCAAGTTCATACAGAAAGTCTCGTGACTGTCTGTTGAGTATTTTGTGACTAGATCCTTGTCACGAAATGAGTTTTAGGCAAAAATTGGAAAACACAAGTTTCATACAGAGGCTATCGCGACTGTTTCGCGACTAAAAGCTTCTCGTGAAAGCTTTTGTGCTTCAATGGTGTTTTTCGTGACTAATCTCGCGATTGTCTAACCCGCGTAAATGCGTGTTTTCAGTTTTATAAGGCAGATGTGACAGTTTTTCAAACACTCTATATTTTCCATCGCCTTGTCTCTCTCGAACCACTCTCAACCCAAAACTATTTTTCACTCAAACCCCATCGTTTTCAAGAGTGTTTTTTGCAAAATCAACATCAAGGTATGTTTTCTAAAACATTCTTTTTATTTTTGTCTTAAATTATGCATAAATTAACTTAGGTTTTCAAAATTTGGGGATTTTCAAAAAAGGGTTGGGATTTTTAATTTTAAGCAAAATTTCTTCAAATCTTTGATTAGGCTGAGTCCCATTTGGTTTTTGTGCATCTATGTTGGCCCTTTGTGGCAATCTAAACATGTATTGAGGCAGATTTCATCATGTTCATGCATTGTTCATTTGTGTTGTTCATTATTGCATACTATGTGTTTGACAGAATGTCCATGTGACATTTTTGTGTTGTATTGGACTTAAATGAGTTCCATTGCTTGGGTTAACTCTTGATTGAACATGTTTGAAGTTTTTTGGTCAATGGGTGTGCATTTTACACACTTTGCCCAATTTGTGCCTCAATGCTATGCCAAGCACCTTCTCAGCACACACTAGGCACTCACAAGGCACACCTCATGCATCACCTGCTGCACATACATGCAAAGTCATTTTATTCTTGCATTTTGCTCATTTTTACATTGTTTATCACTGATAGCATGCTGTTTTAACTATGTTATGCTCTGTTTTAAGCATTTTTATTTATGTTTTGGACTAACTTGAATCTAATCAAGTTTTGTGGTCTGTTTTGTGTTGGTTGCACATGTTTCCTTTCTCTGTTATCTGTGTACATGTGCAGATATCTCCTACCAAACATTCAGCAACCAAGAAATCCTACAAGCGCGCTCTTACAGATTTTAACAACTTCAAATCTGTTGAGGCAGATATGACTTACAATGACTACTACAAGCGAGCCACAATAATTATGGAGAGAGTTGTCCAATTGTATACCCTTGGAGACACTTTCATTCCTGATGTGTTCAAGGAGAGGACATGGACGAAGCTGTTAACTCCAAGCGGAAACGTATACCCGAAAATCATTAAAGAGTTCTTTTCAAATGCTAGTGTGGACGGAGACCACATTAAATGCTGGGTGAGACACAAGGAGTTTGCGATTACAAGAGATTCAATCCAAGACTTTCTTGAAGTTCGTCCACCTTCACAGCTAATCACTATCCAGTATAATGATCGTCTAGAATCAATTGAGGAAATGGTAAATATTCTCGGGGGTACACCAACCAAGAAGTCCATGAACATAATTATGTTCAGTCTAGAGATAAGAGCTCTTGTTTATGTGATGATCCACAATTTGTATTAAGTCACCAACCTGACAACACTGTTCGGTCCAAGGATAATCTTCTTGTATGATCTCTTCACTCACAAGGAGATTGATATTTGTGGGCACATTTTCCATCTCTTGACCAAAAGCATTGAGAAGCGGAACTCCAGAACAGTTATGTCATTTCCCTCTCTCATTATAGACCTCATTGCAAAGGCAAAGCTCAAACTTCTGAGCGGTCTCACTATTATGCATAGAGATTACCCTATTAGTGCACACATGGCGACTCGAAGCATAGCTTACATTTGAGGATCCAGAACTGGTGTCTCTTCAATACCAAGGGATCGTGTTGAGGAAGAGGGTGGTGACACTAAAGAGGAGATTGATAGATTCACCACTGCTCTAGAGTCTTCAAGTCAGCCATCATCTTCAGCACCAGCACGACGACAAGAAAGACTTGATCACCTTCTTGCTAGAGTAGAGCAGATGTTTACCGTGCTTGACTCCCGTGTGTAGCACACCGCGGACCAGTTTGCCTATATCCAGGGTCAGATCACTATAGTATCTTCACAAATTGAGGATTTATCCATGGCACAGGGATCAGATTCAGAGTCTGACCAGTTCTAGCCTCTTTCGCCATTCCTGTTAAAAAGGGGGAGAAAATTTTAAGGGGGAGCTTGCACAGCTTGAGGGGAGCATAGCTTAGACCTTAGATACATTGGTTCATTCAGGTAGTTTAGCTTTATTTATCTTTGGTTTAAACTGTTTTAGTGTATATAACTCTTGTTTAGTTGTCTTTACTGCTTTTATTTAAAGTTTAAGTACTCTGTTTTTAATTTCAGTATATATTCAATATTTGTGTTTATCTCAATGCTTTGTAGCATTTCTTTTGTACTTTTAGATGTTGATTATATATCTTAAGTACCTCACTCTTGTACCCTAGTAGGTTATTGTTTCCTAGATGCAAATACTTCGTGTATTTTGCATTGGTTGAGTGTTGGACATGCAATTGATCCTTGTGATTGATCTTCATTGCATTGCGTGTCCGGATGAGCATTTACTAGCTAAATGTTCAATGTAGTCATTCTCTAATGACTTTTCTTGTTTGATCAAGATATGCTTACATTTTTATAGTACTTACAAACTTGATCGTATTTTACTTGCTCATGTATGTACCATGTATTCAACTTGTCATAAGCTTAATGAAAGTTTTGTTTGCGTGCAAGTGTTTCGGTTTACAGGTATATACGTGCAAGTGCTTCACAGCTTCTAGAATAGGTGTGAGTGAGTTTTGCCACTGTTCCCAAACTCACGTCTAAGTCTAGAGTCTGTTTTAAGGGTTTTGTCACGGAATAGCCAAATTTGATTGTAATTATGTTCAATCTTTTATACCCTGTATTATTTGTGGGATTTCTTTGTAAGGGTTGTATGAGAGAGAGTGTGTGAAGACTCAAGGCATGAATACTAAAGCTATTTTCGTGGGTAGCTTGCGACTAAGCATCCCGCGAAGTGAAGCATGTGCCCTGCACATGACTGGAATGCACAGAGTCAGGATAGGATGGAGACAGTTGGTTTTCACGAGTATCTCGCGGGTAAGGCTTTCCCGCAAAACACCCGCGAAACATTCTATTTTGCCAAATTGTCCTACCTGATACATACTTTCTGTACCCACACTATATATGCCCACATTACCCATAGATGTTAAAGAGTGCTTTTGAGAGAAAACCCTAGCCACAAACCTTGAGAGTTAGAGATTGTTATACCCACATTTCTCTACACAATTGCTTATGGATTTTCCTCAACTCTTACATCTCCATTTCTATACCATTGAGAGGTTGATAGCCTAAACACTTACCACACCCTTTTAGAGTGTTTAATGAGGTTTTGGTGTTGCTGGGAAGCATTGGAAGAAGCCAGGCTTTGGCGGATGCAATCGAGCGTATTGCGAGATCTGGAGAGCTAGACAAGATATGGTTCCGAGAAGCCTTGTTAGAGTAGGAGCTTGGAGGGCTTAGGTAAATCGGGTAGATTAGGCTTGGAGGGTCTCTTGCTAACCCATGTATCCTAACTGATTGTCTAGTGGATTGATTACTGCTTGGAGGGCAGCAGAGAGGTTTTTCACTGAGTTCTTCGATTTCTTCTTTGATAACACATCGGTGTGTTATCTTGTGTTTGCAACTTTCTTCCCTACTCTTCTACATTCGATTTTACTGCTGTGTTGTTATGATTATGGATTAGATTAGCTTGTTTGTTTATCCGCTCGTATTTACACTATTTCGTAATTAGTATTAAGTTAGTGTAAAATCAATCGAGCCGTAACTTTAATTTGGGGGTCCAAATAGCTCTTGTGTTTCCACACATTTTGAACTTTCAAGGACAACCTTTCTGGACTTGGATGACACTATGGACAAACTAGAGATGGCCCAATTTTTGGTTCACCATCAGTTGCCCCTTTGTCCAAGGGTCGCCCTAAACACTATGGTATGACTGCTTATTCTTGACACGAGTCAACTTTTTAATGGTCAATAGATATGCCACGTGTCATCCTTGCTCTAGTTGAATTATTTGTTTCATATCGTGCCACATGTCACAATCACATTGGTTGGCTTGTCACATCGATTTATTTTTCGAGGAAATGCCATGTGTCAGCTTTTGGTTGGTTCGCATTGCTTCATTGACACACCTCTGGGCCCTATAAATATGTACATTCTCTCTCTTACCCTTTACTGTTCTGATAATTTCCATTCTGCCATTTCGTCTAAGAGCTTCATCTAGTCATCCTTGCCTCTATTTTCTCGTCAAGTACGTTCTTTCCTTCATCCTTAGGTTTTCGTCTATTCATTCTTCTAAACATGTTTACGTCTAGTGGTAGTACTGAGAGAGAAATAGATGAGTACTAGGACTTGTCCCTTGGAAGTGATGGTAGTTACGAGATTAGTAGTGAGAGTAGTACTAGTAGTAGTAGTGATATTAGTTTCCAAGAAAAGCATTATTCGTCTAGGGTTCGTGGTTTTCCCTAAAAGGAATTCCAAGAAATGCAACATAGGAAGGCTTCTGGGGCTAAGGCTAGCTCATCTAGAAGGAGTAGATCACCTAGTCCTCAAGACGAAAAAGAGGAAGAAAATGCAATCTATAGTTATGCCCTTAAGCTAGCATCTACTCTAGACGTGAGTAAGTTGAATACTCTTGTAGGTAGGTATCAAATTCCTAGTGAATTTGGGCCTCGTCTACCTGAAAGGGGAGAATGATGTTGTTCTCCATTTTTAGGTTTTGGTGTATATACTTCTTACCTGTTAGCAGGTTATAGGTTTCCTCTTAATTCCTTTTATAGAGGTCTCTTCCATAGGTTGGGTATTGGACCAAACCAGCTCAATCCTAATGGATGGAGTGTTGGAAAATCTGGTTTTGTATCTCATACAAAACAACAAGGAAGTAACAAACACGAATCAACTTCATTCATGAGAGATAACATGTAACCTTGAATTCAAGAACAAAGAATAGAAAGCGTACATTGATGCTGTGAAATTCAAAACCATGACTTAAGAATACCTTTAATCTTCATCTCAATTCCACATAGTGCCCAAGAAGTATGGTCTTTCAATCAGTCCTTTTGTACATTGATTCTCAAAGAAAGTTCTACTTCTTCTCCTTGTGGAGAAAAATTGATTTATTTTCTTTTCATCATACATACACTCTAACTACCTTAATAGTTTCTTTATTCAATAACTCTTATTAAATAAAAACTGATTATCTAATTGGGTTAACCTTTTGGGTCTACCCAATTGGGCTTTTAATTTGTGGCTTGAGATGGGACCAAATGGAACAAATAAGACTCTAGCTCCAACAGACCTTGGGCTTTTTTGTCAACTCTTGATAAGTCCAAAGTTACCATTAATTATATTCAATACCACTATAAGAATATAATTGCACTCTAGGCCTTATTAATAAATTATATCTCAAGACTTTATTATACATGCAACCCCTTCATAAAAATATTCGTAGTAATACAAAATCATTAATATAAACTGCCACTTTGAAGATTACTACATCTTAATCCTTAAGTACCCGGTTTAATCCTTCATGTTATTCATCATATATTTATGAAATCCAATTTCATAAATATATACTTTAGTAACTCCTTACTAAAGTGGTTGGACCCAACACTCTGAATAACCAAACCCATTAAACTTATATCAAGGGAATATTTTATATCTCCGTTAAGAGATTATGAATTCCATCTTGAGAATATATGTTCCATCAACACTAAATGCGGCTGCCCAACATACTGAGGTTTTGACTGTAACTTATAGATCTCATTCCTGATATATCAAAGCAACCTACATCTCATGATCAGGTCCATTATTCTCTTAGGATTTAGAGTTGATGTAAATAGAAGTCATGAGATTTATTATTCATTTGACAGTCGCTAGGAGAATAATAAATCTCACAGCGGTCCAGTTTAATATGTCTTAACCCTTAAGACATATTGAGAATATTTTACATCTCCGTTAAGAGATTATGAATTCCATCTTGAGAATATATGTTCCATCAACACTAAATGCGGCTGCTCAACATACTGAGGTTTTGACTGTAACTTATAGATCTCATTCCTGATATATCAAAGCAACCTACATCTCATGATCAGGTCCATTATTCTCTTAGGATTTAGAGTTAATGTAAATAGAAGTCATGAGATTTATTATTCATTTGACAGTCGTTAGGAGAATAATAAATCTCACAGCGGTCTAGTTCAATATGTCTTAACTCTTAAAACATATCAACATATCAACTAGAAGTCTCCACTTCCATTATCAAGACAAATCATCTTAGTTGATATGTTATACTCTTCGTAGATGAAATGCCCAATTTCATCACCGACTATGAATTAAAATTTTGAGTTTACAAAGAACTTGTAATTTATATCTTCTATGACTAAAACACATAAATCATATACCATCTCATGGACTAAGATAATGTCCCATTAGTTCATTTATAAATAGTCTCATATAATTAAACAATTTAATTATTTATGACATGACAATAAATTAGATTTTAGGGCACAAACCCTAACATGGAGGACGATAGTAGCCATGCAAGTGTTATGGCATAAGGCGCTTGAGGGGAACTATCCAATTACAGTGGATGAATTCCTTTATTGCTATAAGCCCTAAGAGATTAAACAGTCTGCTAGTTTTTACCAGTTCTTGTTTAGGGGCCTCCAATTTAGTATGATTAAGGGTTGTAGTTCTTCTGATAGGCTTTGGAAGAAAGAATTCTTTTTTATTTTTGGGAACTGGGCTGGAAACCCAACTGATGTAAATAACACCCCCCTTCCTCCTTTTACCAGTGCCCTAGGTCATCTTCGTCCTGAGGGTATGTCTTTCTTCCTTTCTTCTATTTATTTTACTCAACCTTTTTTTTTCCAAATAACCTTCTCTTATGTTGGTGCAGCTATCACTCATCCACACTTGGACAATTTTCATTTGGAATGTATTGATAGAGCTCATGCTTATCTTGAGAGGTCCTTCCATAGCTTGGTTCCTTCCTAACTACTTCCCAACAATACCAAATAAGCCTTCTCACAGACATGGGTGTGGTGAGATAAGAATTTGGCTAAAGGCCTCTTAAAGGTATATCAATGGAGAGCAAGAGAATAGAGGAATTTGTAGAGTCTCTAAGGTTAAGATTGTGGATGAATCAATCTTGTATTTCTCTAGTGTTTCTCTCACAAAATTCTCTCTGGAAGCTTTTTTTAATATGGTGGATATAAGGGTATATATATAGTAGGGTGAGAAAAGAATAAGAAGAGACAGTTTTTGCCAAACAGGGTAAATTGGCGGCTTGGTCTCGCGGCTTGTCCAAGTCGTGAGTTCAAGTCATGACATAACGGCCTGGCCAGCCTGAGCTTTTGTCCTGTAGTGTGACAGCTAGCGCAACCCTTCAGCTTCCCTGTGTGCATCTCACGTGCCTGCATTTGGCGGCTTGCCAGTCGCGATCCACCCGCGAGTCCTAGCCGCGAAGCTCTGCTTCTTTGCACATACTTGAGCTTTTCTTCACATCTTCTCACACACTACCTTTACAATTTTCCCACCTAAACACAGGGTTACTAAGTGCTAAATTACAAGCAAAATTGGTTACGGAATAAAGCCAATAAGATGGTTGATTACATTCAACCTTACACTTTTCTCACCATACCCATATCCGTGAGAAGGTTTATTTGGTGCTGTTGGGAAGCAGCTAGGAAGGAACCAATTCACATTGGTTGATGCTATGGTCTAGTAGCGGAATCCAGGAAGCTAAAGAAGAAATAGGTTCGGCATAACCTCGTTGGAGCAAGAAGCTTGAAGGGCTTAGGTACATTGGGTAGATTAGGCTTAGAGGGTCTTCTGCTATTCATGTATTCCAACTACATTTTTTAGTGGATTATTTACCGCTTGGAGGGCGGCGGAGAGGTTTAACGCCAAGGGCTTCGGTTTCCTCTTTGATAACACATCGTGTGTTGTCCGTGTATTTGCATCTTTCTTCCTTTATCTCTGCCTTATATTTACTGCTGTGGATATGTTTATATTTGGCTTAGATTGTTTATCAATTCTGTATTTGGCTTATGTTCATGTTCCGCACATTAATTGTTTGATAATAAGCTCGAATTGATAATTTGTTAATTGGGGTCTAAACGTTCAAGGGTGTTTCATACCCTTATTGAACTTTCAATTGGTATCAGAGCGGGTACACTTGTTTTGGTCTAAATACCTAAGTGCGATCCTGACCCCTTGTGTTTATTTGCCATGGATTGTGCTATGTATGCCTCTTTGTATGATTTGGTTAGTGATAAATGTAACATGCCACGTGTTTGTGAAAATACCTCTACGAGTGATAATCCTCATGATTGTAATGCTATGTTACATGAATTTTTGGATGTTGTTGATATTCCTAACATCAAACCCTTAAAGAAAATTGCTAAGAAGTTTCAAAAGAATTTGAGCAAGTTACTTTGTGAAAAGGATTATTTGATTGCTAAGCTCAATGAATCCAATAAATTGGTTAAGAAATATAAGAATCTTGTTGAAAATTCTCTTGAAAAGCTGAAAAAGTTTAAATGTTTGAATATGGACTTGGATGCTAAACTTGTTTTGTCTAACAAACTTGTTGATGATCTTAAATGTGAAAATGAATCTCTTAAGATGCATGCCAAGTGTTTGATTGCTGAACCTATTGATAAAAAGGATGAAAATATTTGTTGCAATCATGTTGTGATACCCGATATTGTGCCTATTGTGTGTTCTAACCTAAAGGACAAATCGATGTACATTCCTCCATACAAAAGAAATCAAAAGGTGGAGATAAAGGCTCCTAAGTCAAAGCTTCCGTTTAGGTCTCAACCTAAGGCTTTGGATGGATCTAAGTTTGTTCCAACTTGCCACCATTATGGTGTGATTGGTCATATAAGACCTCAATGTCATAAGTTGAAGAGAGAACAAACTCATGTTGCTAGATCCCTACACAAAAAGCCTAGTAGACCTAAACGCATTGTTTGTCACCATTGTGGTGCCTTTGGTCATCTAAGACCTCAATGCTCTAAGTTTTATGCTTTTAAAAGAATCAAAAGAAAAGATAAACTTGAGCTTTTTGAAAGTTGTGCTAAAAAGAGTAAACCGGTTTTGAATGAAGATAGCATGTTATTTAAGAAATTGTTCAATACTCTTAACTCCTTGACAATGTGCATCTCCGGTTCCCATTCTTCCAACCCTCGTCTCACTTCTAATGAGGCACTCACTCCAAACAATTGTTCCGTTTGGATGAGGAAGGGTTCCTATGGTTGAGCTTTTGCTCTTTTGGTCCTTGATCTAATTCTTTCGATCTTTGTTGGACCCTTCATACATTAGATACGTCATTGTCATGCATTTGTGCATCTTGCATCTCTTTATTTGCATTGTTTTGGTTTTATTTTTTATCTTACTTTTATGTCATTGTTTTGTGTGAGTAAAAATCCAAAATCACATAAAAAGCAAAAAATTCAAAAAGTTTGATCGTATATGTTTGAGCACATATCACATGTGAGTTTTGCCTTGTACCTTTGTACTAATGGCTTTGTGCATTTACGAGCTTAGCTTGTTCTTTATGCGCTTATATCTTTGTGGGAAAAATCTTGACATCTTTATGTGATTGTTGTAAATCGATTTTCAAGCTTGTCATAAATGATTAGTCAATAGTCATGTTGGTTTTGATACATGCATAGACTTGTGCCTATCTATCTTCCTACCATTTATTTTTGTTTTTTCTTAAAAGAGTTCACCAAATGTAAATCTCCAAATGAAAAGAGACATTGAGCTGCAAAAGCCTGTCGCACATACTAGTATTTGACTAGGAAAAAGGGAAAGCGACTTTTATGAAATTGTATGATGGCCAAAAAGCCAAAGGCTTGTTCATCAAATTAAAATATAAAAAATTTCAGGTATCGATCTCAAAATGAGATGTATTGATTCAAAATGATAAAATGTTATGAGTTGTAAGGAAGCCAAATGAAAAGCTTCAAAGATATGTAATCATTTTCTTGTGAGAGGTCATATATGTTCATTTCTATAACTGAGATAGACCACCTGTCTTAGTACTAGTTATGTATGACTTGATTGAATTGATCATTGAAGCTTCATTCTAGACTAAGGATTATTCCACACTACACACACATAACACACATGCCTAATGTTCAATGAATGCCTTATTCATTTGTTCAATTGTACTTGTTTAAATGTGATGTGCATGTGCTCAACTATATATGGATCAATCCAAAAATATTTTTGATCAGTTTATATGTTTTTGGAAGTGATTTTTATCACTCTTTGTGTTCATGTATAGTGTATACTTTGTTTTTCATAGTTTAAACATGTTCTGGGTTGAAAAACAAGTATCAGAATTTTTGGCTACTCATTTTGGCGACTTGCACCCCCGAGTCCAAGTAGCCAATTTTGGCTACTCATTTTGGCGACTTGCCCAGTCGCAAGCCCAGTCGCGAGTTTACACAGAATGGTTTCGCGACTCACTCGCAACTCATCTCGAGACTCGCCAGTCGTGAAACGCCTAGAATCTGCTTTTTAAAGAGCTTTTTCATGGGAAACTTGTTTTAAACCTCTCCCATCCTTTTTAAACCCCTCTTTCAATATGATTACGTCAAAACCCAATTAATTTGAATGGTTTTTCATTCCATTAACATCTCCAAGGTAATTTTACTCTTTTCATTGTTTTGGATCCTTAGATTATGTTTTGGAGAGTTTTGTGCTCTTGGTTGGGATTTTCATCATAGGGGTTGGGAAAACTTAATTTTTGTCAAATTTTTGTATGGGATTGGTTTCTTTTGATGATTTGCTTTGGATGTTGGCCCCTTGTGGCAAAAAGAGCATGTATTAAGGGTAGTTTTCATGGTGTTCATGCATTGTTTCACATTGTTGTTCATAGTGTGCACACTAGGTGTTTGATGAAATGCCTCTTAGGCATTTTCTCACTTGTTTGGACTCCGATGAGTTTCAAACTTTGGGGTTTCTCATGTTTCCTCATTAGGAACATGTTTGGTTCATTGGTTGTGTATGTAACACACCTTGCCCCACATGTGCATTTTCCATGCATTGGTCATGCATTGCACTTTGCCACCTCCTACACACACCTTGCTATCCTTGTCATGCATTAGTTTATACATTGTTTCTTCATCCTAGCATGTCATGTTTACCTTATGCTTTGTAGCATTTTGTTTCGTCTTAGTTTTGAGTTTCATTTTCTCATTCATTGCACCCCTCATGCATCATTATCATTATTCATATCCTCATCTCTTGCCCTCGTTTCTCCTTGACCCTTTGTCTATTCCTGACAAAAAGGGGGAGAGTATACTCTGGAAAGTATACCAGAGGGTTTTTGTCACTTCTATATGACCTTTGTGCACATTCTTAGGGGGAGAAATTCAATTTCTCATGCACATTTGTAGGGGGAGAGATATTCCATAGGGGAGATGCATATACCAAGGGAGAGAAGACATTGTGTTAATAAGAAAACTTTGTTTTGGTGTATAGTGTATGATCAAGTTGCTCACATGTTTCACATCATGTTTACTTGATCGCAATTTACTTGTTACATTAAACTTGTCTGTTTATTACTTGCTTTACCTTGAGGGTCTAATGTGTTTTGTGCAAGTGTTTCTGGGTACAGATATATATGTTCCAAGCGCATCACAGCTCCTACGATTCATGATAAGGGGAGTGATATGATTGTTAGGATTAGTGCCCTTAAATCCTACTGAATGATGCTATGTATAATATTAAGTGTGACATTGTGTTTGACATTATGTATGACTTAATGTTGTGTTTAATAAATTTGTTTTATTATCATCTGAAATAATGGTAACATGAATATTCGGACATTATCATATAGTCCATGAGATGCATAGTATGTGATTTATGTGAAGAGTCACAGAAGATATAAATCACAAGTTCTTTGTAAACTCAGAATTATAGTTTGTAGTCAGTGATAAAATTGGGCATTTCATCTGCGAAGACTATAACATATCAACTACGATGATTTGTCTTGATCATGGAAGTGGTGACTTCTAGTTGATGTGTTAATATGTTTTAAGAGTTAAGACATATTGAACTGGACCGCCATGAGATTTATTATTTGCCTAAGGACTGTCAAATGAATAATAAATCTCATGACTTGTATTTGCATGAACTCTTAATCCTAAGAGAATAATGAACCTGATCATGAGGTGTAGGTTGCTTTGATATATCAGGAGTGAGATCTATATTAATGGTTAAAACCTCAGTATGTTGGGCAGCCACATTAAGTGTTGATGGAACATGTATTCTCAAGATGGAATTCATAGTCTCTTAACAGAGATATAAAATATTCCCTTGAGATAAGTTTAATGGGTTTGTTATTCAGAGAGTTAGGCCTAACCACTTTAGTAAGTAGTTACTAAAGTATATATTTATGGAATAGGATTTCATAAATATATAATGAATAACATTAAAGGATTAAACCGGGTACTCAAGGATAAAGATGTAGTAAATTACAAAGTGGCAGTCTATTTTAATGACTTTGTATTACTACGAATATTTTATGAAGGGGTTGCATGTATAATAAAGTCTTGGGATATAATATATAGATAAGACCTAGAGTTCAACCATATTTATATAGTGGTATTAAATATAGTTAATGGTAACTTTGGACTTGTCAAGAGTTGACAGAAAAGCCCAAGGCCCATTGGAGCTAGTGTCTTATTGGTCCCTTTTGGTCCCACTCCAAGCCACACACTTAAGCCCAATTGGTAAGGCCTAAAAGGCCAGCCCAATTAGATATATTGGTTAGACACAAAGGGAAAAACGTACAGAAAATTATTGGTAAGAAAATCACCATTGTAGTGGTGTGGAAGTGAGTTTTTGGTACTCACTAATTATCCCTTTGTTACCAATTTGAGAGACCACACATCTTGGGCGATCAGTGGAATTGGAGTGAAGATTAAAAGTATTCCCGAGTGCTTCAATCTTTGTTTTGAAATTTACCGCTTCAAGGTACAATCTCTTGTCCTCAAAATTCTGAAATTTACTTAATACGTGTTAACAATATAGAATGAAGTAGATCCGTTCAAAACTTACTTTTCCGCTGCGCACATTTTTAATTCCATCAAATGGTATTAGAGCGGTCTTCAATTTCGTATTGTTTAACATGTTTGTGAGTTTTAGAATTGGAGAAGATAGTTTCATATTGTTAGAAGATTAAGTTTTTAATTTTCTGCATGTTGTTGATGATGGAATTAAATATGAGTGCAGCGGAAAATAAGTTTTGAACGGATCTACTTCATTCAATATTGATAACATGTGTAAAGTAAATTTCAGAATTATGAGAACAAGAGATCGTACCTTGAAGCGATGAGTTTCAAAACCGAAGATTGAAGCACTTGGGAATACTCTTAATCTTCACTCCAATTCCACTAATCGCCCAAGATGTGTGGTCTCTCAAATTGGTAACAAAGGGATAACTAGTGAGTACCAAAAACTCACTTCCACACCATTACTATGATGATTTTCTTACCAAAAATCTTCTGTACGTTTTTTCCCTTTGTTTCTAACCAATATATCTAATTGGGCTAGCCTTTTGGGCCTTACCAATTGGGCTTAAGTGTGTGGCTTGGAGTGGGACCAAAAGGGACCAATAAGACACTAGCTCCAATGGGCCTTGGGCTTTTCTGTCAACTCTTGACAAGTCCAAAGTTACCATTAACTATATTTAATACCACTATATAAATATAGTTGCACTCTAGGTCTTATCTATATATTATATCCCAAGACTTTATTATACATGCAACCCCTTCATAAAATATTCGTAGTAATACAAAGTTATTAATATAGACTGCCACTTTGTAAATTACTACATCTTGATCCTTGAGTACCCGGTTTAATCCTTAATGTTATTCATTATATATTTATGAAATCCAATTCCATAAATATAAACTTTAGTCATACTAAAGTGGTTAGGCCTAACTTTCTGAATAACAAACTCATTAAACTTATCTCAAGGGAATATTTTATATCTCCATTAAGAGACTATGAATTCCATCTTGAGAATACATGTTCCATCAACACTTAATGTGGCTGCCCAACATACTGAGGTTTTGACCATTAATATAGATCTCACTCCTGATATATCAAAGCAACCTACATCTTATGATCAGGTCCATTATTCTCTCAGGATTAAGAGTTCATGCAAATACAAGTCATGAGATTTATTATTTATTTGACAGTCCTTAGGCAAATAATAAATCTCATGGCGGTCCAGTTCAATATGTCTTAACTCTTAAAACATATTAACACATCAACTAGAAGTCACCACTTCCATGATCAAGACAAATCATCGTAGTTGATATGTTATAGTCTTCGCAGATGAAATGCCCAATTTCATCACCGACTACGAACTATAATTCTGAGTTTACAAAGAACTTGTGATTTATATCTTCTGTGACTCTTCACATAAATCACATACTATGCATCTCATGGACTATATGATAATGTCCGAATATTCATGTTACCATTATTTCAGATATTAATAAAACAAATTTATTAAACATAATATTAAGTCATACATAATGTCAAACACAATGTCACACTTAATATCATACATAGCATCTTACAATAGGATTTAAGGGCACCAATCCTAACAATCTCCCACTTGCCCTAAAGACTATTGTGCGCTAATCTAACTCCCATTCCCTCCAAATGTGACTCGAAAGTCTTTTGAGGCAAGGCTTTGGTAAATGGATCTGCTAGATTGTTTGCACTTTCAATCTTTGCTACCACCACATCTCCACGAGCAACAATATCTCGAATGATATGGTACTTCCTCTCAATGTGCTTTCCTTTCTTGTGATTCCTTGGATCTTTAGATTGTGCAACTGCTCCACTGTTATCACAAAACAATGTGATTGGAACTTGCTCCATTCTTATTACACCAAGGTCAGAGAGGAATTTCTTGAGCCATACAGCTTCCTTTGCTGCTTCACAAGCAGCAACATATTCTGCTTCCATGGTGGAGTCTGCAATACATGATTGCTTAATACTCCGCCAACTAATGGCTCCACCTCCAAAGGTGAAAACACATCCTGAAGTGGATTTTCTGAAATCTAGATCCGATTGAAAATCTGAATCTGTATAGCCAATGGGAATCAAATCCTCACAACGGTAAACAAGCATATAATCTCTTGTTCTCCGTAGATACTTGAGAATATGCTTTACAGCTTGCCAATGTTTTGGTCCTGGATTTGATTGATATCGGCTGACCATGCCCACTGAATAGCAGATATCTGGTCTAGTACAAAGCATGGCATACATGAGACTTCCTACTGCAGAAGCATAAGGAACTTGTCTCATAATATCTACTTCCTCTTGAGTCTTAGGCCTTTGGTCATCAAACAGAGGAACTCCATGTCTAAAAGGAAGCAATCCTTTCTTGGAGTTTTGCATGCTAAACCGTTCTAGAACCTTATCTATGTATCCAGCTTGTGATAAGCCTAACATCTTATTCTTGCGATCTCGCCAAAGCTTAATCCCTAGAATAAAGTTAGCCTCACCCAAGTCCTTCATATCAAATTGACTTGACAACCAAACTTTTACAGATGACATTACCCCTACATCATTTCCAATGAGTAGAATATCATCAACATAAAGTACTAGGAACATTACTACTTTATCTTGATGTCTTTTGTACACACATGGTTCATCAAGATTTTGTTCAAAACCAAATGTCTTGATTGCTTGATCAAACCTGATGTTCCATGACCTAGATGCTTGCTTAAGTCCATAAATGGACCTTTGCAACTTGCATACCAAATGCTCTTGGTTCTTTGCTATGAAACCTTCCGGTTGCATCATATAGATTTTCTCTTCAAGATTGCCATTAAGAAATGCAGTCTTGACATCCATTTGCCAAATCTCATAATCAAAATGAGCAGCAATGGATAAGAGAATTCTGATAGATTTAAGCATTGCTACTGGAGAAAAGGTTTCATCATAATCTATACCTTCTTTTTGAGTATATACCCTTTCGCCACTAGCCTTGCTTTAAAGGTTTCAACCTTCCCATCTATCCCTCTCTTTCTCTTGTAAACCCATTTGCAACCAACAGGTTTAATGCCGTTAGGCGCCTCTACAAGATTCCAAACTTGATTAGAATACATGGAATCTAATTCAGATTTCATAGCTTGGACCCAATGATGTGCATCTATATCATTCATTGCTTCATCATATGTGTAGGGATCCGATTCAACCTCTTCTGAGATAGCTTCATAGGTTTCTCCCAAACCTATGAATCTTATAGGAGGTCGAACAATTCTCCCACTACGACGAGGCACTTGTTTACTAGACATCTCATTAGTAGTATCTTGTGGTGTATCTAATACAACCACATCATCCCTAGTTTCATCTATTGGTTGTTCATTTACAGGTTCATTCATTTCAGCCAACACAACTCTACTTTTAGGAGTATAATCATTCATATAGTCATTTTCCAAAAATTTAGCATTTGTGCTAACAAACACTTTATTATCTTTATGACTATAGAATAAATAACCCCTAGTTTCTTTTGGATAACCTACAAGAAAACACACTTCTGATTTTGGTTCCAACTTATCAGGCTTCCCTTTTAACACATGTGCAGGACAACCCCAAATGTGGAGATATTTCATGCTAGGCTTACGCCCACTCCACAATTCCATGGGTGTTTTGGGAACAGATTTTGACGGAACTAAATTCAAAAGATGTATTGCTGTTTCTAAGGCATAACCCCAAAAAGAAATAGGTAGAGTTGAATAACTCATCATGGACCTAACCATTTCTAAAAGAGTCCTATTCCTTCTTTCTGCTACACCATTTTGTTGTGGAGTTCCAGGTGCAGTCAATTGGGATACGATCCCATTCTTAGTTAAGTAATCCTTGAAATCCCCAAAGAGGTATTCACCACCTCGATCAGATCGAATGGCTTTTATGTGTTTACCTAATTGATTCTCAACTTCAGCCCTAAACTCCTTGAACTTTTCAAAGGCTTCGAACTTCCGTCTCATTAGGTACACATAACCATATCTTGAGTAATCATCAGTGAAAGTGATGAAGTACTCATAGCCACCTCTTGACTGGATTGACATAGGACCACAAACATCAGAATGCACTAACTCTAGCAAATCTTGGGCTCTTCTACCTTTTGCAGTAAAAGGTCGTTTGGTCATTTTACCTTCCAAACAAGATTCACAAACTGGAAATTCATCAAAGTCCATGGGCCCTAAGAGTCCATCTTTGATCAGTCTTTGAATTCTGTTTGAATTAATATGACCTAAACGCAAGTGCCAAAGATATGCATCATTAGTAGAAGGAAACTTTCTCTTTAATGATTTTACATGAGAGTTAGCATCTAATTCAGAATTATATAATTCATGCTTATCAGGAGTTAAAATATAAAGACCATCCACAATATTGCCATAACAGATAAACACTTTATCTTTCTTTATTACAACATTGTCTTTTAGGATAACACAATATCCTTGTTTACCTAAGTAAGTAGCAGAAATTAAATTCCTACGTACATTAGGTACATACAAACAGTCTTCTAATATTAGAACTCTAGATTGAAAACACAAATTATAAACTCCAACAGCTACAACTGGAATCCTGCTCCCATCAGCCAAAGTAAGAAACAACTCCCCTTCTTTAAGCTTTCTGGTCTCTTGAAACCCCTGCAAAGAATTGCAGATATGATTAGTACAACCTGAATCCACACACCAGGAATCCGTGGGATTCTGTACCAAACATATTTCAAGAAGGAATGTATCATTCATACCTTTATTCTTGGCAGCCTTGAAAATTGGACAATTCCTCTTCCAATGTCCTTTCTCACCACAATGGAAACACTTTCCTTTGATCTTCTTTCCTTTATCAGCAACTCCTAAGGCAATTTGTTTACCCTCTTGTTTGGTGAAGTCCTTCTTCTTCTTCTTCTTACCCTTGCCTTTCGACTTAGGTTGAGAAGTAGAAGCTTCACCAACATTGGCTTCAACATTGGAAGTACCAAGAATGCCTTCTGCCGCTACCAATTCATTCATTAATTCAGACAAAGTATAAATCTTTTTATTCATATTATAATTCAGTTTGAATTCCTTGAATGATTCTGGTAGCGACTGGAGTATCATATCCACTTGGGATTCTCCATCTATATCGGCACCTAAAACTTCCAATGTGTTCAGATTAGAGATCATTGTAAGACAATGCTCTCTAACTGAACTTCCTTCAGCCATTCTGGTGTTATAAATTTGCCTCATGGTTTCTTGCCTTGCAGAACGGCCTTGCTCACCAAACATCTCCTTCAGACTTAGCATGATGTCTGAAGCTAGTTCTACATCCTGCATTTGATGCTGTAGAACATTTGAGATAGACGCTAGGATGTAGCACTTGGCCATTCCATTAGATTTCTGCCAACGATCATATCGTTGTTTTTCCTCAAGAGGAGCATCTAATGAAGGAAAGTTAGGACATGGTTTAGTAAGAACATACTTATGTTCTTCAGCAGTGAGAACTATGTCCAAGTTTCTTTTCCAGTCAACATAGTTGGATCCAGTCAGTTTGTTTTGATTAAGAATAGCTACAAGTGGGCTAAAAGATGCCATGTTCTAAATCTGAAAACAATAAACATGAATGTAATCAATAAACTGGACAATATCAATTTAGCATACAAACATATAGTATGGAACCTTAATAAAACCATAATATAATATATGCAACGACAACCCAATCCTGCAATTAATATTCCTCGGAAGCGAGGTCATACCAATCAGTATGATTAGGTGAGAAACTTTCTCATTATTAATGCTATCATGGTAACTCTTACCAAACAAAAATAATTTGTCGTTTTCCCTTTAGCCTCTAAGTAATAATGACATAGCTCCGAAGGGAGGTTAACATTATACTTAGTCTAGTGTACACCATTGCCTAGAATCAATGTGAATAACCAAGTAACTCCACGGAAGCGTGGTCGTTCTCAGTGTAAAAACACATTTCATCTATCTCTAAGAAGTTTAACCTGTAGTACCATGAATCAAACACCCTCCGAAGGGAGCAAGGCATATACGCCAAGGCGAGGTGCTTAATCACACTACTTTAAACCAACAATGGAGGCCGTGAGATACAACCATTGCATCTCTCTCCCACTAGATGTTTTAAGAGAAAGGTTTTTAATTTAAAACATGCATAATTTAATTATACATTGTCTTACTCTTTTAAAATGTGAAAACACTTAGAAAAAAATTTCTGTTTTTCTTTCTTTCGATCGATCGAAAGTGCCCCTCGATCAATCGAAAAAATTAAGAAATTCGAACTTGATCATCTGACACTTTCGATTGATACTCGATTGCCTTTCGATCGATCGAAAAACAGATTCGATCGATCGACTAGCAATCGAAAAACAATCGTTCTAAAGCGTCTAATCACTGTCTCTTTCGATCGATCGAAAATGATTTTCGATCGATCGAAAATCGCGAAACTCAAATTCCCAGAAATTTTCTAAGGTAGTTTTCTACGGATTTTCATGAACAAACATCTTGAAAACGAACATGATAGACAGAGATCAATGTCAAAACTGAATTCTATTGATGTTATAGCCTTAAGATTGAATTTAACATACTTAAATTTAAAATTAAACAATATCATAACACCAATTTCAGTTTTCATCAAATCATAGTTTCAACAACATGCAGAAAATTAAAAAACTTAATCTTCTAACAATATGAAACTATCTTCTCCAATTCTAAAACTCACAAACATGTTAAACAATACGAAATTGAAGACCGCTCTGATACCATTTGATGGAATTAAATATGAGTGCAGCGGAAAATAAGTTTTGAACGGATCTACTTCATTCAATATTGATAACATGTGTAAAGTAAATTTCAGAATTATGAGAACAAGAGATCGTACCTTGAAGCGATGAGTTTCAAAACCGAAGATTGAAGCACTTGGGAATACTCTTAATCTTCACTCCAATTCCACTAATCGCCCAAGATGTGTGGTCTCTCAAATTGGTAACAAAGGGATAACTAGTGAGTACCAAAAACTCACTTCCACACCATTACTATGATGATTTTCTTACCAAAAATCTTCTGTACGTTTTTTCCCTTTGTTTCTAACCAATATATCTAATTGGGCTAGCCTTTTGGGCCTTACCAATTGGGCTTAAGTGTGTGGCTTGGAGTGGGACCAAAAGGGACCAATAAGACACTAGCTCCAATGGGCCTTGGGCTTTTCTGTCAACTCTTGACAAGTCCAAAGTTACCATTAACTATATTTAATACCACTATATAAATATAGTTGCACTCTAGGTCTTATCTATATATTATATCCCAAGACTTTATTATACATGCAACCCCTTCATAAAATATTCGTAGTAATACAAAGTTATTAATATAGACTGCCACTTTGTAAATTACTACATCTTGATCCTTGAGTACCCGGTTTAATCCTTAATGTTATTCATTATATATTTATGAAATCCAATTCCATAAATATAAACTTTAGTCATACTAAAGTGGTTAGGCCTAACTCTCTGAATAACAAACTCATTAAACTTATCTCAAGGGAATATTTTATATCTCCATTAAGAGACTATGAATTCCATCTTGAGAATACATGTTCCATCAACACTTAATGTGGCTGCCCAACATACTGAGGTTTTGACCATTAATATAGATCTCACTCCTGATATATCAAAGCAACCTACATCTTATGATCAGGTCCATTATTCTCTCAGGATTAAGAGTTCATGCAAATACAAGTCATGAGATTTATTATTTATTTGACAGTCCTTAGGCAAATAATAAATCTTATGGCGGTCCAGTTCAATATGTCTTAACTCTTAAAACATATTAACACATCAACTAGAAGTCACCACTTCCATGATCAAGACAAATCATCGTAGTTGATATGTTATAGTCTTCGCAGATGAAATGCCCAATTTCATCACCGACTACGAACTATAATTCTGAGTTTACAAAGAACTTGTGATTTATATCTTCTGTGACTCTTCACATAAATCACATACTATGCATCTCATGGACTATATGATAATGTCCGAATATTCATGTTACCATTATTTCATATATTAATAAAACAAATTTATTAAACATAATATTAAGTCATACATAATGTCAAACACAATGTCACACTTAATATCATACATAGCATCTTACAATAGGATTTAAGGGCACCAATCCTAACAGTTGAAACTATGATTTGATGAAAACTGAAATTGGTGTTATGATGTTGTTTAATTTTAAATTTAAGTATGTTAAATTCAATCTTAAGGCTATAACATCAATAGAATTCAGTTTTGACATTGATCTCTATCTATCATGTTCGTTTTCAAGATGTTTGTTCATGAAAATCCGTAGAAAACTGCCTTAGAAAATTTCTGGGAATTTGAGTTTCGCGATTTTCGATCGATCGAAAATCACTTTCGATCGATCGAAAGAGACAGTGATCAGACGCTTTAGAACAATAGTTTTTCGATTGCTAGTCGATCAATCGAATCTGTTTTTCGATCGATCGAAAGGCAATCGAGTATCAATCGAAAGTGTCAGATGATCAAGTTCGAATTTCTTAAATTTTTCGATCGATCGAGGGGCACTTTCGATCGATCGGAAGAAAGAAAATCAGAAATTTTTCTAAGTGTTTTCACATGTTGAAAAAGTAAGACAATGTGTAATTAAATTATGCATGTTTTTAAAACTAAAAACCTTTCTTTTAAAACATCTAGTGGGAGAGAGATACAAGGGTTGGATCTCACGGCCTCCATTGTCGATTCATAGTAGAATGGAATAAATACTTTGTCTTTGCCTTAAGCTTAGCATTCCATGCGGAGAGTATTTATTTCATGGTCCTACAAGATTGAATTTCTTGGTTTATAGTGGTTTGATCAAACACCTTGTCTTAGCCTCGAGCTTTGCATTCCATGCGGAGGGTGTTTTGTATCATGGTACTACAAAATAAGCTTGTTAAGGGGATGAAATGTGGCTACACATGATTCTAGGCAGTGGTATACACTAGACTAAATATTATAGTATCCTCTATGCTAAGTTCTTACTATTATTATTTAGAGGCCAAATATATATAACGGCATATTTTTAGTGTTTGATAAGAGTTATCAAGATAGCACTAATGATGAGAATAGTTCTCAATCAATCATAGTATTTTATATTCACTCTATGCTGAGGGATATTGAATATGGGATTGGGTTGTCGTTGCATATATTATATTATGGTTTTATTAAGGTTCCATACTATATGTTTGTATGCTAAATTGATAATGTCCAGTTTATTTATTATATTCATGTTTAATTGTTTTCAGATTTAAACATGGCATCTTTTAGCCCACTTGTAGCTATTCTTAATCAAAACAAACTGACTGGATCCAACTATGTTGACTGGAAAAGAAACTTGGATATAGTTCTTACTACTGAAGAGCATAAGTATGTTCTTACTAAACCATGTCCTAGCTTTCCTTCATTAGATGCTCCTCTTGAGGAAAAACAACGATATGATCGTTGGCAGAAATCTAATGAGATGGCCAAGTGCTACATCCTAGCATCTATCTCAAATGTTCTACAGCATCAAATGCAGGATGTAGAACTAGCTTCAGACATCATGCAAAGTCTGAAGGAGATGTTTGGTGAGCAAGGCCGTTCTGCAAGGTAAGAGACCATGAGGCAAATTTATAACACCAGAATGGCTAAAGGAAGTTCAGTTAGAGAGCATTGTCTTACAATGATCTCTAATCTGAACACATTGGAAGTTTTAGGTGCCAATATAGATGGAGAATCCCAAGTGGATATGATACTCCAGTCGCTACTAGAATCATTCAAGGAATTCAAACTGAATTATAATATGAACAAAAAGATTTATACCTTGTCTGAATTAATGAATGAATTGGTAGCGGCAGAAGGCATTCTTGGTTAGTGGCGAAGAGAGGGATAGATGGAAAGGTTGAAACCTTTAAAGCAAGGTTAGTGGCGAAAGGGTATACTCAAAAAGAAGGTATTGATTATGATGAAACCTTTTCTCCAGTAGCAATGCTTAAATCTATCAGAATTCTCTTATCCATTGCTGCTCATTTTGATTATGATATTTGGCAAATGGATGTCAAGACTGCATTTCTTAATGGCAATCTTGAAGAGGAAATCTATATGATGCAACCGGAAGGTTTCATAGCAAAGAACCAAGAGCATTTGGTATGCAAGTTGCAAAGGTCCATTTATGGACTTAAGCAAGCATCTAGGTCATGGAACATCAGATTTGATCAAGCAATCAAGACATTTGGTTTTGAACAAAATCTTGATGAACCATGTGTGTACAAAAGACATCAAGATAAAGTAGTAATGTTCCTAGTGCTTTATGTTGATGATATTCTACTCATTGGAAATGATGTAGGGGTAATGTCATCTGTAAAGGTTTGGTTGTCAAGTCAATTTGATATGAAGGACTTGGGTGAGGCTAACTTTATTCTAGGGATCAAGCTTTGGCGAGATCGCAAGAATAAGATGTTAGGCTTATCACAAGCTGGATACATAGAGAAGGTTCTAGAACGGTTTAGCATGCAAAACTCCAAGAAAGGATTGCTTCCTTTCAGACATGGAGTTCCTCTGTCTGATGACCAAAGGCCTAAGACTCAAGAGGAAGTAGATATGATGAGACAAGTTCCTTATGCTTCTGCAATAGGAAGTCTCATGTATGCCATGCTTTGTACTAAACCAGATATCTGCTATTCAGTTGGCATGGTCAGCCGATATCAATCAAATCCAGGACCAAAACATTGGCAAGCTGTAAAGCATATTCTCAAGTATCTACGGAGAACGAGAGATTGTATACTTGTTTACCGTTGTGAGGATTTGATTCCCATTGGCTATACAGATTCAGATTTTCAATCGGATCTAGATTCTAGAAAATCCACTTCAGGATGTGTTTTCACCTTGGGAGGTGGAGCCATTAGTTGGCGGAGTATTAAGCAATCTTGTATTGCAGACTCCACCATGGAAGCAGAATATGTTGCTGCTTGTGAAGCAGCAAAGGAAGCTGTATGGCTCAAGAAATTCCTCTCTGACCTTGGTGTAATAAGAATGGAGCAAGTTCCAATCACATTGTTTTGTGACAACAGTAGAGCAGTTGCACAGTCTAAAGATCCAAGGAATCACAAGAAAGGAAAGCACATTGAGAGGAAGTACCATATCATTCGAGATATTGTTGCTCGTGGAGATGTGGTGGTAGCAAAGATTGAAAGTGCAAACAATCTAGCAGATCCATTTACCAAAGCCTTGCCTCAAAGGACTTTCGAGTCACATTTGGAGGGAATGGGAGTTAGATTAGTGCACAATAGTCTTTAGGGCAAGTGGGAGAATTGTTAGGATTAGTGCCCTTAAATCCTATTGAATGATGCTATGTATAATATTAAGTGTGACATTGTGTTTGACATTATGTATGACTTAATGTTGTGTTTAATAAATTTGTTTTATTATCATCTGAAATAATGGTAATATGAATATTCGGACATTATCATATAGTCCATGAGATGCATAGTATGTGATTTATGTGAAGAGTCACAGAAGATGTAAATCACAAGTTCTTTGTAAACTCAGAATTATAGTTCGTAGTCGGTGATGAAATTGGGCATTTCATCTGCGAAGACTATAACATATCAACTACGATGATTTGTCTTAATCATGGAAGTGGTGACTTCTAGTTGATGTGTTAATATGTTTTAAGAGTTAAGACATATTGAACGGGACCGCCATGAGATTTATTATTTGCCTAAGGACTGTCAAATGAATAATAAATCTCATGACTTATATTTGCATGAACTCTTAATCCTGAGAGAATAATGAACCTGATCATGAGGTATAGGTTGCTTTGATATATCAGGAGTGAGATCTATATTAATGGTCAAAACCTCAGTATGTTGGGCAGCCACATTAAGTGTTGATGGAACATGTATTCTCAAGATGGAATTCATAGTCTCTTAACAGATATATAAAATATTCCCTTGAGATAAGTTTAATGGGTTTGTTATTCAGAGAGTTAGGCCTAACCACTTTAGTAAGTAGTTACTAAAGTATATATTTATGGAATAGGATTTCATAAATATATAATGAATAACATTAAAGGATTAAACCGGGTACTCAAGGATAAAGATGTAGTAAATTACAAAGTGGCAGTCTATTTTAATGACTTTGTATTACTACGAATATTTTATGAAGGGGTTGCATGTATAATAAAGTCTTGGGATATAATATATAGATAAGACCTAGAGTGCAACTATATTTATATAGTGGTATTAAATATAGTTAATGGTAACTTTGGACTTGTCAAGAGTTGACAGAAAAGCCCAAGGCCCATTGGAGCTAGTGTCTTATTGGTCCCTTTTGATCCCACTCCAAGCCACACACTTAAGCCCAATTGGTAAGGCCCAAAAGGCCAGCCCAATTAGATATATTGGTTAGACACAAAGGGAAAAGCGTACAGAAAATTATTGGTAAGAAAATCACCATTGTAGTGGTGTGAAAGTGAGTTTTTGGTACTCACTAGTTATCCCTTTGTTACCAATTTGAGAGACCACACATCTTGGGCGATCAGTGGAATTGGAGTGAAGATTAAAAGTATTCCCGAGTGCTTCAATCTTTGTTTTGAAATTCACCGCTTCAAGGTACAATCTCTTGTCCTCAAAATTCTGAAATTTACTTAGTACGTATTAACAATATAGAATGAAGTAGATCCGTTCAAAACTTACTTTTCCGCTGCGCACATTTTTAATTCCATCAATGATAAGGGAAGTATTTTATAGTTTGTATGGTTCTTTTTGTACCCATGTTGCTTATGTAAGCTTTAAGGGTTTGTTTCCATGCACTTATGCAATTTGTAGGTTTTTATGGTTTGTACCATGTTGTTGTAGCCTTTTTGCTTTGTCGCTTATGTACTTGTTAATGTTATGCATTTTCTTAAGTACATCACTCTTGTGCCCTTGTAGGATTGTTCCTAGATGCATATATGTTTGTATGCATTGGTTGAGTGTTCGACATGCAAATGATACTTTACATATAAGCTTATTAGCTTGCATGTCTGGATGTTCATTCCTTTTATGAATGAGCATTGTGATCACTATTGTATAGTAATTACCTGTTTTGGTCAAGCCATGGCCTATTGCTTTATTCCATTTTTGCTTGATCGCATTATGCTTGCTCCATACGCATTTCAAGTTTTCTGCATACAATGACATTATTATGTTGTTGTGTTTCAGGAGATACTTATTCATATGTTTCAAGAGTTTTTCAGAATCTAGAATTAGGTGTGAGTGAGTTTTGTTCAACTGTTCCCAACTCACGCGTTAAGTCTAGTGTCTGTTGTAGGGTTTTGTCACGAAATAGCCAAAGGGAGAGATTGTAAGGTTGAATTTAATCAACCATCTTGTTGGCTTTATTCGGTGCCAATTTCCTTGTAATTCAGCAATTAGTAACCCTGTATTTATGTGGGATTATTGTAAGGATAGTGTGTGAGAAGATGGGAAGAAATGTTCCTCAATATGCAAAGATGCAGGGACTCGCGACTGGAACTCGCGGGTGGCTCGTAGGTGCAAGCCGCTAGATGAGAGTCACGTGCCAAGCATGCGGGAAGATGAAGCGTTTTGCCAGCTGGTGCACTACAGGACAAAATACCTAGGCTGGCTAGGCCGTTACCTCGTGGCTGGAACTCGCGACTCAGACCAGTCGCGAGGCCAAGCCGCCAACCAGCCCTGTTTGGGAAAAATTGACTCTTCGCATTCCTTTCTCACCCTACTATATATAGACCCTTATACCCAACAAATATAGAGAGCTTCCAGAGAGAATTTTGTGAGAGAAACCTTAAAGAAAAACAAGATTAATTCATCCAAATATTTACCTTAGAGACTCTTCACATTCCTCCACTCTCTTCCTCTCCATTGTTACATTCTTGAGAGATCTTTAGCCAAATCCTTTTCTCACCATACCCATATCCATGAGAAGGTTTATTTGGTGCTGTTGGGAAGCAGTTAGGAAGGAACCAATTCACATTGGTTGATGCTACGGTCTAGTAGCGAAATTCGGGAAGCTAAAGAAGAAATAGGTTCGGCGGAACCTCATTGGAGCAAGAAGCTTGAAAGGCTTAGGTACATTGGGTAGATTAGGCTTGGAAGGTCTTCTGTTGTTCATGTTCCCAACTACATTCTTTAGTGGATTATTTATCGCTTGAAGGGTGGCAGAGAGGTTTTACGCCGAGGGCTTCGGTTTCCTCTTCGATAACACATCGTGTATTGTCTGTGTGTTTGCATCTTCCTTCCTTTATCTCTACCTTATATTTACTGTTGTGGATGTGTTTATATTTGGCTTAGATTGTTTATCAATTCTGTATTTGGCTTATGTTCTTGTTCTACACATTAATTGTTTGATAATAAGCTCGAATTGATAATTTGTTAATTGGGGTCTAAACGTTCAAGGGTGTTTCATACCTTTATTGAACTTTCACCTATTTTATTTTCTAAGAAATTTAAGGAAAATTTCTAATTCTCCTTCGTCCATCTATTTTTCAGACCATGTCGAAGTTTTATACTACGTCAACCCAAGCCGAGGAGCTTTGTAATGAGGCTAAGGCTGCCAAGGAGAAGAGTAAAGAGCTGAATAATGAGGTCCTTTTGAAGAAGGGGGAAGTAATCAGGCTGACTAAAGAGCTCACTTGTCTATAGGGGATTAAGCAAAAGCTGAAGAATGAAGTGGAAGAGCTCAAGGCAAACTCCTTTAAGAAGGAAACCCGTATCACTCACCTCGAGGTGAAGGTTCAAGGGTTTACTTCGTCTATGGAGAAGGCTCAAAAGGAAGCTGTTGCAGCCTTTATGAAGTCAGATGAGTTCAAGAATTGTCTAGATCGTCATTGCGCTGCTAGCTATAGGACTTCTGTTCTATTGCCAAGGAGGCCTACCTTGAGATAGACTTAGACTCCTTTAAGATCCCTACTGCCACAGAGAGCTTCCTACTTTCGACGAGCTCCAAGGATGTCAATGTGGTGGACAATGCTTCAACTGAACCTGCCCAAGACGCCACTGATACCAACAAGGACGACCTAAAGTCTGGGGGTGATGCTCCCAGTGGTTTATCCCAGTAATTTATTTCTTTTGGTTTTTTGGAAGTGCCCACTGTATTGGGCTTTATTTTAAAACTTATTCAAGTATAATCCATTCGTTCAAGCTTATGAACGTGCTGAATGTTCAAAATGTGTATAAAACACCCTTGAACGTTTAGACCCCAAATTACAAATTATCAATTCAAGCTTATAATCAAACAATAAATGTACGAAACATGAACAAAAGCTAAAACAGAATTAATAAACAATCTAAACCATAAATAATCACAACCGCAACAGTAATTAAATAACAAAGATAAAGGGAAGAGAGATACAAACACAAGGACAACACTCTATGTGTTATCAAAGAGGAAACCGAAGCCCTCGGCGTAAAACCTCTCCGCCGCCTTCTAAGCGGTCAATAATCTACTAGAAAATTTAGTTGGGATACATGAATAGTAATAGACCCTCCAAGCCTAATCTACCCAATGTACCTAAGCCCTCCAAGCTTCTTGCTCCAACAAGGTTACGCTGAACCTATGTCTTTCTAGCTTATTGGATTCTGTTATAGCCCATAGCATCAACCAATACGAATTGGTCCCTTCCTAACTGCTTCCCAAAGCACCAAAAAGCCTTCTCCCATATATGGATGGTGAGAAAATGATTTGGCTAAGAACCTCTCAAGGATGTAAAAGGAATTTGAAAAGTCTCTTAGGAGAAGATTGTGGATGAATCAATCTTGTTTTTCTCTAGGGTTTCTCTCTCAAAACCTTGACTGGTAATAAAGGATGTCTTCTCTTGATCTACCCCATCCATCTTTATTTGGTTATAACCTGAGAAGGCGTCCATGAAGCTTGACAATTGATGACCTACTGTTAAGTTTACCAACTGGTCAATGGATAACTATCCTTGGGACAAGCCTTGTTCAAATCAATGAAGTGTATACACATCCTTCACTTGCCATTAGCCTTCTTAACCATCACCACATTAGCTAACCAATCCGAGTAATAGATTTCCCATATAAATTCTGTTGTGGTTAACTTCTAGACCACTTCCTTGATAGCAATATCTCACTCAAGAGCAAAGACTCTCCTCTTCTGATGAACAGGCTTAGAAGATGATGCACATTCAAACGATGTGTAATGACACTTGTGTCAATTCCTAGCATGTCTTCATGAGTCCACATGAAAACATCAATACTCTTTCTTAAGAACGGTATGAGGTCTTGCTTCGTCTTCTCCTCCATACTTGTTCTAATTTTGGTAAACTTCTCGGGATTACCCTCTTCCAATACTGCAATGGGCTCTACAACATCCCTTCTTTCCTCTATAGTCATTGTCTACACATGCTCATCCATAGCCAACATGGCTAAGTAGCATTCTCTAGCGGCTAAGTGATCTCCTTGTACTTGCCCTATTCCATAGTCTGTTGGGAACTTGATAGATAGTTGGTAGATAGACGTTACTTGCCTTCCAATTGTTTAAAGTTGGTCTTCCAATGATGGATTTATAGGAAAATGAACAATCTACAATGAGAAAATTTACTTCTTTGGCTATTTGCTGTGGATACGCTTCTACCACTATAGGTAGAGTAATAGTGTCCACTGGTTGTACCTTCATTCCTCCAAATCCTATTAAGGGCAAATTCATTGGACGAAGTTGGTCTCATCCAAGCCTCATCTATTAGAAGGCAGGATAATACAAGATATCTACTGAACTCCCATTATCTATCAACACCCCTCTAATCATGTAATCTATAATGAGCAAAGTTATGATGATTGCATCATCATGTGGATGATGGACCCTTCCAGCGTCTTCATCTATGAAACTAATGGCCTGCTCGTCTGCCCCCCCCCCCCCCCCCAATCCTTAGTGGTCGTCTAGAGAGTTGGACGTTTTGCACCATCTTTAGGTAGGTCTTCCTTGACCTAGAAGATTGCCCTGCTGAAGTTCCTCCTACAATAACTATTATCTCCCCAAGTGGGGGTCATGATGGCTCTTCTATATTTCCTTTTAACTTCTTGTCCTTATGATTTCGTCCAAGAAAATTTCTCAACTTTCCTTGCCTAATGAGATTCTCTATCTTCTGCTTTAAGTCATAGCATTTGTCCGTGTTATGCCCGTGATCTCTATAGAAGCAGCAATACTTATTCTTATTGCGCTTATTGGGATTTCCCTTCATCTTCTCTGGCCACTTTAAGAATTGATCATCCTTGATTTGTATAAACACTTGATCAAGTGGAACATTCAAGGGCATGTAATGCTGACCTCATCCTGAAAACGAAACTGCCTTCCTACTGTCTCTATCCTTCTTCTCTCCTATTCAAGCCTTCTTTGGATAAAGGCCTTGTTCAGGATGACGTGGGAGGTTTGCTTCCATTCGTTCTGCTCTCTTCCCCTTCTTGGCAATAATCGCATCTTCTACATTCATGAAGCTTTGGGCTGAATGGACGAGTTCAGCCATGGTCTGAGGTTCTTGATCACAAAGCTTGTGAATGAATAGATCTGAACTAACTCCATTTTGGAAGGCTACTAACAGTAACTTATCATCCATCTCGTCTACCGTCAAGGCTTCCTTATTAAAGCGAGTGATGAAGAACCACAAGCTCTCATTATCTCCTTGCTTTGTAGTCAGCAGGCTAGACAAGGAGCATTTATGCCTTTGTCCTCCAATAAAGTTGTTGATGAACAACTTACTTAATTCCTCGAAAGAACCAACAGTGTTCGGTGGTATCTTGCTAAACCATACTCGTGCTAGCCCTTTAAGGGTGGTTGGGAAGACCCTACACATTATATCATCTAGAACTCCTTGAAGGTGCATTGTGGTCTTGAAGGTTGCAATGTGGTCACACGGGTCATGCATTCCATCACACGAATCTAATGAAGGCATCTTGAACTTGGAAGGCAAGGGATGACTATTGATGGAAGTTATGAAAGGGGAATCGGTTCGATGAACTAAATCATTTACATGATTCATCCTTCTCATGTTCTCCCTCATTTCGTCCATAGCCTTCCTCATTTGATCCATTTCCTTTTCCAAGTGTGGCACCCTGCGCGATGCTACCCTCTTGAGTGGTTCTTGTGCTCCACATTTTCTCCTTCTCTAACTTCTTGACTCTGAGCCTGCTCTTCCACACACCTTTCATGACATTGCCTTCTTTGGTTTATCACTTGAGACAACTCTTAATTCTGACAGGTTAGCTCTGCCATGGTGGTAGCCATGGACTATATTTGTTGAATGGAAGGCGGTTGCATAACCAGTGCTGACTGGTGAGCGTGGTTGGGGTGGCTGGAAGCGTTCCCACTATCCTGGTGGCCTGGACTAGTGGCCATTGACCTTGTCCGGACCATACAGCCTTTTGTCTAAGAAAGATAAATTGCAAAACACAAATTTAATCTTTTCCCACAGCCGGCGCCAACTGATGATGCACAGAAAATTAGTAGGCTAAATACTCCATGCTTCAATGGAATAGTGGTTGCTTGTAAGGCCTAAAAAGAAAGAAAAACAAGATCAAAGGTAACCGGGGTGAACCGGCCAAGAACCCTCTGATGCTTAAGTCAATTTTCTTCTCTATAACTCTATAGTTCTAACTTTATGAGTAATGGAAACTTACTTTCATTTGATGTGGATAAGTCCTTATATAGTAAGCTTTGGAGTGGCTACTTGTTTGGTAACTTCCTCAATGTGTATGGAAGTTAGAAGGTTCAGACTTAACTTCCACAACTGCTATAGAAGTTAAAAGGTTTCATCTTATCTTCTACAACTGCCATTAAAAGTTAAGAACTTAGTGGGAAGTTAGAGCAATGAACAAGGATTTTGCTCATACTTCAAAATAGTAGAACGTGGTTCGAATTATAAGCTTTTGTCTATAAATTCATTCTGAATATTTTCTAAGTGTTGAGGGGCCGTCCAAGTGTTTCCATGCTAGACAACTTTCTTTAGTTTGGACGACCTTTTTATGCTGGATGACCTTTTTATAGTAGGACAACCTTTCTAGACTTGAACAACACTATGGATGAACTGGAGATAACCCAATTTTTGGTTCACCATCAACTAGTATATATAAAATCGAAGCCTTTAACTTAGCTTTTGAGCTCCCACATTTTTACACATCAGCATTATTTAAATAAAAAAATACAAAATATAATTTTATATTTGTAAAACTCGATACATAAACTAAAAATATTGTTATTTTTTAATAAATAAATTTTTTTATTAACTTTTTTCCTTCCTAACCCTAACTCGACAAACTACCCTCTCATTCTTTGCCTCTTCTGTTGTCTCTGCCTCTATCAATTTTTGAACCCCTAAACTATAGTCCATGGGTGCCAACCTCCCACTCCTTCAGTGGTAGAAAGTTTTTTATTTTGATTCTTTACCATCAGACTAGACTTTCTTCGCTAACATTACCGATAAGTTTTTAATTTTGGTTGTTAAATTTGATTTAGGGTTTCGATTTGGAGTGTTTCTTTTGAATGATTGATGGAGCCCGCAGTGGGTTTTGTTAATTTCAATTATTGGCCGCATTGCTCTCTCTCTCTTTTGTATTTCAATAATTCAATCAAAACACTGCATTGCTCTCTCTCTGAATTAGTTTATGCATGTGATTTTTACACCTCATTGTAATTTCTTTTATTCCTTTGTTGGATTGTGGAAATGCCACACAATACATAAGCACGTTTAGGCTCATTGCTCAATCACTTCTTCTTTCTCCTTAGTCTCATTAAATGTAGACCTCCCTCTGGCCTTTCACTAATTCGCTTTGTGCTTGATTCAAGCCTTTGCACTTCCAAACTATTGTCAAACCTCCTGCCAGCATCAAACCCCCAAAGGGTTAACATAAAATATGTAGCTCAAACAAGATGTTCAAATTTATGTTCCATCCCATCTCACAATTTTTGTGTCATTGCTTTGGTTTTTTAATAATAATAATGATTTTTGTTTGGTTAGTGAGAAATTGTAGGGTTAAAATTATAAGTAATTTTGGGTTTTTATTTAGTGTATTTGGGATTTAAGAATCTTTATATAGCTGTTTTATTTGTTTGATATGTTGGTTGGTGTCAACTTTGATTCATGGTTATTTTGTTCTTGACTTTCTATCTTCTATGTATTAAATTTTCGAGATTGACCTAAAGAATTTGGATCTTTTTTTTATGTTGGACTATTTTTCATATATGAAAATTTACAATCTAATCTTTTTCAAATTTCAATTTTCTTTATTGATATGGATTGCAGTGACTTCTCCCAGTGGATTTCTAGATCATCCACACAGAGGTTTTGCCCTCATTGTTTTTTTTTTTTTTTTTTTTTTTTTTTTTTTTTTTTTTTTTTTTTTTTTTTTTATGTTATGTGCATTCATTAATCATGGCTCATTGTGTATAATTAATTTGGTATGTTCTGATGTGATTTTTGTTTTACAGGTTTTGAGACTGTCACGTACATGTTATAGTATACTTTGTCTCAAAGCTATTTAATTACCTGATTACTATCAGGTTTAATTGTAAAGAAACTAAAGTTGAGTTTTTTGGATTTTAAGGAGGCATTACTCATCAAGGTTATGCAGGCCATAAGGGTACAATTGGACCTGGTGATGTGCAAGTAAGATAGATCAGTTGCAGACTTGCTCTTGATTAATAGAAATTAGAAAATTTATGTCAAAGCTTTATTATATGAAACTTATGACGGAAATATGAATGTGCGCAGCGGAAAAATAAACAGATCTACTTCATTCACAATTGATAACATGCACTATGTAAATTTCAGAATACAAGAATAAGAGAGTGTACCTTGGTGTGGTGAATTTCAAAACTTAGATTGTAAGCACTTGGGAATACTTTTAATATTCACTCCAATCTATATATATATATAAAACCGAAGCTTTTGAAACTCTCACAATTTTCCACATCATCACTATTTTCTTTTTCTTTTTATTTTTGATTCTTTTTATTTTAGGTTTTATATCTTATAACAATAATATTGAAAAACATATACAAACTTGGAGGCCTATTTAAGGGCTCCATAAAACTTGATGGACAAGAAAATATATTCTAAAATAAGCCCTAATTAATACCTAACCATAATAGAAACTAAATTTGACCTAAAAAAACATTAAAAGAGCCTAAAAACAAGGAAATAAATCACCTAAACCTAAAATAACGTTTTTTGCATAAAAATACCAAAATCTCTTCTCTCCTTAAAACCCTAGCAATTACCATCTCAAAACCCTAAACTCAAAGCGCAGGTTTTGTCTTTTTTTATTTGCTTTCATATGTGCCTGAAATTTTCATTCTATCTTATTGTTTTATTATGTTTAGAATTGATTTTCTTATAAGTATTTGGGTTAATCTCTATATTTTGATAGTGTTTTTATGGGTTTGGTTTTTGAGTTGAAATTCTAATAATTATTTTATATTGTATATGGCAGATGAAGCATCTCTATTTTTTGGAGAAAAATCAAAGCTGCAACCTATGTCTTCCAGCCCAAGGTGTGGAAGCATAAAACCCAACAAAAACTTGGTACTCTCTCTTCTCTGTTTGCAATGTCTACTACTTTTTTTTTTTAAATTTTTTTTTTTAACTTTTGCATTGCTACAAGTGTTGTAGAGGATCCTAAAGAAGTATATGTGAATGATTATCTGTTGTTAGTGCTTAAGACATGATATCTTTCTGGTAAATTGCATATAGGATCTTAGTAAAAACCTATTAATATGCAAAAAGAGAATAAAGATCAAAACTGACATGATATCTTTCTGGTAAATTGCATATAGGATCTTAGTAATAACCAGATTCCACCTTGATGAGTTGTTTGGACATGAAATTTTTCTTTATATCATTTTGATGGTAATTTTATTCTCAAATAACATTTTGCGATGAATATTGTATATTTTATGTTTATTTTGATAAGTTATGATATTTTTTCATTTTAAATTTTATTTTAAGCAAAGTGAAATATATTCCGTGCATCGCACGGGTTAGCGACTAGTTTCACTAATGCCCAAGATGTGTGGTCTCTCAATCAGTTTCTATGAGTTTGTTCAAAGGAGAATGAGAGAATGTCCTACACTTACATACACCATTTCATGTTCTTACAAAATTTGTATGTTTCTCCCCTTACAACTGATTATCTAATCGGGCTGGCCTTTTGGGCCTTTCCAATTGGGCTTAGGTATGTGGCTTGGAGTGGGACCAAAAGCGACCAATAAGACACTAGCTCCAATGGGCCTTGGGCTTTTCTGTCAATTCTTGACAAGTCCAAAGTTACCATTAACTATATTTAATACCACTATATAAATATAGCTACACTCTAGGCCTTATCTATAAATTATATCCCAAAACTTTATTGTATATGCAACCCCTTCATAAAATATTCGTAGCAATACAAAGTCATAAAGTAGACTGCCACTTTGTAGATTACTACATCTTAATCCTTGACTACCCGGTTTAATCCTCTTAAGTTATTCATCATATATTTATGAAATCCAATTTCATAAATATATACTTTAGTAATTTCTTACCAAAGTAGTTAGGCCTGACTCTCTGAATAACAAACCTATTAAACTTATCTCAAGAGAATATTTTGTATTTCCGTTAAGAGACTATGAATTCCATCTTGAGAATATATGTTCCATCAACACTAAATGTGGCTGCCCAACATACTGAGGTTTTGACCGTTACTTTAGATTTCACTCCTGATATATCAAAGCAACCTACATTTCATGATTAGGTCCATTATTCTCTCAAGATTAAGAGTTTATGCAAATATAAGTTGTGAGGTTTATTATTCAATTGACAGTCTTTAGGAGAATAATAAATCTCACAACGGTCCAGTTCAATATGTCTTAACTCTTAAAACATATCAACATATCAATTAGAAGTCTCCACTTCCATGATCAAGACAAATCATCGTAATTGATATGTTATAGTCTTCGCAGATGAAATGACCAATTTCATCACCAACTACGAACTATAATTCTGAGTTTACAAAGAACTTGTGATTTATATCTTCTGTGACTTTTCACATAAATCACATACTATGCATCTCATGGACTATATGATTATGTTCAAATATTCATGTTACCATTATTTCAGATAATAATAAAACAACTTTATTAAACACAATATTAAGTCATACATAATGTCATACACAATGTCACACTTAATATCATGCATAGCATCATAGAATAGGATTTAAGGGCGCTAATCCTAACAACTTATTCCTCTTTGATTCTTTTTTTTTTTTTTTTTTTTTTGGTGCTGTGGATGACAGCAGGCAGAGGAATCATCCAACCCTGAAATGCCTGCAAGAAGGGAAACTCAAAGGGATTACAGCTTTGGGTCAATTTATCCTCCAAAGACAAAATGTCAAAACTCTTCTCTTTGTTGAAGGGGTTCTTAAAAGTAGAAGTTCTAAAATCAATGATTCCATGAAAAGTTCATTCTCCTGGGTAAATATCAGTGTCTAACTCTTTTTAAAGTGGTAGTATATTGTCCTATCCCCATAAACATCCACGACTTAGATTTGCTACCAGAAGAAGAAAAAAGCTTTAAGTGGATATTGTTTGGGTTAGTTGGAAAATTCTGATTATAAATAAAATTTACTAGAAATATGTTATTATGCTATAAGTTGAAGCTTATGTATTTATTTATATAATAGTTTCTATGTGATATTGTGATTAAGATGACTTATATTTTGGTAATTGATAATTCTCAAAGCTAAATTGTATTGTATATTCTTTATAAGTCTTTATTGATTTCTTTAAGTTATAATTTTGTTTATATAGAACTGTTAGCATTTAGATGTATTTGTGTGTAGTTATCTATAGAATAGATGGATTATGGCTTTGGGAATTTACTTTTTGACCTAAGTAGCTTATAAATCTTGGGGTTTTGAAGCATATTCCATTATAGTTTGCCACAAATCCATTATGTATGACCTATTATCTATGACTTTAAAAGAAAAGGTTTGTGAAAGGGTTTTTCTTGGCGTTGTTTGATGCTTTGTCAATGGGTATCATGACAACAATCTAAAATGTAATTGGCATGTACAAGTCGGAAAATTAATAGATGATGAAATTAGACCAACAACATCCCAAAGAAGCCATGGATGAAGATTAATAATGTGAGCTTGACAATAAACCTAGCAGCACAATCACTTATTTTTATTAATTCTTTTGAAGGGATGTACAAAAAACAATGGTATTCTTAAGGTAGTATATGGTAAGATGACTGATATTTTGGTAATTAACAATTAATAAACACAGCACCACAATCACATTTTTTTATTGATTCATTTATATTATTTTGTCCAATTTTTGCAGTGGATTTTCTTTTTAGCTATGTACTAATTATAACAAGTAGATATGTTATCTAAGAATGAAAAATCTATCTCTAATCTAAACCCCATAGAAACTCACAAAGACAGACTTCTCAGTTTGAGGTAGAGTTGGCTTCTTGATATGTACAATTAATAGACAGTTGATCATGAATTTATAAATATATAATGAGTGCTTTATCGAATTGACAGTTCTTTTTAGGTGTGTGTTTCCAACTTCTTTTGATTTCTTCTTGGTTTTTTATCCTCCAGTTTTACCATCTAATGTAATTTGCAAAAATTCTAGAATGGTAATGCACATTTACAAAAAAGGAAAAAGAAAAAGAAAAGTAGTGCACATCACTTTTAAGGATTCTGCAATTATGTGCTGCTGAATGCAAATTAAACTTGAAATGTCATATTTACATGTTTGCACGTACCAAATTAAGAATGTCATATTAAGTTTCCACATACTGACTTAATTACTCATATGCATATTAAATTATTTATCAGATGAATGAATACTCCTTTCTCAACCAAAAAAAAAAAAAAAAAGATGAATGAATAATATAAGTTGACAGGTATGTGTGAGGTTTACAGGCAAAAGTTTGTGTTGCACAATGAGTTTGACATGAAAGTTGAAGATATGTCAAAGGTCTTGGATGCAAGTGCTTTTGAGTGTTTGATATATGTGATGGTCTGCACTAAGTTGGATTTGGCTCATGCAGTGAATACTATCTGCAGGTACATGGAAAACTTGGTAAGAGCACTGGAATACAGTGAATTGGATATTCAAATACTTGAAAGGTACTTCTATACATGAAATCTTGTTTGTGGGGCAATAGGATGATAATTCAGTGGTAGGGTATGTGGATGCAAATTATATGGGCAATATGGATGGTTATATTTTCACATTATCAAGCAGACCAATTTGTTGGAGATCCACATTACAATCCCTAGTAGTCATGTCTACTACTAAAGTTGAATACATGGCTGCAGGTGAAGTTGCAAAGGAAGCAATTTGGTTGAAGGGGCTAGTCAAAGAGATCGGTGCTGATATGTTGACAAAGCCAGTTCCAAAGGACAAGTTTAGGCATTGCTTGGACTTGGTCAATGTTTGTAGCATGTGATAGCCGTAAGGGCTATGGTGGTGGTGACGGAGGCATTAGTTCATGAGGCTTGATCGAATTCAAGCCAGGGAGAAGATTTGTTGAGCTGATGGCATGTATTTGGTCAATGTAGGTTTGCATAGTCCTAGTAGTAATAGGACTCTACTTTGGTAGTGTATGACATGCACTAAAAAGCCAAGTCCTAGTTGGTTTAGGACTCTTAGTAACTTACCTAGCATATTATATATATGTTGTCTGTTATACGACTTGGTCAATTGAATTGTACAATTGAGAGAAAGGGTTAGCTGCAAAGGAGAAATACTACAAGACTAGTGCAAATACAATAGGGTGCTGTATTCTTTTTGTGAGAGAGCCAAGGGTGTATTTGGGGGTTGGGTCTTGTGAGAGTGCTTGTGTGCTACTATTGTAATCTCCTTATTTTATAGTGGAACTTTATTTGTCACTACTAGTGGATGTAGGCAATTGCCAAACCACGTAAATTCATTGTGTCTATTTGTTCTTCTACATGAACATGGTCACCTTTGTTTGTTTCTTTGTTTTTTTTTTTTTTTTTTTTTTTTTTTTTTTTTTTTTTTTTTTTTTTTTTTCAATCATTCATATAGTAATTTTATCAAACACATGGAAATATAGAACCCCAAATAATGGGATTACCTTCAGCATTAAAATAGAAAGCAAACCATTTTCTTGGCAACATTTCATTGTAAAAGAGATATTAAAAAAAACACATAACACTGCAATATATAAAACACGCTTGACATACCATTTGGTTTTAAGGAACAGAGTGATATCCTCATTCAAGAATATAGGTTTCTAGTTCTGAAAGGAGCTCTCTATTGGCTGGAGTTAAATCCAAAACCATTCCCTTTCTGGGTAAGAGAGACAGAGGACAATTAACGGTTTATATATCTTCTATTCAAATTTATCTCTTTGATTTTATAGGGGTAGTGGCAACTAAACAAGTATGAACTAGTTGGATTCAATGAGGATGGGAAGAGGTAAGAAAGGTGGAGATGAAGAATTTGAAGCATTAAAGAGCTTACATGGGAAGTTCAAAACAATGGAGATAGAGAGTCATAGGTGTTATGGAAGCTGAAGTGAAAACCGTGAAAGTGTTAAAAGACTAATAGAAAAATAATGGAAATAAAATAATGGCATCGCTGCTGTAGTGGCTTAACAGGAGCATAGCAACAATAAATGCTATGCTTCAACTTTTAGATATATATATATATATATATATATATAGATTATAATACATGAACCCTGTAAGGAAAGGGAGAAATTTGCCATTTAGCATTAATTTATGAACTATTTCATTAGTTGGCAAGTTTTTGAAACTGTTAAGTTCTAAAGACTTAGGATTTTATGTATTTAGAACTCTAATATGTAATGTTGGCAAACCATGATCAAAACAGTTTGTTTAGTCTTGTTTAGGCTTGCTTAAAGTTCTATCTTTTATGTAAAGTTGGAATCAAGAGGCTGTAGAAGTATTTGTTACTTTCGGCTTGGCTCAATCGATTGAAGCTTAGACTTGATAGATCAAAAGTCAGCCAGATTGTTTTTTCAGCAGAATTTCCAACTCAGCCCTAACTCCTAAAATGTTTAGGGTTTTATGTTTTTGCCCTAGGTATATAAAGCAAACCCTAGCCACGTTTTTAGTGATGCTCTTGTTGCTCATATTTGTAGTTTATGTGAATCTCTTGTGAGATCCTTGAGGAGCTTCCTTCACATATACTTAGGGTTATCAAGAATGAGATTACTTCAACATCTTGATGATCATTCAGTTGCTGACATAGGAGCTTAAAGATACACAAGCGGGGGTGCTTGTATTTGCTGGAGAATCCAAGAAAGAAGGAGTCCATGGATTCGGAGCATGCAGGTAGTCGTGTCAATAAGTTCTACTGGTGGGTAGTAATAGGAAGTTGAGCGTGGGAGCTTGTAAGTCTTATTGTATGAACTTCGATTCTTTCATATAGTGGATTCAAGTTTAACTTGAGGATAGCTAGGTTAAATCCTCCCCAGGTTTTTTTACCGGTTTGGTTTTCCTGGGTGATCATATCATTGTGTTATTTATATTTCCACTGCTATATGTTTGATATGATTATTTGATTGTGTTAACCTAGATTTACATAATTTGACTAAGTTAATCACTTGGCTAATTCTCTAGGTTAATCCAATTGTTGTTTAAGGGGTCTAAAAACATATCAAGTGGTATCAGAGCAGGTAGCTCTTTTGTTGTAGATCTTTTGATCTCTGAGCTGATCCCTGACCCATGTTGTCATGGAACACGGACACTCTCTTGTTATTCCTCCTCACTTTGATGGGAATAACTATGCTTATTGGAAAGTAAGGATGAAAGCATTCCTGAAATCTATTGATGAGAGGGTTTGGAATTCCGTTGAGTACGGATGGGAGAAGCCCACTACTCCTGTGAGTGAGTGGCAAACTTCTCAAAAAGAAGCAGCTGCGTTCAATAGCAAAGCTATGAATGCTATCTTTAACACTGTTTCAATGAAGGAATTTAAGAGAATCTCATATGTTGAGGTTGCTCACACAACTTGGAATATACTCCAAACTGTGCATGAAGGCACAAAGGCAGTTAAGATTAATAAATTGCAGCAATTAACTTCTAGATTTGAAAGCATTAGGATATCTGATAATGAAACGTTTGATGAATTCTATGCTAAGCTTAATGATATTGTTAATTCTGCATATAATTTGGATGAAATCTATAATCAACCTAAAATTGTTAGGAAGATTCTTAGATCTTTAACAGAAGACTTTAGACCTAAAGTGACTGTCATTACTAAGAGCAAGGACGTGGACTCCATCCTTGTTAATGAACTTGTAGGATCTCTTTAGTCCTATGAGTTGGACCTAACCAAAGCTAGCAAATCCAAGTCAATGGCTCTTAAGTCAGTTGATGATGTTGAGATTAGCAGATTTGATGATGAGCTCTCTGCTACAGAGATTGCTTACCTTGCCAAGAACTTTAGAAACTTTCTTAGGAATAGTAATAGAAAGGCAAGAAATACAAACACTGCTGAACCTAGAAATTTTAGGAAGAATAATCCCACTAAGGTTAGCAACACTGAAAACCTTAGAGAAAAAGTAAGTCAATTTTCCAATAATTCTTTGAGTTCTCAATGTTTTGGATGTCAAGGGTATGGTCATGTTAAATCTGAATGTCCTACATTCTTGAGGCCTAAGGGCAAGGCTATGGCTGTAACCCTTAGTGATAATGAGGTTTCTGATGATGAGTCTGGATGTGACGAAGATGGAAACTTCATTGCTTTCACCGCTACTGCTGTAGTCAATGAAAGTGAATGTTCAAAATGGGTATGAAACACCCTTGAACGTTTAGACCCCAAATTACAAATTATCAATTCAAACTTATTACCAAACAATTAATGTGCGGAATATGAACATAAGCTAAACACAGAATTAATAAACAATCTAAGCCAAATATAAACATATCCACAGCAGTAAATATAAGGAAAAGATAAAGGGAAGGAAGATGCAAACACATGGACAACACATGATGTGTTATCGAAAAGGAAACTGAAGCCCTCGGCGTAAAACCTCTCCGCCGCCCTCCAAGCGGTCAATAATCCAATAAAGAATGTAGTTTGGATACATAAACAGCAGAAGACCCTCCAAGCCTAATCTACCCAATGTACCTAAGCCCTCCAAGTTTCTTGCTCCAATGAGGTTGCGCCAAACCTATTTCTTCTTTAACTTTCCAGATTCCACTACTAAACCATAGCATCAACCAATAGACATTGGTTCCTTCCTAACTACATCCCAAAAGCACCAAATAAACTTTCTCACGGATGTGGGTATGGTGAGAAAAGGATTTGGCTAAGGACCTCTCAAGAATGCAACAATAGAGAGGAAGAGAGTAGAGGAATTTGAAGAGTCTCTAAGGTAAAGATTATGGATAAATCAATTTTGTTTTTCTCTAGGGTTTCTCTCACAAAATTCTCTCTAGAAGCTCTCTACATTCGGTGGGTATAAGGGTCTATATATAGTGGGGTGAGAAAGGAATGCGAAGAGTCAGTTTTTCCCAAACAGGGTGGTTTGACAGCTTGGCCTCGCGACTGGTCTGAATTGTGAGTTCCAGCCACGAGTTAACGGCCTGGCTAGCCTAGGATTTTTGTCCTGTAGTGCGACAGTTGGCGTGACCGTGTGCTTCTCACGTGCCTGCAGTTGGCGACTCCCAGTCACGAGTCACCCGCGAGTCCTAGCCATGAAACTCTGTATCCTTGCACAATCTTGAGCATTTCTTCACATCTTCCCACACACTACCCTTACAAGAATCCCACCTAAATACAGGGTTACTAATTGCTAAAATACAAGCAAATTTGGCACGAAATAAAGCCAACAAGATGGTTGATTAAATTCAACCTTACAACCTCCCCCTTTGGCTATTCCATGACAAAACCCTACAACAGACTCTAAACTTAAAGCGTGAGTTAGGAACAGTTGATCAAAACTCACTCACACCTAACTCTAGATTCTGAAAATCTCTTAAAACATATGAACAAGTATCTCTTGAAACACAACAACACAATAATATCATTGTATGCAAAAAACTTGAAATGCATTTGGAGCAAGCATAATGTGATCAAGCAAAAATGGAATAAAGCAATAAACCATGACTTGACCAAAACAGGTAATCACTATACAATAGTGATCACAATGCTCATTCACACAAGGAATGAACATCCGGACATGTAAGCTAATAAGCTTATCTGCAAAGTATCATTTGCATGTCAACCACTCAACCAATGCATACAAACATATATGCATCTAGGAACAATCCTACAAAGGCACAAGAGTGATGTACTTAAGAAAATGCATAACATTAACAAGTACTTAAGCCACAAAGCATAAAGGCTGCATAAGCATGATACAAACCATAAAAGCCTACATATGCAACATGGGTACAAAATAAAAACAAACAAACACAATTAACTGAATAAACATCATAAGTTTGAGACAGACTTAGACTTAATATAACATAAAACATAACAAAATACAAGGCACAAAATATAAAGCTCTCCCTTTGATTTTGCTCTTTCTCCCCCTATCATTTTACTCAGTACTCCAGATCTTCTCCCCCTTTTTGTCATGGAATAGCTAGTTCTCATCTTCGTCTAGCTGTCATTGAATCTGATCCAATTGAGCTTGGAGAGAGGTGAACTTCATGTCCCACCAATGTTGTTATGGTGCAAAATGGATGTGAGTCCGGACACTTTGGTGCTCAATTCAGTGACAGATGCCATAATGTTGTCTAGCTTCTCGTCGAGGGAGGATGAGCTGGAGCGCAAACCACTGTGAGATGCTGAAGCTTTAGTTTTGAGTCCCTTCTTACTATGGCCAATGCTCACGTTGAACGTACGCATGTTGATTGGGCTAGGTTTTGTGCAGGGAGTTTCATCTTCAGATGGATGGAATACATATCCGAGACTCAACCCTAACTCCTAAAACATTTAGGGTTTTATGTTTTTGCCCTAGGTATATAAAGCAAACCCTAGCCACGTTTTTAGTGATGCTCTTGTTGCTCATATTTGCGGTTTGTGTGAATCTCTTGTGAGATCCTTGAGAAGCTTTCCTTCACATAAACTTAGGGTTATCAAGAAGGAGATTACTTCAACATCTTGATGATCATTCAGTTACTGCCATAGAAGCTTAAAGATACACAAGCGGGGGTGTTTGTATTTGCTGGAGAATCCAAGAAAGAAGGAGTCCGTAGATTCAGAGCTTGCATGTGGTCATGTCAGTAAGTTCTACTTGTGGGTAGCAATAAGAAGTCGAGTGTGGGGGCTTGTAAGTCTTATTGTATGAACTTCGATTCTTTCATATAGTGGATTCAAGTTTACCTTGAGGATAGCGAGGTTAAATCCTCCCCAGGTTTTTTTACCGGTTTGGTTTTCCTAGGTGATCATATCATTGTGTTATTTATATTGCCGCTGCTATATGTTTGATATGATTATTTGTTTGTGTTAACCTAGATTTGCATAATTTGACTAAGTTAATCACTTGGCTAATTCTCTAGGTTAATCCAATTGTATTTAAGGGGACTAAAAACCTATCAGAAACATTTTAGCAAATTAGCATCTCGAGCCTTAGAGGCTCGAGTTCAACAAAAAAATTGAGTCTTAGACACTTGAGTTCCAGGCTAATGTGGAAAAATAATCCACATGGAACTCGAGTTTTTAAGACTCGAGTTCCATAGAAGAACGTTGGGTTTGTTGGGTTATAGATTGACCCTGGTTAATTAATTCAATTATCCAAGTTAATTAATTAGATCAAATTACATGCAAATCATGGTGGTACCAACAAATCACCAAATAAATTAAGTGCAGTAGAAATTAAATGACACGGTGATTTATTAACGAATGAGGAAAAGCTCTCGCAAGGCAAAAACCCCACCGAGTGATTTTCAGGTCACCACTCCCAAGAAATCACTAATCAAGAATCAAGTGGTTACAAGTATAAGGAATCTTACCACTACCCTAGACTATCCCAAAATACCAACCTATAGTTGAACCTTTACTCTAATCCCTAATTGGACTTAATCTTATAGAGACTTCTTACGCAGATCTTAATATGTATCTAACTCCCAGCAACTGGTTGATTGTTGTTGGATGCAAAGTTCTTCACTTTAAAGCACATTGAAAATTTGGAAGCACTTGATTACAAAATCATAAGGTGCACAAGAACGTAATAGCTTCTCACAGAGTGTATGAGTTCTCTAATTGATACTTTGTGCGTTTGATAACTTTAAAATAAAGCTTTTATGTGGTCTAGAGGTTTAGTGAATGAAACCCTAGCAGTCCAAGTCATCATGAGCTGAAATTCAGATCTGAAAATTCTAAAATTGCAAAACTCGATAGATCGAGAGGTGTCAAGTTTGTGTCAAGAATCCTTCATTTAATTTCGATAGATGCTAGTGTTGAGACTAGTGTCAAGCTTCACTGAATTACCTTTTCTTCACTTGATTCTTGGATCAATCTTTATGTCTTTAGTGATAACACTCATTTTATAAGAATTACATACTTCTTGATGCATTAAACCCAACTTAGATCTACCCAATTACAAGTAAAGTGCATTTTGTCAAATGATAAGCCATAGAAAATATGACCCTAATAAAGAAGAAGAAGAAAAGAAGAAGAAGAAGAAGGAAGATCTGAAAAGAAGAAAGAGGAAGAAAACCCACGAAGAAAGAAGAAGACCAAGACCCACGAAGAAGAAGATCTGAAGAGAAGAAAGAAGAAGAAGAAGATATGAAGATTAAAATGAAGAAAGAAGAAAGAAGACCAATACCCAACACAGCAAACCCATGGCAGGAACTCGAGTTCCACGTGGATTTTTTCTTCCACATCAGATTACCACCAATTGCAACTTGAGTTCCACATTGAACTTGAGTTTTAGAGTCTCAAGATACTAGTTCGCTAAATAGTTTTGCAAACTAGACAACTAAAATGTTTCAAAAATAATGCTAAATGCATAAATTTTTTTTAAGAAAAGTCCAGAGCTCGGTGATGCTTTTGCAGAGTCCATGTCCAGAATAAGATAGAAGCCTCTGGGAGATGGATTGGATAAAGCATGCCCCACTTATTTAGGCTTTCAGTATCAAAAGCATTCTTTAAGGAGGGAATAGAAGTCAAAAACCACTTACAATCTTTCGACCATTTAAGGTTCTTATTCGGTTGATCTCAAAGAAAGCTAGCTCCCCCCAACTTTTTACGGTGCACAACCGAAAGCATGTCCAAAAATGTTTGCTTTGACACTGCCTACAATGTAAATGGCTCACAGTAAAAACATTGGTGATCATACCCCATTCCAAACTCACTATTAAATTTAGATTCCTGCCCCTTTTTATTCTTACCACAAATTTAGATTCCTCACCACAAACTAACCTGCTGCTACTTATTCGCCCCACACCCCCCCCCCCCCCCCCCCCCCAAAAAAAAGGTAAATTATATTTCGAAACTTATGTTTTATGGACGATTTCAAATTAAACCCCTAAATTTAGATTGTTACAAATTAAAATTTACAATAATTCTAGATCCATGATAATTTTCAAAATATATTTTACAATTGTTGAGTTAGTAAATTGTCATTGATAAATAATAAAATGATGTTAGGGATGACCATATGAGAACTAATAAAACATGTCAACTCAAATGTTGTGAAAATTGTTGTATATAAGCATTACTCTAAAATTTATGGCTTCGCTAGTTTCAAATCAAACACTAAAATTTTAAAATAATATCAATTGAAATCTTGGATTTTATTAGAGTTTATTTAGGAGTTTAAATTGATATGATTTATTTAAAATCAAGATTAAATTTGAAAGAACTATAGTGTTTAATTTGTCACAATCTAAAACTTTGAATTTTAAGTTAAAACATTTAAAATTGTAGGGTTTAATTTGAAGGGTTTGACTTACCTCTAGTATTTTTTTAATTGGACATGTCCTCTTTAAAATCAAGTGGTAGTGAGTTTAATCTCCATCTTTTATCAAGTGGTAGTGGGTTTTAAAAAAATTTTAAGTTAATTTTTTTATTAAAAAAAATCCCACTCTATCCCTTCTGAGCTGCATTTTTATATCTTTAAATATAAAGAATGAGGTTGCTTTTTTTAATGAAAAAAAAAAATGAAAAGGACACAGACGATTGTAAGTGGAAAATTACGGTTATATCTGCAATTTCAAAATTAAATTATGTTTTCCTTCTGTTATTTTTATCAACCAATCTTTAGGTGGGGAAAAAGATCACTTAAGCTACTGCTTTGGACGAACATTGCTTAAGGGTTTAAACATTGGGAGAAATAATGAAAATGAAACAAAAGTGACAGAAGAAATAAGTCGATAATTATTGATATCAAAGGAGATGAAGTTTTGAAAATTTGTACTCACACTGTTCATTTTATTGTTACTAAAGTAAAAAATTGTCATTTTATTCATACTTTTCGGGGTCTCGGGCATAATTTCAAATTTACTCTTGCTATAAAAAAAAAGAAGTTTTTTTGGTGGGTAAATGCTAGTTGATATATAAGACCAGGTTAAACTGTGTTTTAGCAATTGGTGGTAGCCATTTTCTAAAATAAGATCCAAGAATCATCAATCAATCAATTAATATTAATATACATATAAAGGCAGAGACCTCATGCGGGAAAGCATGAGGTTCTGCCATGTGGTGCCTTCTTTGATAGCCATCTAATTTTTTTTTGGTTCAAGTTACACCTCATCTACTACTTATTACTCCTCATCACTCTTCTCTCTCAAATCTCAATTGACTAAAATAACTTTTAAACTTTCAAGTACACCATTAATTGTTTAATAAAGAAAGAAAAAAAAACCATTAATTCAACTCTTCTACGCCTCTTGCAATTATCTAAGTTATATAGCTCTTCTACATCTAACCCTTCAGTTGCCCGCCTCTTGCAATTATCTAAGTTATATAGCTCTTCTACATCTAACCCTTCAGTTGCCCACCTCTTTCAATTATTAAGTTATATGTTAATTAGTACACTTTCTTCTAGCCATGAGTCTCCTTTTACAATCACTTCTCTTCTTTTCTCTTAATGCTTCTCTTTTTTTTCTTTTTCTTTTTTTCCTTCTTCGTTCTAAAATCTTTAGCTACATGGTTTTTAGCAATCACATTTTTATAACTCAAATTCTTGATGTATTGTTGGACAAATTGTGCTTGAAATGAGTAAATCCTATGACAAAATCATGGTTTTTCATTCAGGAATCTGTAAAGTTCAAACATGATGAGTAAGGGTTTGAAATTTTATTCTAGAAAAGTGATTGTCAAATTCTTAATCTATTATTGGACAGATTGTGCTTGAAATGAGTAAATCCTATGGCAAAATTGCGATTTTGCATTCTAGAATCTGTAAAGTTCAAATATGGTGAGTAAGGGTTTGAAATTTTATTCTCTTCTCCTTTTGAAATTTTATTCTAGAACTGTGATTGTGTTCTTGGCTAAGTAAGAGGAAACACAAATACTGTACTTTAACTAATATAAACTAAATTAATTTTTGTTGTTGTTATCAATCTAATATTAGAGTTTGCAACAGAGGGTTAGGTTTTAATTGTGTTGTTATCAATTCAATATTAGAGTTTGTAATTTTGACGTGTTGGGTGTTTTGTTGGAATTATTGTAAAGTTGTGATTTACAACTATGTTTTATGTTGGTTTTATTCCATGAAAAAAGTGTTGTAATTGCTTTAATTTATTTCCTTGTATTTTGTGAAATTTTATTGTATTTGGTTTAGTATTAAGTTGGTGAAGACTCAAGCTTAATTGAAGAATCAGTGCATTTCTTGACTAGCTCTCGAGAAGTTCGTAAGAAGGATTCTTGCAAAAAGGGCATGTGAGAAGCACATGACTGGAAGCTAAAGAGTCATGCTAGGCTGTCAATTTCGCAAGTATCTCATGGGTAAGGACTTCCCGCGAGGTAGTCGCGAGACATTCTGCCTGGAGGATTTTTAGGAGTGACTTTCTTACCATTCACCCATGCTAGCTATATATACCCTCATAACCCATAAAGTGTAGGGAGGCCATTCAGAGAGAAAAAAACCCTGAGAGAGGTTTCTACAACACACCCACCTATTAGAGAGAGCTACCCATTCTTAGAGAGAAATCTTTGTAGTCTCTTTTCATTCTCTCTTCCATTGTTATACCTATTGAGAGGAGATTTCTACCCAAACACTACCCACACACATTCAAAGTGTTAAGAGTGTTTTTGGAGCAGCTGGGAAGCATTGGAAGATGCCAAGGATGGTGGATGCAACATGGAACTTGTTGTGGGATCTGAAGAGCTAGACAAGACACAGTTCCGAGAAGCCTTGTTGGAGTAGGAGCTTGGAGGGCAGTACATCGGGTAGATTAGGCTTGGAGGGTCTCTTGCTAACCCATGTATCCCAACTAATTGTCTAGTGGATCGATTACCACTTGGAAGGCAGCGAAGAGGTTTTTCGCCAAGTTTTTCGATTTCCTCTTCAATAACACATCGGCGTGTTATCTTGTGTTTTTATTCTTCTTCCCTACTCTTTTACCTTTCATTTTACTGCTGTGTTTTTATGATTATGGGTTAGAGTAGTTTGTTTGTTTATCCACTCGCATTTACTCTATTCCGCACTTAGTATTAAGTTAGAGTAAAATCAATTGAGCCGTAATTTTTAATTTGTGAGTCTAAACAGCTCTTGTGTTTTTAACATATTTTTGAGCTTTTAATTGGTATCAGAGCGGGTACACTTATTTGGTTTCATTACCTAAGTGTGATCCTTGACCCCTTGTGTTTTTTGCCATGGAAAGTGCTTTGTATGCTTCTATGCATGTTTTGGATGTTGATGAATGTAACATGCCACATGTTTATGAAAATGCCTCTATAAGTAATAATTCTCATAATTGTGATGCTATGTTATATGAATCTTTGGGTGTTGTTGATATTCCTAACATCAAACTCTTTAAGAAAAAGACTAAGAAGTTTCATAAAAATTTGAGCAAGTTATTTTGTGAAAATGATGATTTGATTGCTAAACTCAATGAATCCAACAAATTGGTTGAGAAATATAGGAAACTTGCTGAAAATTCTCTTGAAAAGTTGAAGGAGTTTGAGTGTTTGAATGTGGACTTGGATGCAAAACTTGTTTTATCTAACAAACTTGTTGATGAGCTAAAATGTGAAAATGAATCTCTTAAGATGCATGTCAACTGTTTGATTGCTAAACCTATTGCTAGAAAGGATAAAAGTATGTGTTGCAATCATGTTGTAGTACCCGATTTTGTGTCTATTGCGTGTCCTATCTCAAAGGACAAATTGGTGTACATTCCTTCACATAAAAGAAATCAAAAGGTGGAGAGAAAGGCTTTTAAGTCAAAGCCTCCATTTAGGTCTCATTCTAAGGTTTTGGATGGATCTAAGTTTGTTCCAACTTGCCACCATTACGGTGTGATTGGTCACATAAGACCACAATGTCCAAAGTTGAAAGAACAAAATCATGTTGCTAGATCCCTTCCCAAAAAGCCTAATGGACCTATTGTGGTGCCTTTGATCATCTAAGACCTCATTGCTCTAAGTTTCATGCTCTTAAAAGAAAAGAAAAACTTGAGCTTCTTGGAAGTTGTGCTAAAAAGGATAAACCGGATTTGAGTGAAAATAGCATTTTGTTAAAGAAAGTGTTTAATGTTCTTAACTCCTTGTCTATGTGCATCTCCGGTTCTCGTTCTTCCAACCCTTGTCTCACTTCTCATGAGACACTCATTCCAAACAATTGTTCCGTTTGGATGAGAAAGGGTTCCTATGGTTGAGCTTATGCTCTTTTGGTCCTTAATATAATTCTTTCGATCTTTGTAGGACTCTTCATGCATTAGATGCTTCATTATCATGCATTTGTGCATCTCGCATCTCTTTATATACATTGTTTTTGTTTTTGTTCTTGATTTTACTTTTATGTTTTTGTTTTGTGTGAGTAAAAATCCAAAACCACATAAAAAGTAAAAAATTCAAAAAGTTTGATTGTATATGTTTGAGCACATATCTCATGTGAGTTTAGCCTAGTACCTTCATACTAATGGCGTAGTGCATTTACGAGCTTAGCTTATTTTGTATGCACATTTATCTGTGTGGAAGAAATCGTGAAAACTATATGTGATTGTTTTAAATAGATCTTCAAGCTTGTCATAAATGATTGATCAATAGTCTTGATGGTCTTGATACTTGCCTAAACTTATGCCTATATCTCTTCCCACCTTTATTTTTATGTTTTTGTAATAGAACTCACCAAATGTAAATTTCAAAATGAAAAAGAGTTTATGAGCTGCAAAAGCCTGTCGCACATACTATTATTTGACTAGGAAAAAAAGAAAGCGACTTTTGTATTGAAATGTATGGTGCTCAAAAAGCCAAAGGCTAATTCTCAATGTTGAAATATCAAAAATTTAAAGCACCGATCTAAAAAATGATATGTAGTATCCAAAAAGGATCAAATGTTATGATTTATGCAGAAGCCAAATTAAAAGCTTCTAAGTTTTGTAATCATTCTCTTGTGGGAGGTCATATATGTTCATTTCTATAATTGAGATAGTCCACTTGACTTTGTACCAGTTATGTATGACTTGATTGAATTGATCATTGAAGTTTCACTCTGATCTAAGGACTATTCCACATTTGATACACACACACAACACACAAGTCTAATGTTCAAAGAATGTCTATTTCATTTATGTGATTGTACATGTTCAAATGTGATATGTGTGTGCTCAACCATATGTGGATCAAATCAAAAAGATTTTTTTCTTTTTGTTTGCTTTTGGAAGTGATTTGTATCACCCGTGTTTTTCAAGTTGTGTTTGTGTGAAAAACATGTTTTCTGGGTATTTTTGTGACCCATTGAATCTGTAAGCTCAGCTGGGAGTTAAATGGTCTAAATCTCAAGTTTTTTCAACTTTGGACAAAGAGTTTTGTGACTGTTTCACAAGTAAGACTTACCCGCGAAAAATTTCGCGAGAAATTTTGTGAATAAGCTTCCTGCGAAAATTTTCAGATCAGCTTTTTAAAGGGTATTTTGTGGGTCTTTTGTTTAAAACGTCTCCCATCCTCTCCCAAACCACTATTTTAATGCTTCAACATTAAAACCCAAATAATTTCAAGTGTTTTAAACTCCATAAACATCTCTAAGGTAATCTTTAACTCTTTTCATTGATTTTGATCCTTAAATTATGTTTTTGGGGGTTTTATGTTCATAGTTGGGATTTTCTCAAATGGGAGTTGAAAAGCTTAATTTTTGTCAATCTTTTTGATTGGGCTTTGTTTTAAATGATGATTTTCTTTGGATATTGACCCCTTGTGTCAAAAATAACATGTATTTAGGCAAGTTTTTCATTTGTTCATGCATTGTTTCACATACATGTGTAGTGTGTGCACTCCAAGTATTTGATAAAATGCCCAAATGACATTTTTTCTTTCTTTTGGAATCCGATGAGTACCAAATTTTGGGAATCACCATAATTATTCATTTTTATCATGTTTTAATCATTGCTTGTGTGTTTTATACACTTTGCCCCTTGAGTGCTTACTCATGCATTGGTCATGCATCTTACATGCATACTAAATGCACTTTTGCTGCACACACTTTATCACTTGACATGTTTTGCATTCATTCATGCTAGTTAAGTCTTTTTAGAACTTTTAGCTCATATAACATGTTATTGTGTCTATGTCATATCTTAGTCTATACTTTCTTCCATCATCCTTAGCATGTCATGTTCTTTATGCTATGTAGCATTTTTTTTTTTAAAAAAGATGTTTTTTTCTTTCGTTTGACTTTCATTTTCTCATTCATCTTGTACCCCTTATGCATCATCTTTTACTCTTGTTCATATCTTCTTTTCTTTCCCTCCTTCCTCTTACTTCATTTGTCTATTTGTGATAAAAAGGGGGAGAGTATACCAAAGAGTATACCAGTGTGTTTCGTCATTTCTATATGACTCGTGTGCACATTCTTAGGGGGAGAAATTCTACCTCATGCACATTCGTAGGGGGAGAAAGCCATAGGGGAGATGCATATACCAAGGGGGAGAAGACAACTTTTATGAGTAAACCTTGTTTTGTTTTGTTTTACATTATGCTTGTTTTCTTGTTGCTTTATGGTGCTTTGAGTTACATTTAGTATCTATGCTATGTTGCTCTCATCGCATCATGTTTTTGTGTTGGACATGCATTTATCCTTATGCTATTGTGCTTTATTGGTTGCATGTTCGAATGATCATTTGCTTTGCTATTTGATCATTGTAGTCATGTCCATATGACTATTTTTGTGTTTGATCAAGTTGCTCATATGTTTCACAACATGTTTACTTGATCTCATTTTACTTGTTACATTATACTTATCGTTTTATCACTTGATTTACCTTAAGGGGCTAATACATTTTGTGCAAGTGTTTTAGGTTACAGGTATATATGTTCCAAGTTCATCACAACTTCTAGATTTAGGTGTGAGTGAGTTTTACCATTGTTCCCAAACTCACGTTTAAGTCTAGAGTCTGTTATAGGGTGTTTTGTCACGAAATAGCCAAATGGGGAGATTGTAAAGTTGTGATTTACAACTATGTTTTATGTTGGCTTTATTCCATGACAAAAAGTGTTGTAATTGCTTTAATTTATTTTCTTGTATTTTGTGGGATTTTATTTTATTGGGTTTAGTATTAAGTTAGTGAAGACTCAAGCTTAATTGAAGAATCAGTGCATTTCATGACTAGTTTGCGAGAAGTTCGCGAGAAAGGTTCCCGCAAAAATGGCATGTGAGAAGCATATGACTGGAAGCTGAAGAGTCATGTCAGGCTGTCAATTTCGCGAATATCTCGCGGGTAAGGCCTTCCCGCGTGGTAGTCGCGAGACATTCTGCCTGGAGGATTTTTAGGAGTGACTTTCTTACCCTTCACGCATGCTATATATACTCTCATTATCTTAAAGAGAAATCTTTGTAGTCTCTTTTCATTCTCTCTCCCATTGTTATACCTATTGAAAGGAGATTTCTACCCAAACACTACCCACACACATTCAAAGTGTTGAAGTGTTTTTGGTGCTACTGGGAAGCATTGGAAGATGTCAAGGATGGCGGATGCAACATAGAGCTTGTTGCAGGATCCGGAGAGCTAGACAAGACACGGTTCCGAGAAGTTTTGTTAGAGTAGGAGCTTGGAGGGCTTAGGTACATCAGGTAGATTAGGCTTGGAGGGTCTCTTGCAAATCCATGTATCCCAACTGATTGTCTAGTGGATCGATTACCGTTTGGAGGGCGGTGGTGAGGTTTTTCGCTGAGTTCTTTGATTTCCTCTTCGATAACACATCGGCCTGTTATCTTGTGTTTGCATTCTACTTCCCTACTCTTTTACCTTTCATTTTACTGCTGTGTTGTTATGATTATGGGTTAGAGTAGTTTGTTTGTTTATCCACTCGCAATTACTCTATTCCGCACTTAGTATTAAGTTAGAGTAAAATCAATCAAGCTGTAATTTTTAATTTGTGGGTCTAAACAACTCTTGTGTTTTTAACACATTTTCAAGCTTTCAATTATTACAGGAAAATAAAAAGAAGTGGTTTATGAAATCCAATGACAAGGGCAATAGCAAGGAATCCAATCGTATCCAACTGCTCTTTCTCCACAGCTTTGCAAATACCACAAACATATCATCATAATTGGAATGTCCCTTTGAGGTCAATTTTATTTTTCCCGTTATTTTCTTTGGGATGTTATTTTTAATTTCAGTAATCAATTGGGTTTATTTTTATTTTTCGGGGACAATAATCATCATATGTAAAGGTTAAAATCTAGAGCATCTTATCATAACTATTAGTATACATCCTTTTCTTAATTTCCAACTTCCATTCACATAACTGAAACTATATGGGGCTGAATAATGACTATCCTCGATTAAAATCTCATTTCAACTACTGCTAGGCACTAGCCACCTATTGGTGCTACAGTGCTCAAAGGCCCTGTAGGGAATTTTTGGTTTAACTATATATTATTGCTAGATATCAACACAGCACAAATTTCATCTTTCGTGAGCATTTTAATTTAGTCTTCTTTCTCTTTTGAATTTAACTTGCTCTTTGTCAATGTTCATTCTTTGTGTACGTTTTTAGACCCCTTAAACACAACAAGATTAACCTAATTATTTAGCCAAGTGATTAATTTAGGTAAATTATGCAGTTCTAGGTTAACACATATAAATCATATCATTGAACAATGTGAAAAATATATAACACAACGATATGATAATCTAGGAAAACCAAACCGGTAAAAAACATGTGGAGGATTTAACCTAACTATCCTCAAGGTAAAACAAATCCACTATGAAAGAATTGAAGTTTACACAATAGCGACTTAGACCACTAACATCCTATTGCTACCTCGAGTAGGAAACTTACTACCACGACCACGTGACAGCTCTGAGTCCACAGACTACTTCTTTCTTGGATTCACAGCAAGCACAAGTACTCCCACTTGTGTATCTTTAAGCTCTTTATGCGGCAACCGAACTAATCATTAAGCTCTTGACATAATCTTGATTCTTGATAACTCTAAGTATATGTAAAGGCAAACCCCTCGAGATCTCACAAGAGATTCACATACACAGCATAAACAACAGCACTAAAACGTGGCTAGGGTTTTTCCTTTTATACTTAAGGTAAATGTCAAACGGGCTTGGGCTGAGTTAGAAAATTCTGCATAAAAACAATCTGCACGAGTTTCGATCGATCAAGTCTAATTCTCAATCGGTCGAGCCAGGCAGATTTACAGAGTAAATCCTGCTGTACACTCAATTCCAACTTTACACATAAACATACTTTGAGCAATTCTAAAACAAGACTAAACTTTTTGATCATGGTTTACCAACATTACAAAATGAAGTTCTAATACATTTAAACCTACAATCTTAGAACCCAACTCCCCTTTTGGCAATCCATGACAAAACACAAACTAGACAAAGTCCTCAAAGTTACAAAAACAACCCATTATAAAAACATTGCCCAACGAAAACAAATTCAACCTAACTACTATTTATTAGTTGCAAGTGTGACAGCAGCACGACTGAATCAACCTGTATATTCCTGTAACACTTAACAAACACATAAACGCATGTGTGAAAAATACAAGTAAAACAAAATAAATTCTTGATTTCACATAACATAAACTACAAGACATATATCATGAATAACCTTATAAATATAAATCAATAATCAATGTAGCACAATGTGAAACAAGAAACAGAAATAAAAAAACAAGATGTCTCCCCCTATCATATACAACTCATCAAAAAAATGAAGACATCAAAATAAATACAATCATAAGCCAAAATAAATACAAGGTGAAGCACCTAGATACAATCTACAGCTCTAAACAACAAAATCTCCTATCCAAATGTACTATCCCTTTTTTGTGATGAATTGCCAAAGGGCAATCACTCATCATCAAAAGGAGGTGGTGGAGGCGTCCATTGAATGCTCGCTAAAACTGCTCTCAAAGCCTGAAGATCGGTAAGCACGTCCACCAAAAGCTGACCATGAGCCGACCATGAGCCGCCTAAACAGTCATGACAGTGTCCAAATCACGACGAATGCTAGAAACATCCGAAGCAGAAGGTGGAGGAACAACAGCAATGGTCGGATCAACAAAGGCATTAGCAGCCGGATCACCTGTAGAAGGAGGAGGAGAAGGAGCACCAGAAGAGGAAGAATTTACTCTCAGGCATTTAGAGCTAGCTCGCATCTGAGCAGCCCTCTGCCTAAGAAAGGTGGCACCTATAGGAGCTATAATATGCACGGGCTCAGAAGCCGAAAACTCATCTAATCCTAAGTGTATCAAAATCTAATGAATAAAAACAGGAAAGAAGAGACCATGAGCAGTAGAACTACTTTTATGGACTTCAACTAAAGATCAAATGAAAAGATAAGGAAAACTTATAGGAGCATCCGAGACAAGAGCATACAAAAATGCACATCTCTCGATAAGGATAGTATACAAATGAGAGATGGGTCAGATCGAATGGCAAGAAATCTGGAAGAAAAGATAATGAATCTCGGTCAACTCGTGAGAGGTGATCCGAGGATCAGAACCTCACTAGATAGAAGTCCTAATAAGATATGACATAATGTCATCAAGGGGTGGAGACTCATCATAAGGATAAACGAGATGCTAGATCTTAGGCACCCCTAGAGCAGAGGCCGCTACCGTGGGAGTAATGGTGTACTACTCACCCCTTATCCAACTTCTCACAAATTGAGTGTTGAAATTATTAGAGTGGACAGAGAGGTTCAAGTAGAACTCTCTGATAGGTAGCAAGAAGAGGAGGATCAACATCCAACAAAGGCAACCAGCCCCTACGCTCAAAGTTTCTCCTAATCTCCGGGTCAAGTTCGTATAAAATGACCTTACACTCAACCTACACATTCTTATGAATGTTAAACTTCTCAAAAGTTTCCTAATTTTTCTCACTCAAAAATCTCTCACTATCAAAATAAGGAGAAGAAGAAGAAGTGGACGTCCTATGAGCTCTAGTCTTCCTAACCATTATGCTAAAAAGTAGAAAGGATAGACAGAAAAGCGACAAAAGACAAAACAAAAAAGAAAAACCAAGGACAGACTGCAAGTTAGAACAGAAAAAATATAGAAAATAACAATCTATATGATGCATGAACAATATCAACACATGATGCTGTAGAGAGGGAAAATTCCCGACCTATTACAAGCTGATACGTCACACTACCAAGTCCACAAAATACAGCCAATTACGAAGCTTCACGTATTATTGCTAGGTTTTTCTATCACTACTCAGAAACCAATAGAAATTTGCCAAATGTCATGCAAAAACCAATCACACATTAGCGCACATGCAAGTGATGACATAATCAGCCTCGCACGTGTAAGCGATGACATAAGCAGACCAATCAAGCTGTGAAATGTGTCACCAATCAAACTCCGTCACGTGTCACTCATCCACCCCTAAATTCCCATAAATAGAAACCTAGACATCTCATGAGGGACCAAGACATCAGGAAGAGATCTTGAGTTCAGAAGTCCAGAAGCTTTGCTGGAACCAAGCCCTAAAGCCTCCAGGAACTTCAAGAACTTCAACTTCTAATACGAAGAGCATTCAAAGAGAAATCATCGAAATCATCTTCCTAGATCTTAAAGGTCACTAGAATCAAGCTCAAAAGCCTCTAGAAACTCCAAGAAACCACAAATCTATGAAGCTCAACGGATTTAAGCCTCCAAAGTCCCGAAGAACTTCCACCACAAACCTTCAAATACGAAGAACATTCGAAGAGGAATCATCCATATCATATTCCTAGATCTCAAAGTTCACTGGAATCAAGCTCAAAAGCCTCCAGAAACCTCAACAAATCACAAATCAGTGAAGCTCTATGAATTCAAGCCTCTAAAGCCCTGAAGAACTTCCACCATAAACCTTCGAAGATAAAGAACACACAAAGAACACGAAGAACACACAAAGAACGTGAAGAACAAAGAATTTCTAACAAGCTCATAGCCAGAGATTCATTGTAATTCCGTTTCAAAGATCTTTGATCCATTCCTCAACCAAATTGAAGTATATTTGGTGTTCAAATCAAAATCACATTACCACAACTTCAATCAACAAATCTTTCAAGGAGATTGAATCAGAGGATCACTCTTTTGTAATCACAAAAAATTGTACCACAAATTCATCAATAAAAATTCGCATTTGTGCAACTATTTTACTTGTTTGACTCATTTCGGACTGAGAAGTTTAATCCTCCACAAATTCTGGCACGCTCGGTGGGACCTCTCTGCCTCTCATCTCATTCTCCTTCAAAGAAAGAAATCTTCATCATCTTGCTACCAATTTCAATGGCCACTAGCAAGAACATTCAAGCTTCAACAAAAGCTACTTCAATTAGACTCAGTACGGCTACCACCAACAACCGCATTGGTGCAATCAATTGTAGCCAACCCAAAGCTCACAATCAACTTCAAGCTCAATCAACCAATGAAGCCAAGGTCCAGACAATTATCTCCTTAGACCCCCTCACAAGAAACAAGATCATCAACAAGGACTTCTCCACCTTAGAACACCTCAAGTATGGGGGAAAATCCCCTTCTTCCTTCACAAGAAGTTGGTCTCATGATTTCTCTCCCATCAAAGGGAACCCAAAAGATAAGATTTCATGTGCTCACTTTAAATCACTTTCTTCTCCATCATCTTGGGAAGTTGTGCTAGTCATGATGACTAACACCTCTACCTTGGAAGAAAAGATGGCTGAAATGGAGCAAAGGGTTGTCCTTCTCACAAAAGCACTTGAAGATAAGGACCTCCAAATTGCAACTCTAATGAATAAACTTGAAATACAAGATCTTGGCGAATCAAGCCATGATCCTAAATTCCCATTTGGCTTCACTTCTACAAAAGGTGACAAAGGGAAAGAAAATCAAGACACTCCCCGAAGAGAACAATCTACTTCAGTTGCTTTGTTGTCAGTCAAACAATTACAAGACATGATAACAAATACCATCCGAGCACAATATGGAGGTTCTTCTACAAGTTCTCTCACATATTCAAAACCTTACACAAAGCGTATCGACAACATGAGGATGCCAAATGGGTATCAAGCCCCCAAGTTCTTGCAGTTTGATGGTAATGGAAATCCTAAGCAACACATTGCTCATTTTGTAGAAACTTGTGAGAACGTAGGGACTCAAAGAGGCCTCCTTGTAAAGCAATTTGTTCGTTCGTTCAAAGGGAATGCGTTTGACTAGTATACAGTCTTAGAACCTGAGTTAATCGACAGTTGGCAACAACTCGAAAGAGAGTTTCTTGACCGATTCTATAGCACACGTGACACGGTGAGCATGATGGAGCTTACCAATACCAAACAATGGAAAGATGAGCCCGTGGTAGATTACATCAATCGATGGTGTTCTTTGAGCTTGGATTGCAAGGATAGAGTTTCTGAAATTTCTGTTGTAGAGATGTGCATCCAAGGCATGCATTGGGGACTTCTTTACATCCTTCAAGGGATAAAGCCTCAAACATTTGAAGAGTTAGCAACTCGTGCGCACGACATGGAGTTGAGCATTGCTAGCCATGGAAGTACAAACCCTCCCATACTTGAGGAAAGCAAAACGAAAGTAAGGAATGCAAAATTCAACCTCAAAGACCTAATGGCTGTTAACACTGCCGTAGTCAAGGTTCCAAGAAGAAAAGCCGAGGCAAATGAAAAACAGCTTGAAGGATGGCAAAAGAACGAAGTGCGTCATCTAACTTTTAAGGAACGTGAGCAAAAAGTATATATGTTCCCTGATGAAGATGTGCCAAACATCTTAGAACAACTATTGCAGTTGAAGTTGATCGAATTGCCAGAATGCAAGTAGCCAGAAGACATGGGGAAAGTTGATGACCCTAATTATTGCAAATATCATCGCATCATTGGCCATCCAATCCAAAAATGCTTCGTCTTTAAAGAAAAAATCATGAAGCTTGCCAAAGAAAACAAGATTGATCTAGACTTCAATGAAGTTGTAGGGTCAAACCATGTGACCGTTGCTTGTGATGTACTTCCAACTCTCAAGCAAGGGGCAAACACCAACCAAGCTTACAAATTGATTGACAATGAAGGCATAAGGATCGGCCCTATCAATAGGAAGTTCCTTCAACCCTTCTATGCTTGAACATCGAGGATTGCTCCTCGGTAAGAGCTTAAACTGCCCACTGTAACGCTGCAATGGTACATGATGTCTTCCTATTACCTTTGAAAGCGTACTAATAAAGAGAAATTAATCCCCCTCTATGTCACCAATGGCTAGTGTGGCGTAGTGGTTGGATGCCCATGTCGCCCTTTAGGCTGAGGTATCGGGTTCGATTAGTGGTGATACCCATTATTACACATATGAGCCCTCCTTTTTGCAAAATAAAAACAAAACAAAACAAAACAAACAAAAGAAAAAGATCACCCAAAAAAAAAAAAAAAAACAAAACAAAACAAAACAAAACAAAAAGATCACCAAAAAAATGATCCAAAAAGAAATCATAAAAAAAAAAAAAATCTTTTGAACTACGTAATGACCTGATCCCTTTCCGGGATATGCAGGGCAACTTGGTTTCATTTACTAAGTTCAGTCACATGAAAAAGAAGAAGGATTGCCAGTCTAGCTTAAGGAATTTTTCAAAAGCCGTCAATAAGCTTTTGAGATCCCTTTAATTGGCAGGCTCAAAGATCATTGTGGTAGAAAATGACAGCTGCAAAGAATTGGTGTTACTCGGCTTTCCTTGAACTAATGATAAACATAAGTTAGTTCTTGGTTGTGGAGTAAAATAAAATCTTCAACCTCTTTTGCAAAGAATGAAGTCTTCATGGCATTGCCCCTCTTCTGTGGACATCCTCCCAAGTCTCTAAAGTATGTTTTGCATCACTTATATCTTGGGGGCATCTTCTTGTACCTTGCAAGTCTATGCTACATTATCTCTCTTTTAGGTTGTGCCACTTCACAACTTCGAAATTTGAACCACATCATCTCCCTTCTGAGTGGTGCCGTTTCACATCTTGTCTCTGAAATTTGGACAACGTCACCTTCTTCCAACATCTAAAGATGGTGTTACTTCATCTCGCCTCTAAGAGCATATTCATGCAATGTCAAATTCTTGGTGGCATGTTCAAAGTCTTGATACAGGCTCCTAGCATCTTCAAGGTTTTGATGGCATCTCTTTGCATCCTCAAAGTCTTGATGGGAGCTTTTTGAAACTTCAAGGTTTTGTTGGTATCTTCTTGCATCTTCAAAGTCTTGTTGGCATCTCTAAAATCTTGATGTCTGGCGATAGTACTATGTACCGTCAATGTTTGAACTTTTTCGCCTCTAAAAATTGGCACTAATGCAACTTCAAAGGCCAATGTTGGTGTGACTTCAGTGTAGATGAAGTGTTGACGCGATGTCATGGCAAAGATGAGTATTGGCATGGCTTTAGTGCAAATTAAGTGTTGACGTGGCTCCATGGCAAAGATGAATGTTGGCGCGGCTTTAGTGTAAATGAAGTGTTGATGTGGCTTCATGTTGAAAAGGCTTTATTATAAAAGACAAGTGCAAGTATTGCTTCAATAGACAAAGTAATTGTGATGCTTCAAATGCAAATGCAAAAGTTGGCACAGCTTCATGACAAAGATAAGTGGTGACGCAACTTCAATGCAAAGAAAGATATAGATGCAGCCTTAATGCAAATGCAAACTTTGCATGGCTTCATGATAAGAACAATTGGTATGGCTATGTTGCAAAGACAAGTATGGAATACCTTCATGCAAAAACAAGTGCTAGCATAGTTCCATTGCAACGACCAGTACTAGTATTGCTTAATTGCCAAGACAAAGGCCAGTACAACTTTAAAGTCAAGTACTGGTAATAGCATCATTGTATCATGAACACCGGTGATAGAATTGTTTCCTAGCTGAATATCCTTATGGAAACGTCGTTGCAAAGACGAATATCACTAAAAGATTGTTGTTGTAGAAAAAGAATGTAACAATGTGAAGGCATACGTCATTGCAAGAACGTTGTTATCAATGAAATACAAAGCCACCAAATGAAGGCAAGCACTTCTATGAGAACGTCAGTGTAAAGTTTGATGTCAAAACCCTAAGATCAAAGAAACTGTGCTGTGAAACAAAAACAAGCAACAAAAAAATTTGCCACGAAAAAGGTCTCATAGCACGTATTTAAAAAAAAAAAAAATCATTCACAAGAAAAGAAGCAAACAGGTACAAAAAATAAATAAATAATCTTGAATGCAGGAGAAGGAAGCTGAAGGTTGAGCATGTGCCTCAGTGATGAAGGCAATAACATGCCTTTATATAGAAAAATTCTGAGATAACAAGCAAGAAATACGAAGAAAGTCAGCAAACCAGTAAATGGTTCCACCAACCGGCCAGTGGAAAAAATGGTGTTCACGTGAAAATATCAAAAACTTAAAGTCAGATTTTGCAAACTCACAGCACTCAAAATCAAAGAAGTCTGCATAGAATTCTAAAAATAAAATTCAGCAAACAAAAGAGACATTTAGTAGGTTTCTTGGCGCCGTCCTCTCAGAGCAGCCAGCGTCAGAGTGGACTAAGATGGCAACATTTCATCCAAAAAACAAGAAAAAGAAGAAGAAGGCCATAAGTCCAATAATGACCCGCGGCATTTTCTATCAAATCTGTGCAAATCTGTTCAAGATTTCACAAAATTGAACCTACAGGGATCTTTTACAGACTTCGATCTACAAAACCCAAAAGATCATCCACAATGGAGCTACCATGCGCCGCCAAAACTTGCGATGACCTACAGTTTAGTAGCTCAATACTGTGCTAATATGCTCGCAATTTTAGAACACGGACCATACCACTACATCCAGCAGGCCTCGATATACAAAACCCAAAAAATTCCAGGCCCAAACAATCCTCCACGCGCTACCACGCGCCACTAGAAGCTTCAGAGGATCGTGGCCTACTCCTTTACAGGCGTGCAAATCTAAAATTCATTTCACAAAAATAACACTACCGCTCGATCCAGCAGCCTAAGATTGGCAAAACCCGAAAAATTTGGGACCAAAAAAGCAGCCACGCACCTCTACACACTACCAGATGCTTCGGAGATCCCAGCATCAAGTCCACGTGCTCCCACGCGCCACCCTCACCATTCACGTGCTAACACGCACTGGCAACTTCTCTCACGCATGTTCACTCGCCAAGCACTGACATGCATGCTTCAATGCCATGACGTCATCTCCTACGACCCGATTTGACCCATTTGTCCAAGCCGACCAGGTTTGACCCGTTCTTTCTGACCTGGTCCAAACCGCCTAAAAAAAAAAAAAAAAAGAGAAAGAGAGAGAGAAAGAAAAAGGTTTGACCAAATTGAACTTTGACTTCAACCAAAAAGTCAAAATTTTCAAAAGGAGCCTGTCCCACTCAGTTTTTCAAGTACATTCCGATTTTGGGATCTGTTTCTTCATTCGAAGCTCGGAAACTACGCAAACGTCCAATTTCCAGAAAATTGACTTTTGCGTAAATGTTGACCAAAAGTCAAAATTTTTAAGATGGACCTATCTTGCTCAATTTTTCGTGTACATTCCAATTTTGGAGTCCGTTCCGTCATTTGAGACGGAAATTGCACAAATGGCTCAATTCCAAGGTAGTTGACTTATGTGTTGAAGTCAACCCAAAGTCAAGATTTTCAAGCCAGACTTGCCTTGCTCAGTTTTTTGCAACTTGGAAATTGCCAATCTAACCCACATCTTTGAAATACTGACGATGTCCAAAACTTAAACTCTGAAGATCAAAATTTGAGATTCATCCATTTAATTTGGATCCCCATAGGGTTATCCTCCAAACTTCATCAAGGCTCCCCTTTCAAAGAACAAATGAACTCTCATAAGTGTGTCTTGAACTTGAAATTATATTGGGTCACTACTTCAGCCTACCATTCCCCTTTCGATGCCAAACATTCCCACTTACCATTCAGAGCCTACCATTCTCACCAAAAATTCTCATCTGCCATTCTCAACTACCCATCTACCATTCCTCATTTCTCCGCTATAAATAGAAGGGTCGGATTCATCAAAAACTCATCAAGAAAAATAAACTGAATCATGAAATGAAGATTTGCTTCTTTCAAAATTTCAAGTCCTCTTTCTCACAGCCATTTCTCACTATAGCTTCATCATCCTCAACACTTGGCAACCGATATTGCTTCATAATCAGTTTGAAATCAACCCTCTCATGGTTCAATAGAAACCCTCCTTACAGCATCATTTTATTTTTGAGATCCAAACAAATTTTTTTTCTCCACTTAACTACCACATTTGTCCATAAAATTACTCATAACAAGGTCTGTATCATTGTTCCATGCTTCCTCGGACTTGGTTGGCCAGGAAATCTAAGTCCAGCAGAGACACCTATTCCTAAGCTCAAGGCTTCCCTAGTCTCTCTCCAATTGCTTGGTCTTTTAGCAGAAGCAGCGGTTCGGAACAAATAGCAACCTGGCTGGTTTCTAAGATCAGAATCACAAGTTAGCTCCATCTTTCTTTTTTTTCTTTTTTTCTTTTTTTTTTTTTGTGCTTTTCCAACAAGTAGCAGTAAGTGAAGATGGTAAAAAGTGTTAGGGTATCCTACAAATTGTCTTTCATCCAACACTTGAAACAACCTCCAAGGTACCAGCTCATCAGAATTCAGCCTTTGGTGCTGGTAAATGGTCACCAAAGCCTTATTCCATGTCCCCACCGCTGTGGGACCCAAAGGCCATCATTGCTGGTACCTCAAAACACACTTTCTGGAATTACTCCAACATAAATTCAGCTTGAAGTATTTCAAAAAGTACTCTTCTGAAATTACTTCAACTTAATGTCCGTTGGTATGGTCCCATCACACAAGCACATTTAATGACTTGCTGCCGGACTTCATTCAGCATGCAATCAGTCCCATATCCAAAGGTGTACTTCCCAGAAACATCTACACTAGAGGGTCCCCAACAAACAGGGCAAGCGCCATGGTGACGTATGTTTCACCCATTCACTTTGCTTCATCGCAATCTTCTTCACCATCAACATCAACACACCCAAAATATTCTTATGAAATTACCTCAACTTAACCTGAGTGATGCAATAACACATGCACATTCAACTACATTCCGACATGGCCTCGTCGTAATCCAAAGTATACTCTTCTGAGATAACTTCACCAACAGTTCTTAAAAACACGAGGCTAGCCCCATGATTCTTCATGTTGTACCCAGCCACCATCCTCGCATCTTCCCCATCTTTTACACCCTGTGATCGCCACCAACGATCCAAAATACTCTTTTGAAATTATTTCAACTTAACTTTTTTTGAGAAGACTCGGCCACGCAAGTACATTCAAATACTGGCAGACCCCTTTTTGATCCCATCAAAGCCTTTCATATGGGTGGGCCTACTCTTCGGAAATTATCTCATCCTGCTAAAAGCTCCACTACCTTCAACTACTTCACTTGAAGAGTTAAGTGTAAAAATCTGTTTTCGAAACTTATTCCCACACCACACTCTGAAATTGTGTGCGTGAACGGGTCTCGATGGGGCATTTGTAGAAAGGGAAAATTCTCGACTTATCACAAGCTGACACGTCACACTACTAAGTCCACAAAATACAGACAATTACAAAACTCCACATATTGTTGCTAGGTTTTGCTATCACTACTCAGAAACCAGTAGAAATTTGCCAAGTGTCATGCAAAAATCAATCACACATCAACGCACGTGTAAGCGATGACATAATCAACCTCGCACGTGTAAGCGATGACATAAGCAAACCAATCAAGCTGTGACATGTGTCATTAATCAGACTCCACCATGTGTCACTCATCCACCCCCAAATTCCTATAAATAGAGACCTAGACATCTCAGGAAGGACCAAGACACCGGGAAGAGATCTTGAGTTCAAAAATCCAGAAGCTCTACTGGAACCAAGCCTTGAAGCCTCCAAGGACTTCAAGAATTTCAACTTCGATTACGAAGAACATTCGAAGAGAAATCATCCAAATCATCTTCCTAGATCTTAAAGGTCACTGGAATCAAGCTCAAAAGCCTCTAGAAACTCCAAGAAACCACAAATCTACGAAGCTTAACGGATTTAAGCCTCCAAAGCTCCGAAGAACTTCCACCACAAACCTTCAAATACGAAGAACATTCAAAGAGAAATCATCCAAATCATATTCCTAAATCTCAAAGTTCACTGGAATCAAGCTTAAAGGCCTCCAGAAACCTCAACAAATCATAAATCAGTGAAGCTCTATAGATTCAAGCCTCTAAAGCCCCGAAAAACTTCCACCATAAACCTTCGAAGACGAAGAACACACAAAGAACACGAAGAACACACAACGAACGTGAAGAACAAAGAATTTCTAACAAGCTCATAACCAGAGATGCATTGTAATTCTGTTTCAAAGATCTTCGATCCATTCCTCAACCAAATTGAAGTATATTTGGTGTTCGAATCAAAATCACATTACCACAACTTCAATCAACAAATCTTTCAAGGAGATCGAATTAGAGGATCACTATTTTGTAATCACAGAGAATTGTACCACACATTCATCAATACAAATTCGCATTTGTGAAACTATTTTACTTGTTTGACTCATTTCAAACCGAGAAATTTAGTCTTCCACAGATGCATGCTCTAATGCAGTGAGAATAGTTCAATTACACTTAAAAAAGAAAAATATAGAATTGGCTTAAGCATAGAGTTTATATCAAAAACCCCAAATTTTGAAAACCCACTTTCAAAAATCCCAACAAATTGACCAATTGATCATTACACAAGGTAGATAATAGAATATAATGATCAAATCAATCAATCAAACAAGCCAATTTCATCAATTTATGCTTAATTGAACAAAATCCCCAATTCGAGTAGTTTCAAGCCCTAGAAAATTCAATTTTTCCCAATTCAACAAATTGATCAAATTAAACCACAAAGATTGGTTTAATAACATCCCGTAACAAAAACCCAATGATCAATTTTGAAAGAAAAAATTGAAAACACCAAAAACCCCAATTTTCCATAGGTTCGAAATTTTACCCACAATGCATGAAAAAATGCATGAAAGATGAAAATAAATGAAAAAGGAAGGGTAAAAGGGTCTTACCGGCCTTAGATGACAAAAACCCTTGAAAATTTTGAGGGAAAACAACAAAAATATTTGCTTTGAATCTTGACCGATCAAAGAGAGAGAGAAAAGCTTTTGAAAAGTGTTTAACACGTGAAAAGCTTATGGTTTTTAAAAAACTCTCTGAATGATTTTCGATTGATCAAAAAACAGATTCGATCAATTGAAAATTAAATTCGATCAATCCAACAACGATCGAGCATCGATCAAACCAGGTAGATTCAAACCAAAATTTTAATCGTAATTTCGATCGGTCGAAAAATAGGTTTGATTGATCGAAAATTTGGAAAAAACAAATTTTTGAAAAACAAAGCAATTTCATGTAAAAACTCCTCAAAGCATAGTATTTTTTGAATAGAATGCATGAGTATGAGATGAAATGTTTTTCAAAAACACTTATATTGAACCCAGATCTCCCAAAAATAAGATTTTCAATCAGTTTTTCCTTAAATCTCAAACTTCAAACACATTTTGCATTAAAATCAAGGAATTTTTAATCTTGTATATCCACAACAAGATCACACACAATCACATGTACAAAGTTTAGCAAAGAGTAACTTGTGTAGTGTGTGCAACTAGCAAAAGCTTAAGATATATGTGAGGAGATATGTGAATAGTAAGCAATCACAATTTCTACAAAATTCATCACATACATTTCAAAGAGACTATCACCTAAAGAGTTACATCATATAACTCCCACATCTCCTAGAAGACAATCTTGCAATCATGTAAGTTTCTTGAATTGCCTCATAATGTACACACTAATTTTATTTGATTAGAAACTTATTAAAATAGTGAGGATAATATACACACCAATTTTATTTGATTGTGATGTTATTATAGCCCAATAATATACACACCAATTTTAGCATTTAATCTGAGGCTTCACCTTATGTTTTTTTTGTGCATGTGCTACACTTTCTTGAGTACAAAATCTTATGATATACACTAAGGTGTTCATGATTGGCTAGTAAACAGTGGTGAGATGGTTATTTATACCTTTCTCAATAAATTCAAGTCCAACAGTCAAAGGCATGTGACTATAAGATCAAGATCATGTGATCAAAAACTATAAACATCTTCACACACAACATGCACTACAAAGCTCAAACTAGTAAAGTGCAATAACTAAGCTCGTCCAAGCTAAACAAGGTACATAAACATGTTATGTAAAGATAATATGGCCAACCTTGATTTCAAATCCAAGAAAAATAATGCAAAACACATTTTGCTTCCCATTTCCTCCCCCCCCCCCCCCCCCTTTTTTTTTTTGAAAAGAATAACAAAAACATCCTAGAATGAAATGCATGAATGTTATGCAATGCAAATCCTAGAAAAAAAAAAAAACAAAGAAGAATGGTCACAAAGAGTAGAGCGATGAAACACAAGGACCATGTCAGAAACACTCAATTAGATTCAGCCTTTGGCATCCAAAACTTTTTAGATGCAGCTCTTGCATTGAAGTTATTATTCATATTAGAATGCTGAACAACTCCAGAATTGGAATAAAGGTTCAAAACCTTTACCAACTTACCAATAAGTACCATAGGATCTTGTGCTTGAGGCACAGGTACTTTTGGCTTATTTACTCGCTTAGCAACTTGCAACTTGAAACAGTTTGGACAAATGTGTCCAGACTTTCCAGAAAAATGACAAACTCAAGCAGGCCTATCATGCAACTTACCCTTAGGAGGGTTAGGAGTCTTAGGTTTAAACTCTTGAAGATCAACTCTAATCTTCCAAGGAGGTGTAACTTCTGCCGGTTTGACAATCTCACTCACGGGAGGCTCAGAAGAAGGAACAAAGTTTGTGGAATGAGTTTCAGACACAGAGATGCTTTCTACAAAACCTAAACCAGTTTTATCTGAGGGAGACTTTTGAACACTCAGATGTGATCAAGTTTGGAACTAGCAGACCTATTTGTTTGTTCTCTAGCAACAAATAATTCAAGTTCCAAATTCTTAACTTTATTAAGCAAAAGCATGTTCTCAGTCTTTACATTATTTAACAACTCATTAGCATCAACCAATTTCAAAAGCAAATTTTTATTATCAAGTTCAAGAGATGCAATTTTATTTAAGCCTAAATCAACACTCATAGCATCATTTGCACCAACTTTGCAAAGCTTATTGTAGGATTCTTACAAATTTGCATCCTCAGAGAGTTCCCCATCAAAAGGGTTCTCTTCAACAACAACATTTTCATCAACTACAGTAGTAGCTGTGAAAGTAATGAAGTTTCCATCCTCATCACTATCAGACTCATTGTCAGAAACTTCATCATCACTAAGGGTTATAGCCATAGTCTTACCCTTAGACCTCAAGAATGTAGGACATTCTGATTTCACATGACCATATCCTTGACAAACAAAAAATTGTTGACCCATAGAATTATTAGAAGATTGACCTACTTTCTCTTTAGATTTTTCAATGTTATTCACCTTAGTGAGATCATTCCTCCTAAAATTTCTAGGTTCAGCATTGTTTTTACCTCTTGCCCTTCTGCTGTTGTTCATAAGAAAGTTTCTAAAGTTCTTAGCAAGATATGCAATCTCTGTAGCAAAGAGCTCATCATCAAATCCATTCACATCAACATTATCAACAGACTTAAGAGCCATTGATTTGGATTTGCTTGTCTTAGGTAGGTCCAACTCATAGGATTGAAGAGATCTTACAAGTTCATCAACAGGGATGGAGTCCATATCCTTGCTTTCAGTGATGACAGTTACTTTGGGTCTAAAGTCCTCAGTCAAAGATTTAAGAATCTTCCTAACAATTTTAGGATGATCATAGATTTCACCCAAATTATAAGCAGAGTTAACAATATCATTCAGTTTAGCATAAAATTTATCAAAACTTTCATCATCAGACATTCTAATACTTTCAAACCTAGTAGTTAACTGCTGCAGTGTGTTAATCTTAATTGCCTTTGTGCCTTTATGCACAATTTGGAGAATATTCCAAGCAGTCTAAGCAACCTCAACATTAGAGATTCTCTTGAATTACTCCATAGAAACAGCATTAAAAATAGCATTTATGGCTTTGTAATTAAAGCAGCTGTTTCTTTCTGAGAAGTTTGCCACTCACTAACAGGAGTAGTAGGCTTCTCCCATCCGTATTCAACGGAATTCCAAACTCTCTCATCAATAGATTTCAGGAATGCTTTCATCCTTACTTTCCAATAAGCATAATTATTCCCATTAAAGTGAGGTGGGATAACAAGAGAGTGACTGTGTTCCATGACAACAAGGGTCAAGGATCAACTCTTAGATCAAATGATCTAGATACTAGAGCTAACCCGCTCTAATACCACTTGTACGTTTTTAGACCCCTTAAACACAACCAGATTAACCTAGTTATTTAGCCAAGTGATTAACTTAGGTAAATTATGCAGTTCTAGGTTAACACATATAAATCATATCATTGAACAATGCGGGAAATAAATAACACAACGATATGATAACTCAGGGAAACCAAATCGGTAAAAAACCTAGGGAGGATTTAGCCTAACTACCCTCAAGGTAAAACAGATCCACTATGAAAGAATTGAAATTTACACAATAGCGACTTAGACCACTAACATCCTGTTGCTACCTCAAGTAGGAAACTTACTACCATGACCACGTGACAGCTCCGAGTCCACGAACTACTTCTTTCTTAGATTCACAATAAGCACAAGTACTCTCACTTATGTATCTTTGGGCTCTTTATGCAACAACCGAGCTAATCATCAAGCTCTTGACATAATCTTGATTCACGATAACCCTAAGTATATGTGATGGCAAACACCTCGAGATCTCACAAGAGATTCATATACATAGCATAAACAACAATACTAAAACGTAGTTAGGGTTTTTCCTTTTATACTTAAGGTAAACGTAAAACCCTACACGTCAAACAGGCTTGGGCTGAGTTGGAAAATTCTGCAGAAAAACAATATGCACGAGCTTCGATCAATCGAGTCTAATTCTTGATTGGTCGAGCCAAGCAGATTTACACAGTAAATCCTATAGTACACTCAATTCCAACTTTACATATAAACATACTTTGAGCAAGTCTAAAACAAGACTAAACGTTTTGATCATGGTTTGCCAACATTACAAAATAAATTTCTAATACATTTAAACCTAAAATCTTAGAACCCAACACTTTGTTGTTGATTAATGATATGCTTTTGATTCCATAAAACATTTGGATATTAATGTTTTCATTCTTAATCAATTTTAAGTGTTATTTGGATGTAGTTAAGCATCAATGTAGTAGACCTCATGCTAGTTTATCTGTTTCTTAATGTACTTTGTGCAAGAAGGTGAATTAAAAGGTCTAAGTTTACATGTGCAGGAGATGAACTTTATGCAATTTTCTGTAGAAAGTGGATCATTCAGACAATGACACAATAACACATTAAAGAATGTAAATTCCATTCGTGTTTTCCAGCTATAAAAAACTGAGGAATTTCATATTTGAAAGCTTTAAAGGGGCAACCAAATATAAATGTTCTTGGAATTACTTTTTAACCATTGTTGTTTGTGACTTTCAAATGACTGCATATTGCAAATGTCATGTTCATATTAGTTTGGGATACTTACAAAAAATAACAAAGAATATTGCCAAATCTAAATTTCGCAAATTTGGCCCTAACCACACTCAATAGAATTTTTAATTTTAATATTAAGCTTTAATAGGATTTGATTATAGTTAGGAACTAGGGTTTTGTTTGAATTTAGTTCTACTATTAAAACTATGTAAATTAAACATGACTAACAATAATTGTATTAATGAACGCAAGGGGTTAAAAGATATTTTTTTTACAAAATATTTCAAAATTCACCGCGCATCGCGCGGAATATCGGCTAGTTCCTCTTAATTACAAACGGCAGCAGTTGGATACCGTAGATGATGTTAAATATCATATGTAGGAGGCAATTGGCCATGGGTATGCAAATATGCTGAATCATCTTTAACATATTTACGATCATATAAGCAATAAAAATAACACAAATTTATCCGATTTCTTCTTGAATTTCTTATAGAAGCAACCAACTAAAGTAATCCTTTCAGTTGTACTAAAAGGAAGCAGATGGATTAGTTCCTGCAAAGTAGTAGTTTGCAATAAAGAAAATATATATATGAAATTCAGTGCATTTCTTTGTTTGTTAAATTTCTCAATGTTCAACTTTTTTTCTTTTTTTCTTCATTTGAGAAGGTTCTCAATGTTCAACTTTTAGTTGTGGTATTGTGGAATAATGAGTCAGCGCATCATGGAGATACCAAATTTGATACAAATCAATTTATACTTTGCTACTGTTACCCTTTTTTCTTCTTCTTATAATATAGGTTTATAACTCTAAACCGCCGTCCAAATATACTATATTTTAATCCATTGCTCAATAGGGGAACAAAGTAAATAAAATAAAATATAAAGATACGGTGCCGACACTCCAAAAAGGTTGGTGCTTTATCGGTGACAGGAACAAGGCAGACCCTACAGTTCCAGTCTCTCAACCTCTAATTGATCTGAACAAGGGAGACCCAATCCTCTTATTATCATAAATTCATAATGCCTCCCTAGTTCTTGTATAATCCAAACAAATCCCATGTAAGCAATTCAAACAGGTTAGCTAGTTGATGTAGACAAGACATGTCAGGCTAGAAAATTGAACTTACCTGTCAAACTCAAAACTAATGTATTCATTCACAGAGAGAGGTAAAAAAAAATCCAAATGTACCGTACTCTTCTACAAGCCTAAGATGGACCAAAATCTGTGCACGATGAATAAATGTAATGTGTACAAATGTGTGAACCCTTTTTCTTTACAGGTAACTGAGCTGGGATTGTTGTGTACAGCAGCAAATTGAGAGAAAAGGGTATTTACAAAGAGTGACTACGAATGAATTTTTTGGAGAAAGGGGCTTACTTCATCAAGCAGTGTGCGTTAATGAAGCAGCTTTATTCAGTCTCTCAAGGATGCCACTTGCCTTCCTCTTGGCCCTTAGAGTTCCACTTTGAGCAAGCCTAGAGAGTGTACCATTGGCATTTTCTTCTTGCCTAATCTCCTTCCATTTAGTTCGATCATTCATACAGATGGTGAAGAGAATGGCTACACAATTCTCCTTGTTGTGTTCACAAGTGCTCTCCCTAATGACATTGAGCAAGCAAGACACAGCGCCAAGCTCTCCCATTTCGTCAACAGCATTCTGATGGCTAGAAAGCATTGCAAGTATAGCCAACAACTCATCAACTAGCACGTGATCCGCGATCTTTTTCAAAATCACATTGACTGCACCTTCATTAACAGCCCTCCCTTTATTCTCATGGGCAAAACAAATGTTGAATATTGCTGTAGCAGCATCTTTCATGGCTAATGGATGCCCCTCATCTAGAAGGTCAATTAAAGGTTTGAGGGCACCAGATTTTCCAATAATGAGCTTGTTTGGATCAAGGGCTGATAATGTGAAGAGTGCTGCAGCAGCATTGCTTCTTGTTTGAATGGTTCCAGATTTTAAGGATTCAATAAGAAGAGGTATGGCCACTGGATCCTCTGCAACTAGTCTCTTATTATTATCATGAATTGAGAGGTTTAGAACTGTTGTGATCAAATCCTCTTGGAGATCAGGATGAGTATCAGCACTGCCTGATGAGAGTGGATTAAGCAATTGAGGAATGGCATCAAGGTGCTCGCCAAAAAGGGCCCGGAATGATGGCATTTTCTTTGTTAGCTTCCGAAGCTCTTTTGCAGCTTCTTTCTGGTGAGAAAGTGATTGGGACAACTTGTCAAGCAGAGAATTTATATAGCCGGGTTGTAAATAGACTCTTTCTGCAGCAGTCACTGCCTCATCAATATTGTCTACAGGCTTTGGAAGCTCGACTCCATGCTGCTTGCACCATTGGGAAATCATTTCTTTGACCAATTGATTAGGAGTAAGATCTAAATGGGACAGGACTTGTTGGGTTTGAGGGCATGTCCGGTTACCTTCATTGAACCACCGCTGGATGAATGCACGATCATAAGTCTGCAGATCAACACAGTTATTAAATGACTCATCAGACCCAAAAAAAAAAAAAAACACGATTATTAAATGCACAAAAATGAGTAATACCATGGTTCTACAGATCAGTGACAAGGAAAAAGCATAAGAAACAGCCAAAAAAAGAAAGAAAAATAAAGCAAAGACATGATATTGAATGATTGTACAAACATGATATTAAGTTTGTAGCATAAAGCCATAAATAATTGATGACTGCTTGGTGACAATTCATTAATGTTATAAATGAATGATTCTAATTTTTGAGGTTATCATTTGAGATATAATTTTCATATCCACAACTAAATTATCTTTCGCAGTATGTAAGATTTCCAATAACAAAGCCTGCTGGCACTGCAAACATGGAGATAATGACTTCAACAAATATCATTGATCCCTCAATTCACAAAATTCTACATCCAATAAAACCACCTGTACTTTCTGACCCAGAAGAATAAAAGAACCAACCCATGGAAAGCTTGTCCTAAATTCTTAACATCACTTCCCTTCAACCATAGCAAGAACCAAAGATTAGTGAAAAATGATATTCTTGGATGAATGTTCAAGCAAGAAACTGAGAAGAAAGCATGAAATAGATGCAGAAAATGGCAGTAGATCTTTTGCATTTATATATCTAGGGAAGCTGAAATCACTCATATTCTTTATCAAGAATTTTGTTGCATAGAATTGAGGGGTTCATGGTATTACCAAATTGGAACATAATCAATAAAAGTGAGATCCTTAATTCCAAAGAATTCAACTTGTAAACAAATCCGTTTCTCGGCAAAGCCTAAAGATTTTTCAAGATCAAGCAAAAATACTACTACAGAACAGAATAGAACAGAACATTCAATGCTACTATTAAAATGTAAAAATTGTTTCATGCATATTGAAACTGAATTAAACCCAGAAAAATTGAAGCAACAAATTAGCAACTGGAAACAAAAGAGGCAAGAAAAAAAAAAAAAAAAGAACCTGGCCAGTAGCCAAGACAACAGGATCTTTCATGAGCTCTTTAGAAATGGGACATCTGAATTCTTGAGGAACAGTGAAAGCATGATCATCAAGTTTGAAAGAAAGGGTGTTGTTTGATTGCTTCAAATACTTCAAAGAACACAATGTTGTGATGGCCTGGTCGGCTGTCTCAACCATATAGTCATCTTCATCAACAATCTCCTTCACCAGTCTCCACAACTCCTTCTTCAGCTCCATAGCCCTGACTGCCATAGCCCCCCCATCAGTCTTGGTCATTTTGGATATTATGAAACAAAAAGCAAGAAAAGGCAAGAATTGCAGTGGAATTAGAAGATTGGGTATTGGTGGGAACGGAGAAAAAGATTCAGAACTGTTGTGGTGGGCTGCTACTTTTTCATTGTCTTTCTTGATTTGAATACTGTTGTGTCTTCTTCTTTTCCCTTGTGTGTTTCAGAGAGAGAGAATGAATGAATGAAATGATGAAACGGAAAGACTTTTATGAGATGGAAAATTCGGTTTACAACTTTTTACATGATGTACACACGCACACGGCCACACGGGTCAGATGAGATGAATAATATGACTAATCTATTGACTATTGCCATGTCATGTTACTCACTACTCTACCGTTTCCAATTCTCAGTTTTTGTGTTTGGACTGTAGACTCAAGTGTGTACTGATCAACTCACCTGGTGGTGGTACTGCCTGAGGTCACAGCAGGAGACTCACAATATGGTTTTTTTTTTTTTTTTTTTTTTAATATATGTATTTGATAAAGTAAAATGAGGTTTGGATTTATTAAGTGTGCTTTATAATAATTACTTTCTTTTTTTTTTATTATTAGCCTAAAACATCAACAGGTTCTTTTGGTGTATATAGAATTCAATGTTCCTTATTCAAAGGGAAAAAGTCAAGGAATTTTACTAATTAACTTAATTTAAACCCACATTTTTATGATAATAATAATAATAATAATAATAATAATAATAGATACAATGACAATTATGAAGCTTTAATCCTAAAATTTTGAGTTTAGCTATTAATTTTTAATAAATTAATTAAAGTCAGTCACATGTATTCTTTATTAACATTTTATCTAATCCAAATCATACTCACATGTATATGAAGTTATTTCATATATTTAGGAATACTTTTTGATTGGATAGCAAAGAAATCACCATCTATGGTTCGTCTAAGGGAGTCGTCCATGATCTTCAGTCAACTAAATGTCATGTCTCTGATTCGTCCAGTGGGGTCGTCCATGAGTTTTAATCAATTGAATGAATGAACCCCAGACAATCAGGATAGAAGGGTCGTCCACATGTAAAGCTCGTGGACGACCACACTACATCAATTTATATACAAAGAGTCGTCCATGGGCAAGTCACATGGACGACCATGTAACACTTGACAAAATTCTGGAATGGTTAACCAACCCGTATCCATCGCCAGCAATTTCTCCTAAGTGTGTAACTTCCATCAGCGGTTACTACTTCTATAGCCGTTGGGGAAGTTATCTCCGTAAATTCGGACTTCCATAAATCTTGGGGAGGTTACTAAGCCAAGTAATTGCCCCAAGGTTCCCTATATAAGGACCGGTCTGAATCAGGCAAATGTATGAGATTCTGAGATTTTACCCCCGAAAAGTTGGAACTACATTTCCTTGTTAGAAACTAACTTTATCATCGGAGGGTATTTGGCCGGTCCGCCCCGGTCACCACTTAATTGTTTCTTCTTTTTAGGCCTTCGCTACCGTCGTAGCCCACCGAAGCCGAAGTGTTCAACTAACTGATTTCGGTCACTATCAGTTGACGCCGTCTGTGGGAAGCGTAAGTTATTTTATAATTTGGCTTTCTGCAACAAAAGGTTGAATGGTTCAGACTAGGTTGAGGGCTACAAGCCCAGGCCATCAGGGAAGCAAAAACGCTTCAAGCAACCCTCATCGCGATCACCAATCCGCACCAGCCATGCAGACACCCTTTATCCAGCATGTTCACTCTATGGCGGCTGCAATGGCGGAGTTAACTCGCCAGAACCAGGAACTAAGAAGAGAGATCAATCTAAGAAGGCAAACACATGAAGAATAGGAAGGGCAAACGCGTAGGCAAGAAGATGGAGATGACGCTGAAATTGGAAGTCAGTCCAAAGGCACCACACTTGGAAAAGGAAATAGGCCAGATGAAGAAAGTGATGGAAGAGATGAAAGAGAACCTTAGAAGGGCTAACCCAGTAGAAGATTTGGTCCATAGAACCGATTCCCCCTTTACGGCTTCCATCAACGGTCACCCTCTACCACCTAAGTTCAAATTGCCTTCCCTGGATTCATACGATGGAGCGCGAGATCCTTTTGATCACATAGCCACCTTCAAGACCACTATGCATCTTCAAGGAGTTCCTGATGAAATAAGGTGTAGAGCCTCCTTACCACCCTCAAGGGCCCAGCGCGAGTGTGGTTCAGCAAGATACCTCCAAACACAGTCAGTTCTTTTGAAGAATTGAGTAAGTTGTTTGTCAACAACTTTATTGGAGGACAAAGGCACAAGCGCTCCTTGTCTAGCCTGTTGACTATAGACCAAGGAGAGAATGAAAGTCTGCGATCCTTCATCACTCGTTTCAACAAGGAAGCCTTAACAGTAGATAAGGTGGACGACAAGCTATTATTGGCAGCCTTCCACAATGGGATTAACTCAGACTTGTTCATTCATAAGTTGTATGAGAAAGAGCCCCAGTCCATGGCAGAGCTCGTCCATTCAGCCCAGAACTTTATGAATGCAGAAGACGCAATCATAGCTAAGAAGAGGAAGAGAGCTGATAGAGTGGTAGCAAACCCCGCTCGTCATTCAGACCAAGGGCCTCAACCAAAGAAGGGACGAATGGAAGACAAGAAAGAACGAGATAGAGATAGCAGGCACCCTTCAGCAAGGAATCAGAATTACACACCCTTAAATGCCCCACTCGATCAAGTGCTCATGCAAATTAAGGATGATCCTTCCTTGAAGTGGCCAAAGAAGATGAAAGGAGATCCGAACAAGCGCAATAAAAATAAATATTGTCGCTTCCATAGAGATCATGGGCATGACATAGACAAGTGTTATGACTTGAAGCAGCATATCGAAAATCTCATTAGGCAAGGAAAGTTGAGGCATTTTGTCGGAAGGGACCATAAAGATGAGAAGCTGAAAGGGAAGATGAAAGAGTCGTCACAGCCCCCACTTGGAGAGATAAGGGTTATCATTGGTGGGAGTTTGACAGGACAATCTTCCAAAGCAAGGAAGACATACCTCAAAGCAGTGCAAAATGTCCAACTCTCTGGACGATCCCCAAGGACGAAGGATACGGACGAGCCAGCCATCTCTTTCACAGACGAAGAAGCTGAGAGGATCCATCATCCACATGATGATGCAATTGTCATTACCCTACTCATAACAGATTACAGAACCAGGAGGGTGTTGGTGGATAATGGAAGTTCAGCGGATATATTGTATTATCCTGCCTTCCAGCAGATGAGGCTTGGACGAGATCAGCTTCGTCCAGCATGCTCGCCACTGATAGGATTTGGAGGAATGAAAGTGCAGCCCGAAGGTACCATTACCTTGCCTGTAGTGGTAGGGTCATACCCACAGCAGATAACTAAGGAAGTAAATTTCCTTGTGGTGGATTGTTCATCCTCATATAATGCCATCATTGGAAGACCAACCTTGAACAGTTGGAAGGCGGTAACATCTACCTACCATCTATCAGTCAAATTCCCTACGGAGTGCGGAATTCGACAAGCACAAGGAGATCAGTTGGCAGCCAGAGAGTGTTATCTAGCCATGTTGGCTATAGACGAGCAGATGCAGACTATGAGTATAGAAGAAAGAAAAATTGTTGCAGAACCGACTGAAGTATTGGAAGATTTTTTATTACAAGAAAATGATCCTGAGAAATTCACTAGAATTGGAACAAGTATGAAGGAGAAGGCAAAAGAAGACCTCGTCCAGTTTCTAAAGAAGAATTCCGATGTTTTTGCATGGAGTCATGATGACATGCCTGGCATTGATCCAAGTGTAATCACTCATCGACTGAACGTGTCCCCCTCTTCTAAGCCTATTCGTCAAAAGAAGTGGGTGTTTGCCCCTGAACGAGAGAAGCCTATCAAGGAAGAGGTTCAAAAACTAACCACAGCACAGTTCATCCGTGAAGTCTATTACTCGGATTGGTTGGCAAATGTAGTGATGGTAAAAAAAGCAAATGGCAAATGGAGGATGTGCGTTGACTTCACTGACTTGAACAAGGCTTGCCCTAAGGATAGTTATCCCTTGCCTTGTATTGATCAACTGGTTGATTCTACAGCTGGCCATCAACTGTTAAGCTTCATGGACGCCTTCTCAGGATATAATCAGATAAAGATGGACGAGACAGACCAGGAAAAGACATCTTTTATTATCAGTTAAGGTTTGTTTTGTTACAAGGAGATGCCTTTTGGTCTGAAGAATGCAGGGGCAACTTACCAAAAGTTGGTGAATCACATGTTTCGTCCACATATAGGACGGAATGTAGAGGTATATGTGGATGACATACTTGTAAAGAGCTTAGATGAGGGAAGCCACTTGGACGATCTTCAAGAAACCTTTGAAACACTTAGGCGATATAAGATGAAGCTGAACCCGAGTAAATGTGCATTCAGAGTATCGTCAGGAAAGTTTCTAGGATTCATGGTTTCAAAGAGAGGAATTGAGGCAAATCCAAACAAGATCCAAGCCATATTGAACATGGAACCATCGAAGAACATCAAGGAAGTCAAATCCCTAACTGGACAAGTTGCAGCTCTAAACAGGTTTGTCTCAAAAGCCACTGATAAGTGTTTACCTTTTTTTAAGATTCTCAGGAAGGCATTTGAATGGACGGACGAGTGTCAAAAGGCCTTCCAGGACCTAAAGCACTATCTTACTACGGCTCCATTGCTAAGTCCGTCTGTGCTAGGAGAAGAATTATATCTATACTTAGCAGTGTCCTCACATGTCGTAAGTTCAGCATTGATCAGGGAGGAAGAAAATGTGCAAAAGCCTATGTATTATACTAGCCGGGCATTGAGAGGAGCGAAAGGAAGGTACCCAATGATAGAGAAGTTAGCCTTCGCACTAATAACCGCTTCTAGGAAGTTAAGACACTATTTCCAAGGTCGTGTCATCATTGTCATGACTGATCATCCACTCAAGAAGGTAATGAACAAACTTGAAGCTGCAGGACGATTAATTCAATGGGCAGTTGAGCTCAGTGAGTTTGACATTCGGTACCAACCGAGGAATGCAATAAAAGCTCAAGCCCTAGCAGATTTCATTGCATAATTCACTCCAAGTTATGAGGACTTGGATGAGAAAGAAGACAGTAAAAATGGGTCGTCCATGTAGACGGGTCATCTACACTGTATACAGGAGGTATAGGAGTTGTTTTACAGTCACCAAATGGAGATAAACTGAAGTACAAGGCTCGCTTGCAATACCAGACAACTAACAATGAGGTGGAGTACGAAGCCCTTCTTAAAGGGTTGGAGTTAGCTAGATCTGTAGAAGCAAGCTCATTACTCGTCCTAGGAGACTCACAGTTGGTCATAGGCTAAGTAAATGGAACATGTGAAGCCAAGGAAGGTAGAATGAAGAGATATTTGAAGAAGGTGTTACGCCTTGTGAAGAAATTCAGAGAAGCTAATTTCGTTCAAATCCCGAGGGAAGAGAACATGGTAGCGAACACTCTAGCGAAATAAGCCTCCACTAATGAAGCAATGGACAAGTTAGATGAAATACGATACATGCCAAGCATAGACCTTCCAGAAATGTTGCAGATAGAAGGTGAGGAGAATTGGATGACCCCAATAGTCTCATACCTGAAGGACGGAAGGCTTCCAGAAGGGAAGCTCGAAGCCAGAAAGCTCAGAGTTAAATAAACCAGATACATCCTTATGGACGAAGTGTTATACAAAAGAGGTTTTTCACAACCATACCTGAGGTGCTTAGCTCCAGACGAAGCGAATTACGTATTAAGGGAAGTTCATGAAGGAGCATGTGGTAATCACTCAGGAGCCAGATCACTCGTCCACAAGGTCATCCGTGCAAGGTACTATTGGCCAAACATCCAAGCTGACGCTAAGGCATATGTTAAAGTATGTGATCAATGTCAACGTTTCAGTAACATACGTAGACAGCCGTCAGAATATCTTACCCCAATGATGGCCCATTGGCCTTTTGCACAATGGGGTTTGAATATTTTAGGTCCATTTCCAACTAGAACCAGATGATGAAGTTTTTGGTGGTGGGGATAGATTATTTCACTAAGTGGGTGGAAGCTAAACCCTTGGTGAAAATTACACAACAAAATGTCGAAAACTTCGTCTGGAAGAGCATTGTATACAGATTTGGAGTACCAAGAGTACTGGTATCTGACAATGGACGACAGTTTGATAACACACCCTTCAGAGAATTCTGTGAACAGTTTGGAATCAAGAATCATTATTCCTCACCCTCCCACCCATAGGCTAACGGACAAGCAGAAATAAAAAACCGATCCTTGTTGAAAATCATCAAAACTCGGCTTGAGGGAGCAAAGGGAATATGGCCGGATGAGTTACCAGGTGTTTTGTGGGCTTACAGAACAACAGTGAGAACTCCCATAGGAGAAACTCCTTTCAAACTGGCTTATGGGAGCGAAGCAGTCATACCTGCAGAAGTGCATATGGGCAGTCATAGGGTGATGAAGTATCAAGATGAGGAAAACAACGAACAACTTCGTCTTAACCTTGATCTCATAGACGAGGTAAGAATGGACGCGGAACAACGAACAGCAAGGTACAAAAATCTCATGGCAAAGCAACATGATGCCATGGCGAAACCCAGGCGCTTCAGCATTGGAGATCTCCTCCTTAAAAAGGTCTCTTTGGCAACCAAAAACCTGGCCCATGGGAAGCTGGGACCAAACTGGGAAGGACCTTACAGAGTTATCAACTCCAAGAGACAAGGATCCTACTATTTGGAAGCCCTGGATGGACGAAAGTTAGAGCACCCTTGGAATGTTGAACACCTAAGAAGGTACTATCAATAAAGGATGATCATGGATGAACATTGATCCAGGACGAAGGCCATGGATGATGTGAAGATGAAATATTATTTTCTTATGTTTGCTTATTACTACTATTGTGTTTTAAGTGTATAAGTATTTTATGCTGCTCATGGACGAAGTTATTTTGTATTGTGTGTTTTTAATTCCCTAAAAGCACAAGCTCTCAGGCATGTGCCATGATTGTGGACGAATGTTTACATAGTGTGGATTTCCAAATATATATATGATGTGCTTTAAGTATATGTATGATTGTATGGGAATCCTCCATTTTATGTGATTTCATTCAGAATGATCCACAGAAGGCAAAAAGCCAAAGACGAATAAAATCCTTGGACGCAAGGAGGTATTGTCTATAAGCTTTCCTCCAAATAAGGGTAAAGCAAGAAAGAAATCCAAAGGTATGTCCGTCTAAAACTTAGATGAGATAAAACCTAAGGTATGTCCGTCTAAAGCTCAAGACGAGATAAAACCTGAGGTGTGTCCGTCTAAAGCTCAAGACGAGATAAGACTTGAGGTATATTCGTCCAAGCTCAAGACGAGATAAAACCTATGGTATAATTGTCCAAACTAAGGACCAAAAATGTTTAAGGGAATACCATGAACCCCTGGACGAATCAAAACAGTCCAAGTAATCCAACACATGGACAAGCATTAGCTAAAATTACTTTCGTCAAAGACGAGTAAACGATAGTAGGTTTAAATAGATCCTTGAGCTGGCCAAAAGATGATGTTCATGGACGAATTAAAGAAGAGCTTTCGAGTTTCATTTTTACCCCAGCTTTGTGACGAAAGGACTTCGTCCATAAGCTTAAGTTGAGATAAAGTGTTTTCCCAAATGGTATGGACAATACTAATAAAGTTTGTCCGTAAATCCTTAAACACATTCAAATATGATAGAAACAAAGAAAAAGCATTCATTCATTCATAAACTCTAAGGGTAGACGACCATCGCCCAAAAACCCTTGAAAGTAGAGTAACAGTTAATAAAACTCGTCTATAAATTTGGACGAGTGAATTGTACTTGAATGGATTTTAAAAAAATAAATAAATAAAAAGAAAGATAAAAGCCCAAAACATTAGGGCACTTCCAAATAAAAGTAAAAATATAAAAACTTTCTGATAGCTAAAGTCAATTTGGTGGGTTAGTCTTGGGATTGTCCTGAGAGACCTCATTGTTGGCATCGTCCATGACGTTGACGTCTTCAGAACTCGTTTGCAACAAGGAGCTTTCTGCACCAAAGGGAAGCTGGAAGGAATCAAAATTCAACTCAGGGAATGCCTCCTTAGCGTCAGCACGGAAGTCCTCATAGCCAGCGGCATAGTGGCTGTCTAGACGATTCTTGTATTCGTCAGACTTCTTGAAAGCTGCTATGGTTTCTTCACGTGCTTTCTCCAAGGACAAGGCAAATTCTGAAGCTTGTCCCTTCAGATAAGCGATGCGAGTATCTTTTTCAATGGCATTTGCTTTGAGTTCTTCCACCTCGTTCTTCAACTTCGTATCACTTGCTAGCAAACGGTTGAAGTCGTCAGTCAACCTGATCACCTCCCCCTTCTTCAACAGAATTTCACTGTTCAGCTCTTTAGCCTTCTCTTTCGCCGTCTTGGCCTCCTCAGCAAGTTCCTTGGCCTGGCACGTCGCTGTGTAAAACTTTGACATAGCCTGTGCATGGACAAAAGGAAGTTAGAAATTCTACTTTTTGAAAAACCCATTGAAAACACTTAAAGACGAATAAAATTCATACCTTGAAGAGGTCATGGATACCTGAACGTTCAAATTCCATCACTGACATGTTATAACACTCATTAACTTCATTGTCAGTGACGATTCCTTTGAACGTCCTCCATGCGTAACCCTAGTATAACACCAAGTTGGAAGGACGATCAGATGGCTCTGACGAAAGAGGCTTGCGAGGAGTCTTGGCTGGAGGGGGAGTAGGATCAGTTGGAGTAGGATGAATTACTTGGACAGGCTCCACATTGACAGGAGGGTCGTCCAGATTCACCGTTGAAGGTATAAATTTGGGGACCTTAGGAAGGGATGAAGTCTGAGTGGTTTTTGGTTTTCTGGAGCCTCGACGACTAGGAAGGTCGTCCAGGTCCACAGCACTAGAAATCTTCTTAGACTTTCTCTTCCCAGCCTGGACGGGAGCCTTCTGGACGACTGGAGGTGCAGGAGCATCCTCATCCCCACTGGTTATTGTTTTTTCCTTATTTTCTCTCATCGTGATTATTCCTACAACAAAAGAGGTCAGTAAAAAAAAAAAAAAAAGAGAGAAGAGAGAAAAAATAAAGTAGGGATGGACGATACTTTTGCGAGTGGTTTCTTCGTGGCCTAAATTTTCAGCAGTGGGTTCTGGACCATGTCCCCAAGTAGCCAAACTGCTAAAGATTACTAGTTCATGAAAAGTCCTTCTAGGGAAGGCACGAACTTTGTCTATTCGATCCAAGTAAGATCTGTCCAAACGTGGACGAACAACAGCTGTACCAATCAATGAAAGGTGGTTAGACGACTAAGTGATACAAAAAAAAAAAATGTAAGGAATAAAAAAAATAACATAGAAAGAAAACATACCCTCAGGACGAAGGCAACCTATGGGGCTGGTAAAAGGAGGGAAGGGGGCATTACCAACATCAATTGGATCCTCAGCACAATTTCTAGAAATAATAAAAAACTCTTGTTTCCAGAGCCTGTCAGACGAGCTACGACCCTTTATTAAACTATAGTGAGAGCCTCTGGATGAGAACTGGTAAAAACCAGCAGACTTTTTTTATCTCCGAGGGCTTATAACAGTAATGGAACTCGTCCACTGTTAAGGAAAGTTCCCTTCCAATGCCTCACGCCATAGCACTTGCATGGCAACTACTGTCCTCCATCCATTGGGGTTAAGTTGCTTAGGTCCAATACCTAGCCTATAGAGAAAACCTCTACAAAAAGAATTTAGGGAAAATTTAAGGCCAGCTAAAAGGTAAGACGTATATACTCCTAAACTAGAAGAAGGGGAACAGCACCATTCCCCTTCTCTGGGTAAACGAGGATTGAATTCCCTAGGAATCTGATATCTATCTACAATAATTTTTAGTTTAGGGGCATCTAAGGTGGACGCTACTTCAGGAGCGCAGCTATATATCACATCCTCTTCCTCTTCATCTTGAGGAGGGCTAGGTGACCTTCTGGACGAGCTAGCCCCAGCTCCAGAAGCCATCCTACGCTGCATTTCCTAGAATTCCTCTAAGGAAATACCAGGAACCCCAGACGAATAATATTCGTCTAAAGAACTATCATTGCTACTGGTATTTCCCTTACCACTCTCGTAACTATCCCTACTTCCAAAGGAGACGTCTTGATACTCGTCTATCTCTCTATCTACGCTATCACTAGACCCAGACATGATTGTTTGAAAAAGGATTAAGATGAAAACCTAAGGAAAAGGGAAGGAGAATACCTGACGAGACTAGATGACGAAGCCTAAACGAGAATCTTGGACGAGATGGCAGAAGAGAGATTATGAGAAAGGTGAAGGGCAAGAATGAGAATGTGCCTATTTATAGGGGCCCAGAGGCAGGGTCACGATAAGACACGTGCCAATCAGAAAATGACGCGTGGCACTTTCATGGAAAAATGGAATCGACGAGACAGACAACTAATATGATTCTGACGCGTGGCACGATCTAGGACGATAAAATGATGACATGTGTCAGAAGTCCAAAACAATGAAAAAACCTACAGTGCTATAGACGACCCCTGGACAAGGGGGCAACTGATGGGATAGCAAAGAAATCACCATCTATGGTTCGTCCAAGGGAGTCGTCCATGATCTCCAGTCAACTAAATGTCATGTCTTTAATTCGTCTAGTGGGGTCGTCCATGAGTTTTAATCAATTGAATGAATGAACCCCAGGCAATCAGGACAGAAGGATCGTCCACATGCAAAGCTCATGGACGACCACACTACATCAATTTATATACAAAGAGTCATCCACGGGCAAGTCACATGGACGACCATGTAACACTTGACAAAATTCTGGAATGGTTAACCAACCCGTATCCATCGCCAGCAATTTCTCCTAAGTGTGTAACTTCCATTAGCGGTTACTACTTCTATAGCCGTTGGGGAAGTTATCTCCGTAAATTCGGACTTCCATAAATCTTGGGGAGGTTACTAAGCCAAGTAACTGCCCCAAGGTTCCCTATATAAGAACCGGTCTGAATCAGGCAAAGGTATGAGATTCTGAGATTTTACTCCCGAAAAGTTGGAACTACATTTCCTTGTTAGAAACTAACTTTATCATCGGAGGGTATTTGGCCGGTCCACCCTGGTCACCCCTTAATTGTTTCTTCTTTTCAAGCCTTCGCTACCGTCGTAGCCCACCGAAGCCGAAGTGTTCAACTAACTGATTTTGGTCACTATCACTTTTAAAACTAGATATTCTATTAATTATTATCAATAATAACAAAGATTTTAAGAAAAAGATATGTAACATTTCTCATTGACATATTTTAGTGGCAATCCATTTTATCTATTTATTATGCATTGTTAAACATCTTATTGAAGGGATATCACATTATCTTAGAACGTTTAAGAGAAAGAGTGCTTATACAAGGAGAAATTATTTAATATTCTAATAGTAATTTTCTCTTATCTTACTTGAATGGTGAATTCCAACTCAAATTTAGTTAGTAAGATATATTATTATGTAAAAGGAGAAACCATTACTTTCAAAATACTTAATAATTACTCTATGATTAGAAGTGTGTATGAGTGATTGGCATGAAGGTAATGGTGTGAAAATATATGCATGTGTGTGTGTATTCATAGCTAATAAATAAGAATATATATTTGAAGTTATGAAAAATGCATCCACACATTTTTCTTTTTCATATAGTTTGATAGTTACAGTGGATAATAAGGATCTAAACCATAAACATCTCTATTGGAATCCAAGAGGTGCCAATTAAATAACAATACTCTTTGGCAAGATCACAACTAGTGTGTATGAATGAACTTATGTTCATGAGTTAATTTTGCTTGAGAGAGTGAGAGAGATGGGTTAGTTACACATTGTGTAACCTTAAAAAAATATTACGCCACTTAATATTTTGCTATTGAATGCAAATTGTGACAAATCCACCGTTGGATTTTGATTTCATTTTATTCCCTACATTCTTACAAACTTTCATGATAATTAGAGATCAATAACCATGTCATCTATCAAGTGTTTCAATTTGTAGTTTTTGTATCATTAAATTATGCATATATAAAATGGATTTCTAGATCGAATAGTAAATAGAATCCAATTGGCACAAAATTCAGCATGTTTGTTAATAATATAGAGAACATGCAATTTACTGGTGAGATGTGTGTGTGTTTCGTTGGTATATATTTTTATGTTAGATAAGAATAAGTTCCATTTTAAAGAGGTGAAGTTTTAAAAGATGGAAGGAAAAATGACACTAAAAAGTAGAAATAGTACCTACATGGTTGGAATTTTTATTTTCATATTATTACTTTTATTTTTTTATTTTTAGAATCTCGTGGTTGGAATTAATAACCTAGTTAGGTTAAAAAGATAATTTCAGTGCTCTTGCGCCCTAGGCACGTAGTAGCAATTGGAGTCCCATAGGTGCTTGTGGGAGTGAAGTGATCTTTCCCCTTTGTCTGGGTGGTGAGGTCAAGGAAGTGGTTTTGTTAAAATGGCGGAAGAGCTTGAGGTACTATGGCAGAAGTTAAAGGTTACTAAACAGGAAGAGAAAAGTGTAAACCTAGGAAGAGAATGTACGAGGGAAGCAAAAGAAAGAGGGAAGAATTGCTTAGTTATGAAGGTGTTATCACGCAGAGGGGTTATTCTAGATGCACTAAGGAAGAATGCTAGGATGTTATGGAAGCCAAATAAGAGCATTAAGATTTTAGTGATAGAAGAAGAGATGTTTTTAGTGGAGTTTGACGATGATGGGACAAGAGGAGAGTTATAGAGATGAGCCCGTGGCACTATGAAAAGCAACTAGTTCTACTCTAGGAATTTAACGGAGATCAAGACCCAAAGGATATTGTTTTCAAGTGGTCTCCTTTTTGGGTTCAAATATAGAACCTATCCCTTAAACACAAGACAAAGGAAACAGGGATGGCCATTGGGGCTAGCCTTGGAGAGGTCATGGAGGTGGATGTGGTAGACATGGAGGTACAGTAGGGGAAATGTCACTGAGTTCGAATCAAGATAGATGTTTCATGCAAACTAATATGGGGAAAAAAAATATTAATGTCGATGAGGGGGTGGCTCGATAGGTGCTCTTCAAATATGGGCGCCTTCCCAATTTTTGCTATCAATGTGGACTACTGGAGCATGATTTGAAAGATTGCCTACAGAAAGAAGAAATAGACAAAAATGGCGAAAAGGGAGAGCTTCAATATGGTGCATAGATGAGAGGAGAATCGGTGAGAAGATTGGGATGGGAACCAACTTACGCAAAAAAGAATGAAGGGGTAGGCAAGCGTGGGTGGATACCTGATGACGGTAACTGGGGACCAAAGATTTAGACGTCGAGGAACGAAGTGGTGGTGTCTGACAAAAGAACGTCTGAAGTGCAGGCCCTCGGGGAAAGGAAGTTCGGGTGTATGACACTGACCTTAAAGGATAGAAAAAAGGACACCGAGGATTATCAGGAAAAAGGTTTGGTCAACACCATCAAAGAGCTCCCAAAAGAAAGTGTTACTATTTTGGTGAAAGAAGGCACGGATAGGAAGCAGACTAACACCATGATTGAAGGAAGTGGGAAGGGAGAGATGGAGACAAATCAGACAGAGACCGCAAAGTTTAAATTTGAGCCCCCACCAAAGATGCTTAAAGATGGAGGCCACGTGGACTTGGACTTAACAAAAGATGGGGAAGGCCCAATGGCGATGACCTATGATATGGAGCTGGGTTGGGTTGCGAAGACTTTGGGCCCAACTAGTGGCCATTGGAAGAGAAAAGCCCATGCGGGCCAGACCGAAGGAAAAGAAAAGGCAATAAGCCGAATGTAGAAAAAAAGAAGTGCTTCAAACCCACTCGAAGAGTTAGATTAAAATATGCTGGATATGAAATGAAGGAGAATGGAAACGCAGGGAAGTGACAATGTGGAGAATGAAACTAAAAGAGTTGGCGATGTGGCGAATGCTGCAAGGCAGCACCGCTGAGCCCCATGAGCCTCTTGGCATGGAACTGCCAGGGCCTTGGGTCAACTCTGGCAGTGCATTCACTCACCGATTAGGTGAAAGATATCGACCTGGTCTTGGTTTTCTTATCGGAGACTAAGGCAAATTAGAATAGAATAAAAGGCCTTCAGAGAAAGCTGAACCTTACCCAGGGAATTACAGTGCCAAGCGATGGCCGAAGTGGGGGGCTGGTGATGTTGTTGAAAGAAGGGGTTGATATGTGCTTTAAAACCTGCTCTAATGCACATATTGACTTGGTGGTCCGCGAGGGAATCGGAGCTTAACCGTGGCGGGCAACGGGCTTTTATGGACATCTTGATGCAGGTATGAGATTTATTTCTTGGAGATTACTTGAATTCCTTAAGAGATAGTGTGATATGCTGTGGGTTGTTTTTGGGGATTTTAACGAAATTGTTCGATCTGATGAGAAATTGGGTTGGTTAGATAGGGATGCAAGACAGATGAAGGTTTTTAGAGAGTGCTTAACTGATTGTGGTCTCATTGATTTGGGATTTGTGGGGCAGCTTTTTACTTGGTGTAATGGTAGGATTGGGGAGCAACGTACTCTGGTTAGGTTGGATGAATTGTGGAATGAGGATTGGCTGAAGATGTTCTTTGAGGCAAAAGTTTACCATAAAGCGATGGCAGCTTTAGAACATTGTTTGCTAAACTTGTCCCTTAGGCAGCGGGTGCATAGAAGGGGAGGTAGGAAATGGTTCATGTTTGAAGCAATGTGGACTAGAGAGGAGGGCTGTAGAGAGGTGATTGAAATGGCCTGGGATCCTTTGAATGCTAATCTGGAGTTGTAGGTCTAGGATAGGCTAAAGTGTTGCAAAGCTTACTTGTAGAATTGGAATCGTAGGGAATTCAACAATATAAATAAGATTTTGAAGCAGAAGCAGAATTGCTTACAACAACTGGAAGCGATGAATTTTCTACACGAACTAGCGGAGGATATTCAAGCACTAAAAAAGGAGATAAACGAAGTAATGTTTGGGAAGAAATGATGTGGAACCAGAGGTCAAGGGCTTTGTGGGTTAAGTGTGGGGATCGGAATACAAAAATTTTTCATGCCACGACAAGTATTAGACGTCAAAAAAATAGAATTTAAGGATTATGTGACTCGGGCGGTAGGTCGAGAGAGGATTGTGAAGAGGTGGAGGGTATAATCTTGGAATACTTTAAGGAAATATACTGTACAAGCTTCCCAGTTGACTTCGGGGCTAGCCTTGGGGTAGTAGACAGGACGATTTCAAAAGAAATGAATGAAGACTTTCTAATGGAATTCAGAGAAGAGGAAGTATGGCGTGCCCTGAAGCAAATGCATCTAACAAAATATCCAGGCCTATACAGTATGTCACCTATATTTTTTCAAAGATATTGGGATATTATTGGCCCTCAGGTAGTTGATTGTGTCCTCACAACTCTTAGAACAGGTGTTATGCCAAATGATTTAAATGATACATACATATGTCTGATACTTGAAATTAAATGCCCCCAAAAGATAATGGAATTTCAACCAATAAGCTTGTGCAATGTTATATATAAACTTGTATCAAAAGTATTGGCTAACAGGTTGAAGAGAGTTCTTCCAGAAGTCATTAGTGATGCCTAAAGCGCCTTTGTACTAGGGAGGCAGATCACAAACAACGTCCTTATGGCTTTCGAAATCATGCATTGTATAAATCAGAGGAGGAAGGGGAAAAAGGGGTTGAAACATTTAAATAATGTGTATTAGAAACATTTAAATCAATCTTACTGTTTTCTTCTTCTTCTTCTTCTTCTTCTTCTTCTCTCTCTCTCTCTCTCTCTCTTCTCAATAGCCTTTAAGCACGCACTCACGCGAGTGCCTTGAGACTCTTCTATTTTTTGGTAAAAATTAATAATTTACATCCATTATAATTTGGGATTTCTACATTTTCAAATCACAAAATGCCTAGAGATGTGATGAAAAAATTATTTCACTCACACACTCATCATGCCTCTAGGTATTTTATGATTAGAAAATGTAGTAATCTCAAATTATAATGGATGTAAATTATTAACTTTTACAAAAAAAATAATAAAATAAAATAAAAGAGAAAAGCCTTATACACGTGTTCAGGGGCTAGTATATATAAAGATTGCTTAAAATTGCTTCAACCTTTTTCAATTTCAATTAATTTACCTTGATTTGAAGATGATACTATAATATTTGTATTAACATTTAGGGAAAAAAAATTGAAGAATCTATGAGCAAATCTTAAAAATTTACACAATTACCAAGTTGAGGTCCATGACATTTGATAATGCATCCTGACAATTTAATAGATAATTGACTCAAAGGGATTTGTATATTTTTTTTTTCCTGTAATTTGTAATTCTAGAAGAAGTTCGTAATTCTTTGAAACTCTCCAAACAAAACAAACCTCTGGCATAATTTTGAACTATCTACATAGAGAGAGTAATCACAATAATGTGTTCACAATGAAAACACCAAAACGCAAAATATGAACATATAAACCCAAATTTTTATTCATTAACCAAAATTTAAGACGTACATTGACATGTAAAATATATAGGATATATCAAATCACAATTTAATTAGAAATCTCAATGGCCTTTACGTCAGGCTTCTTCACTTCCACCTTAGGGACCATCATAGTGAAAACGCCATTCTTCACCCCGTCCAGCATCCACTGCTATACTGCACTCTATGCCACGTGTCATTCTTTTCTTCCTTCTCCACTTTGCTCTCTCCACTTATTGGTAGCACTCCAATCTATCATATTCAATTTCATTCTTCACTTCCTCTTTCTTAAGCCCAAGAAGATCAACCTTGAACATGTGCTTCTGGAGTCTCCTTTCAATCCACGTGAGTGCTAACCAAAGCAAAAGTTTCTCTTGCAAACTGAGGTTCAAAAAGCTATTACAAAGTCATATTTGAAGCTTGTAAAAAAAATCATACAGAAAGCAAAATATATAACCTACTAAACCACTAATATTACAACATTTTGTGCAACAAAATTCAACAAATTAAAACCATAGACATAGTTAGAATAGTTCAACCTAACTGCAACCATGGTTGTCAAAATCGCGATCTGAATCATAAGATCGCATGATTTTACGATCCCACGTCACCAAAATGTTTAGAATCGCACAAGAATCGTAAAAATTGTAGAATCGCATGCAGGATCATGTAGGATAGTATAGGATCGTATGAGATCCTACTGATCTTACCAAAACATAAAAATAATTTTATTATTATTATTTTTTTAAGTTCATCTTTATAAGTTGTAATTTGTGTTGAGGTTAAAGAAAATTAGACACAGACTAAGGCCCAAAGAAATAAAACGTTGGGCTCAGTTCACAAAAAAATAAATAAATAATAAAGCTAAGAGAAAAATGAGAGAAAAAGGAGGGTTGGGCTCACACAATGAAGAAAAAAATAAAAGAAAGAAGAAAAGGGCAAGAGGCCCAAAGGATTGAGATCCAAAGACCCATGAAAGAACAAAGTTTAAAAGACATAAAGCAAGAGAAAAGGGCAAACCAGCCAGGGCCAATAAACCAAAGGGAGTCTAGTAAGAAGAACTGGGCCGGGATCCCAGAAGTCACCAGAGTCCAGGGATCCCTGGGGCATGCAAAGGAGGATTGAAACAAAACAGGGATCAAAGACAAAAGCATGCGGGTCTCATGCTCCGGACATGTAGTGGGACCAGGGAGTACAAAGCAAAAAACGCATGAGCCGTGATTCCAACCATTTGGAGAAAATGATAGGGAAGAGTACAACTGAAAAAGCTGAAGAAGTGAAAAATGCCAAATAGCTGAAGATCAGCTAACGGAGAAGCTGGAAATAGAAAACCAGCTAAGGGACTTTCGTTTGGTCGGACCAAAAGTAAGAAGCTATGAGAAAAAAGGGAAACAACATAGCCTTGAGCAAAACTGGCATGGCACAAACTCTAAGGGGTAAAGGGGAGAAATCACTAGTACCCTGGAGCCCGATATGTGCTATAAAACGAGAAGGGGGTCCATGCTAAAAGGGATCTAGATGGGGATAGAGATTCATTGGTGATTAGATCAATGAGGCATTCATGGTCATGTTCTGAAGTCTCGTAGAACTATAGAAAGAGCTCTGTAAAATTAAAAGAAAACAGAGGAGCCGCTCCTGGTATCCTAGAGACAGCCACTATAGCACATGCTCGGATTCAACAAATTCAAACTTTGCAAGTCTTGGAAGCTTAAATAGCTATCAAAGTCTGTAATTTTTGAATTTAGTTGAACTTCGTATCACGTCTTAGTGAGCATTGTAATAATAACTAAAGAAAATTAATAAAATGCACCTCACTAATTCGAGGATCCCTAACCTTTTCTTGCATTGTATTTCACTTGTTGTGCATTCCTTTGCTGTTAAAATGTCATTCAATACATATATTTTTGCTTGTTAGTTATTTGTATTGTAGGAAACTTGTTTTGCGCACCACTCGGTTCTTAAACAGCACTTTTAGCTGCGGTGAACCGAGCCCAGTCCACCAAAAATATTTATTTGGCCCAGGATCTTTGGGCCACTGTGCTAAGAAGAAAAAGACACTTACATTTTGGCGACTCCGCTGGGGACTGGGAAAAAAGAAAAGGGAAGAAGCAATCCCTTCGCAGAGCATGCCTCAAAGACCAAGGAACAGCAAAGGTGCCAATGTGCCACCCGCGGCCTCTGAGCCTGTGGGAGAAAATGAAGTGGCCTCCAGACAAAGAGGCGAGGTACCCCAGACAGAACAAGAGGTCGTGTCGGAACAGAAAAATGCAACGCAAGAGCCAGACCCCATGGCTCAAATGACTACAATGTTGAAAGACTTGCAACAAGAAGTTCGCCTTCTCAAAGAAGGCAAGACATAGGAAGTCAGGGACAACGCCCCCCTCGTGGGCAACCAAGATAGAACCCAACCAGAAGGAGGGTCAGCAGTGGGAGGAGGAACCAACCCCCAGTACCTAACACTGGCAGATGTCAATGCCCTCCTTGACCAAGAAAGGGAAAAACTTTCGGGGATCCCCAAGCAATTTTCTCGGGATCCCCCATTCCCACCAGAACTCCTTGGCAAGCCATACCCCAAGGGATATGAACCACCAAAGTTCCATCCTTTTGATGGAAGGAATGGAAGCGTAGTAGAACATGTGAGTAGGTTCGTCCACACTATGGGCCCCTACGCAGGAGATCGAGAGCTGTGTCTAAGAGAGTTTGCTAAGTTCTTAGTGGACAGAGCATACACTTGGTACACCACACTGAGACCTGGGTCCATTAAGACATGGGATGAGATGATGGAGAGATTTTGCACAAAATATTACCCTGGTGAGGACAAGGTCACTTTCTAAAGCCTTTAGATGGTACGGCAGAGGCCTAGAGAGGATCCCGTCCAGTTCATCAAAAGATTTGAAGATGTGTCCCTAGATTGTTATAGGGAGCATGAAGAAAAAGAACTCATAGAGACTTGCATATCTAACATGCTTTTCGATTACAGACTTAACCTCGAAAATTTATGTATCACACAGTTCCCTGACCTGTTACAGAGAACTAGAAGGACAACACAAACTATGAGGGCAAAGAGAATGCTAGCATCCCAAACCATGACAGCATCGGTAGGAGAAAAAAGGAAGAGGCTTGATGGAAAAATGTTCGAGGAACCATCGGTGATCCCATGTACCGCAGAAGAGTTAAACCATGTCCTAGACAAATGGATCAAGGATGGAGTGATTAGGCCATTCACTGTGTCCAGACCACCAACCGAGGAAGAAAGGAAAAATCCTTTGTTATGCTGGATTCATAATTATGTCAAGCATTCCACCAAGGATTGCTGGATCCTCCGCAGGCTCTTTCACAAGAAGCTAAGAGAAGGAACCCTGTAGCTCACCCAGAAGGAGCCCGAAGTACAAAGGAATCCCTTACCTAACCACAAAGGAAAATGGGTGGTAGCTGTAGTAATCCATGGGAACCTAGTAGAAGCAGAAGAGCCAGAAGGATCCTTTCACCCAAACACAGTCAGGACCCTCAAGAAGAATCCCAAGTTCAGATCACTATTCAACCAGCTGGGATTTGGACCAGAAGCAAGAAGGGTGGCTACGGAGTCTCTCATGACTATAGCAGCAGATTCAGGAATGGAGTGTTTCACAGTAGAATCACATGCTAGTCGAGCTTTCCTAGAGACAACCAATGCCATAACTTTCACTGATGAAGACATGGAGGTTAAGCATCCAGACCACCATAGACCCCTTTATCTAATGGCCACTATAAACGGTGTCCAAATCAAAAGAGCACTGGTGGACACAGGGGCATCACTCAACCTCATAGCCCTAAGCACCTTAGAAGCCATGGGCCTAGCTGGAAGGAGGATCCTAAAGGCTCCCATGGAGATAACCAGATTTGGAGAATCAGAAGAATCAACCGAGGGATATATACAGTTGGCCCTAAGAGTGGGACCAATAATAGCCTTGACCAGATTTCATGTAATCAACTCAGAGGTGTCCTACCATGTATTGCTAGGACGGCCATGGCTCCATAAGCACCGCCTTATACCATCCACATACCATCAGTGTGTTAAGGGGAGATTGAACGGGAGGCCTGTAAGGATCCCTGCCAACCATAACCCTTTCAGCCAAGGAGAAGTAAACTTTGTAGAAATAATGTTCTATAATGAGTTAGAACCTGATGATGAGAGTCCTATGCCAGGAACCCTAGGAGCACCTATCTTGGAAAAAGAAGAAGGAGGAGGTACCCATGACTTAAGAAACCTCTTGAAGAGAAAAAGGCAAAAGAAGGAGCCCAGCACCTCAGGACCCCGAGAATGTGTAGTAGTGCGAGAACCCGGTGGAAAATTAATTTACCGCTTGTGGAGGTCTGCAGGGCCTGAGTGCATCATGCAGGAGGGTCTCGGACCACCAGAATGTATGATAGCTCAAAAGGAAGTCCCAGAGGAAGAGTTGGAAGAAATAAACTTGGGGGCTGAGCTAAGATCCCAGAAGCCTATTTTCATCAGTAGCCAGCTGACAACACAAAAAAGGGAACCACTGGTAGCCTTACTCAAAGAATACATGGATATGTTCGCGTGGACCTACGATGAGATGCCTAGCCTGGATCCTGGGCTCGTGGCCCATGCTCTCAATGTAGACCCAAGAGTCAAACCAGTAGTCCAACCAGGTAGGGTCTTTCACACTGATGTAGAAGCTTAGATAACCCAAGAGGTTAAGAAGCTGCTAGCAGCTGGTTTTATCAAACCCATTCAACATCCCAAATGGCTTTCCAACATAGTACCTGTGAAGAAAAAGAATGGCCAAATTCACTACTGTGTGGACTTCCGCCATCTAAACAAGGCATGTCCAAAAGATGAGTTCCCTTGCCTAATATTGACCTCCTTGTGGACTCAGTTGTGGGAAGTTCTATGTTCTCATTCATGGATGGGTATAGTAGATACAACCAGATTTGCATAGTTGCCAAGGACGTTGAGAATACAGCATTCAGGACTCCAATTGGAAATTTTTATTACACTGTGATGCCCTTCGGCCTCAAAAATGCAGGAGCCACGTACCAGCGAACCATGATAGCCATCTTCCACGACATGATGCATAAGGAAATGGAAGACTATGTGAATGATATTGTGGTCAAGTCAAAAACCAAGACAGGGCACCTCCAGGTTCTTAAACAAGTTTTCAAAAGATGCAGAGAATACAAACTACGCATGAACCCCATGAAATGTGCCTTTGGAGTATCTGTGGGAAAGTTCCTCGGGTTCCTGGTACATAACAGAGGCATAAGTGTAGATCCAGCCAAGGCTGCAGCCATTGCCACCATAAAAAGGCCAACAACAGTGAGGGAGCTCAAAAGCTTCCTAGGAAGGGTCTCCTACATCAGGAGATTTGTGCCAGGGCTGGCTTCAATCACAGGTGGCTTATCCAAACTATTAAAGAAAGGAACTGAGTTCACCTAGGGAGCAGAACAACAGGAAGCCTTCCAAAGGATTCAGCAGATCATGAATCATCTACCCACTCTCCAGGCACCAGTACGTGAGCAACCCCTGTTACTATACTTGGCATTACATGCCCAAGCAATAGGAGCCCTACTAGCGCAAGAAGATGATGATGGGAATGCACAACCTGTTTACTATGTAAGCAGGACATTCAAAGATGCCGAGACCAAGTATCCCATGATAGAAAAAGCTTGCCTAGTGGTTATTTACGTATCCCAGAGGCTAAAGAGGTATTTCTCAACTCACTAAATTCTTTTAGTGACTAAGTCACACCCCATAAAAGCACTCCTGCATCAGCCCCTCCTAATAGGAAGAATAGCACAGTGGCTGGTCCTGCTTTCTCAATACGACATAGGCCTTAGGACCCCCAAGGCTATCAAAAGTCAAGCCATAACTGACCTCCTGCCACAATTCCCAGGGAAGGAGGAAAGCTCATTAAGTGAAGAAATCCCAGGTGAGGTAGCAGTAGCAGAAATCCCAAGAAAGAAATGGACAATGAGATTCAATGGGTCAGCCATAACAACCTCAAATGGAGTAGGAGTTGTTCTAAACTGTGAGGATGGGGACACCATGCCCCTGTCTTTCAAGCTTGGATTCCCCTGTTCCAATAATGCAGCTGAGTATGAGGCATACTTGACCGGACTAACTATAGCATTCAGTATAAGTGTAAAACACATGAGAGTACTAGGAGATTCCAATCTTGTAGTCTCCCAAGTGAAAGGTGACTTTGCACTAAAGGAACAAAGTTTAGCAACCTACAGGACTTGGGCGCAGAGGCTGGAACAGAAAATCCTAACCTTTAGTATAGAGTACACGCAGAGAAGCAAAAATAGGTTTGCAGATGCGCTTGCCACCCTGGGGTCCTAGCTACCATTCAAGGGAAAAGACACTCTGGTCATAATAGGAAGGCAGGAGCATTCCATCTTAAAAATCCTCCAAAGGATATCCCCTGGAGAGTCCAAGCAATGGGACTGAAGGAGCAAAGTGAAAGAAAAAATGAAAGAAACAGGATCCAGAGGGAGTGTCAAGGAGCTGAGGGTCTACGCTCTAATAGAAGGAGAACTATATAGAAGGCTGCCTGAAGGGATCCTATCTAGATGTATGAATGAGAAGGAGGGGAAGCTAAAGTTGGAAGAGCTACATACCCAAATCTGCGGGACCTTAGAAAAGATCAGCCTATATAGGAGAATGCAGCGCATAGGATACTACTGGCCAAATATGAACAAAGAGGCGGCAACTATACTGGAAAAATGTCAAGAATGTCAATCCTCGGTGGACAAGGAAGAAAGCTACGCGGTATTTATTACAAAAGATTGGAGGACTCCCTTCATGGAATATTTGGCTCAAGGGATCCTACTAACTGACAGGGCACTGGCCCACCAGCTCAAGAAACTCGCAGTCAGATACTTTTTGCAGAACGGGATCCTATTCAAAAAGGGATACATTGGGGATCCCCTAAGATGCTTGGGGCCAAGGAAAGCCAAGGAAGTAGTTAAGGAAGTCCATTTTGGTGATTGTGGAAGTCACCTAGGAAAAAGGAGGCTCTATAAATAGTTATTATTGTTGGGGTACTACTGGCCAACAATGAAAAGGGACTCCGAGGAGTTAGTCAGAACCTGCCACTCATGTCAAGTCCTCGGAGATGCAATCCATACTCACCCAAATGTGTTACAAGATATGACAACTCTATGGCCTTTCCATACTTGGGGGCTTGATCTCATAGGACCTATAAATCCCCCATCCAGTGGTCACATATGGATATTGGCAACTACTGAGTACTTTACAAAATGGGTGGAGGCCATTCCCTTGAAAAAAGCCACTGAAGCAGTTGTAGCAAACTTCATTCGAGAGCATATCATTACAAGGTTTGGGATCCCCAGGAGGTTGATCAGTGACAATGGAACCCCATTCATAAATAAAGACAAGAAAGGGTTAACTGAGGCTTACTACATCAAGCATGGAAGGTCCACACCGTACTACCCACAGGGAAATGGCCAGGCGGAGGCCACCAATAGGGTGATATTAAAGATCCTTAAAAAAATGAAGCAGGAGTATGGAGGAAAATGGAGTGACCATTTGGCAGATGTACTTTGGGCATGCAGGAACTCTGTGAAGACAGCCACGGGATTCTTACCATTCTCCCTGGTCTATGGGACAGAAGCCATCAGTCCTATAGAATTAATTATTCCCACACCAAGAGTGGTACTTGAAGAAAGCCAGGAGGACACCGAAAACACAAACAATGAAAGGAGAATAGCAAACCTTGAAGGGGTAGAGGAGGAAAGAGAGCTAGCCAAGAGAAGAAGCCAGAGATACCAACAAAGAATGACTAGAGCATATGCACAAGCAGTACGCCCAAGAACTTTCACTAAAGGGCAGCTGGTACTAAGGACAGTAGAGCATGTGAGAAGAAACCTACAAGGACCCTCCAAATTTGCCCCAAAGTGGGAAGGACCCTACATCATCAAGGAGGCCCATGATAGCAGGTATTATTACCTTACAAAGGAAGATGGGACAATCCTGACAGAGCCCATAAATGCGAAGTGGCTAAAACAATACTATGCGTAAGAAGGGAGAGGTCTCAATACACTAGAATCCTTTTTTGCCAAACTCTCCAACCTGCTAAGTGTTTCTTTCTTTTTATATATTATCGCTTAAGTAATTTTGTTCAGGGACCCGTGGTAAAAGGACACCCTATGATCCTTACTATCATTGTTAGATTTGCTGTGTTCCTTGAATGATGTTTATGTTTTAAATTCAATGAAATTTCTCTTTATTTCTCAGCTATTAAATCCTAGGTATTACAAAATCCTAACACAAACGGATAGGGGAGGATACCTGGGGAGATCTTTTGATGCATGACCTAGGATCACCCCACAAATAACTACAAACAATTAAGTTTCAAATACATGGTCTAGGATCTCAGGCATATACTGAGGATACTTAGCCCAATACTTGATATATATAAAAAAAAAACCTGCCAAGTTCATGAGCAGGGACAAAAAAAAAATATTGCCCAATGTACCTAGTTCAGTACTTGCGCAACCAAGGAGAAAAGGGAGGATACCTGGGGAAATCTTTTTGATGCATAACCTAGGATCACCCCACAGATAACTACAAACAGTTAAGTTTCAAATACATGGTCTAGGATTTCAGGCATATACTGAGGATACCTAGCCCAGTACTTGATAAAAAAAACCTGCCAAGTTCATGAGCTGGGACAAAAAAATATTGCCCAATGTACCCAGTTCAGTACTTGCACAATCAAGAAGAAAAAGGGTGGGTACTTGGCTGGAACCTACAGCAAAACTTGTGGGAATCATGGACCAGGACTCAGTGCAAAAAAAAAAAAAGAAAGACAAAAGGAAGAGAAGATTCACATGCCATTAAGAAAGATTAGAAGCAATCTGAAAACACAAATACTTAGAAGCAATCATGAAGCACAAATACATGGAAGTAGTCTCAAAGCACAAATGCAGATCTAAAAAAAAAAAAAAAAAAAGCCAGAAGCAATGTCCAAACAAAGAGATAGAAAGCTTATACAACCCCAAATTGTTCATACACATCCAAACCAGCTAAAAAAAAAAAAGGAAAAAAAAAAAAAAAGGCTAGGAAATAAGGCTAGCCAACAAAGAGCCATCTGAGGAAAGAGTAGGGACAGCCGAAGAAGAAAGGACCCTCTGTCTTTTGATCTTCAAATCTTGCAAAGTCTTGTGAGCATGAGCTAAAGCATCCTCAACAGCAGCAATCTCAACATAAATACTCTTCGAGGCTTGCCTTTGGAATAGTGTGTGGGCTAATGATCGTAGGTACTCCAGCAAAAAAGACAGGTTGAATTTGGCTTCTAAGAGATCCTGCACCACTCCCCTCCATTCTAAGAGCTTTTCCTCAGATAAAGAGTCTAGCGAGGAATTTCTCAAAGAAATCAACACGGCACACAGCAGCTCCATCAAAATGTTCCCCAAAAATACACCTCCTCTGAAACCAATGATAAAATCCCCATAACTTTTGAATAGCACTTCCAACAGTGGCAGGCCTTCCACAGGCATAGAAAACCGCAAGAAGCTGCCATAGGAGGGCCCGAAATGGTGAAAGTGACTAACAAGGAGGCTTTTGAACTCCAGACGATCAAAGCGAGCCAAAAAGGTGGGGAGCCTCCCCCATTGTTGCATCACCACCTAAAGGGGCTGAGGAACCTTCAGCCCTCTGGGTAGTATGAAGACCAGCAACCTGAGTAAATCCCACACCCCCTGCAGGAATCTCAAGTTTAGGATCTTTGACACCAGTAGCAATTCCTGCAAAAAAAAAAAAAAAAAAAAAAAAAAAAGGAGAGGAGGTGGGGGGTGGGGGGGACAAACTTAGTTCCTTTAAAAAAAAAAAAAAGAGAAAATAAAAGAGGTTGGAGGAGAAACCAATATCAGCCTCTTAAGGCGGAGCTTCCTTCTCTTGCTCCTCTGACTTCTTGGAGGACTTTGAGAAAGAACACATAGCAAGTTGAAGAAAATGTGAGGAAGCCTCAGTGAAATGACTAAAAGAGGGCAAGGATACAGGGGGCTTCGCCATAAAAAAAAAGGAGACAGAAGAAGGGCACAAAAAAATGTGGGAGGGAGGAAGCACAGCCAGAACGATTAACACCCACCTTCAGAATCCTCCGATTCTAAAGAAGAAGCAACACCAGAGGCAGATTTCACAATGGCTTGGCTTGGAAAGAAAAGGGAAAGAATGAACTCAAAAAAGGGGAGAAACAAAAAAAAAAAAAAGAAAAAAAAAGAAGGGGATGCAAAAGAAATATAATTAACGATATTATAAAAGAATAAGGCTTACCTGTTTGCCCGGATGGAGACGCGCCTCCCAAAGTCATTGTACTTAACCCCGTCTGAGGTAGCACAGTCCTGATAGGACTGGGAATCTGCTGAGATTGGGGACCCTGGGACGCAGGAAGTTCAGGAACCTCAGGATCTTGGGTAGCCTGGACACCCTGCATTGGTTGCCCAACCTCCCTAGCAACGCCACCATTGGGAGTCTCCTCTTCAGTACCCTGAGATCCAGCTGCGACCATTTCCTCTTCCAAAGTCTCACCAACCTCGAGGGGAGAGACCTCCACCTAAGAAAAAGGGGGAGGAGCAACATGAACAACAAAAAGCTTAAGGGTGCCACAAGTACACAGCGCTAAAAAAAAAAGGATAAAGACAGACAGCAGGAAGGCATGGATAAAAAAAAAAAACATACCACATCTTCACCAGAAGAAGGACTTCTACCTTTCATAAGATCCAACTTACGATTGGACTTCAGAAAAAGACAACCACTCATCAGTTCAAAAAAAAAAGAACGAAGAAAAAAAAAAAAAAACTACAATGTAAAAGAGAAAAGAAGTGAAGAAGCCTTGCCCTTCTCTCTCTCTCAACAGGGTCTCCGGGTCTCTGTTGTTTACTACGGGTACGTCTAGAGGGTCCCAGAGAACCATGGACTGAAAAACTCACAAGAACCTGGGGAAAAGAAGACTCTACCTTAGTCTTCACCTGGCCCCTTACGACCAAGGGTTGCTCAACTTCTTTTTCCTCAACAAGCACCAACTGTTTCTGAGATCTCCCAGTTTTCTTCTTTTTTATCTTAGGGCTAATACCCCCTATACTCTCTTCAACTGCAGCCTCCTTCAATTTTTCCTGCGTAATTGTTTTTCCTCTACTCATACCAACAGGAGTACCAATACTTATGGCCTCTATTGCCCCCTTCTTAATTGGTACCCCAGCAGAAGCACCAGCAATAAGGTCACACCCTAACCAGGTTTCTGGAAAATCCTACGCATAAGTCACCAAACCTTCCCTGGAAGCGTGCCATTCTGCGAAACTAGTTTTGCTACTTACAGCAACAGAAACAACACCAGCAGTAGGCAGAGACAAACGCTTGTTGGGTGTTGGGGTAGAAGAAATTCCAGGGTTGGGGTCTCTCCCAATCGTGCCAGAACCAGCATAATCAATAAAGGACTTTTGCACCTTTCTCCAATAGTCAGCATAACCACTGGAGGCAAAAACTCCTCTCTGGAAGTTGGGCATTACAGACTGAGGACTCCTTCATGACCAATAAGAGAAGGCCTGAAGTCTCGTGAAAGGATCCAAGGAAGGAAGAGAGGGAACTATGTCATTAAACACTAGAGGGATATCTTGATCAAAACCAAACTGCCGAAGTACTCGATGCGCTGAGTAATGGGTCTACCGTGGGCCATTCAAAGAAAGCATAGGAAGCCAAGAAGGACTAACACAGGCCAAGTATGATAAGCTACCTTCATCACCATGACGTAAATCGAAAGTATTTTCTGTAGAAGTCGGAAAAGGAGATAACACAGAATCACAAACAAAACAGGGGCCAAACTCTCGGGGAGAGCGTCAATGCAAATGGCCTACTTGATCAAATAATTCAACCAAGTTAAGGCTGCCACCTTTTAGACTCAGCCAACGGAAAATAGGGTGGCTGTCAGTTGAGCTGCCGCAAAGCCCTTTAACCACATCAGGGGATCCCTGAAACTTATCTTTTACAAACTTTAAATTCCTACATCTTGCTAAAGTAACCGAAGTACGACTCCACATAAATACCTGGAGAATGATGCAATGAAGAGAAGAAGTAATAACATAACAAGAATCACCTTTGGCTTCATCTTTATGAAGCTGATCCAATTGAGAATAGACATAACCTAAAAACATGGGGGCTAGAGGATATTGAGCGCCCTGAGCCAACTTAATCGCCAAGGGAAAAAGAGTGGACTTGATTCCATACCCAGGGAACTCGCTGAACAGAAACTTGCTAAGCCTGAATGCGAGGAACCCAGCTCGCCTAACTTCCTTATCCTTCTCGCGCGAAAGATTTATAACCCACCTACCCATCCTGGCCGGTTTCCCACCAGGAGAAGCAGTATGTCCACCAAAGTGAGCAAATAACTCTTCTTCCACCTTGAAATCCTCATCAGAAAGATTAATATCAAAGGGATTTTCAAGCCCAAGCACCGAAAGAAGAAAATTGTTGACCACATCCTCCAGGGTAACAGTCAGTTCACCAACAGAAAAAGAGAAAGTGTGCAGAGCAGGACACCAACGGCGCACCAAATGCCTAAGGCCTTTGGCATCTCTGAAACCCTCAAGATTCTTGGAAATAGCCACTGCCTTTAAGACACCGGCGCACTCTAAGCGGCCCACAAATTCCTCATCAGAAAGTTCATTATCCACCTAGATAGGCCAGTTTTGGATCTTTCCAGCGACAAAATCGAAAAAGATGGGGACTGCCTCTTGCAGTCCTCGCCTAATCTGGAGATCAAAAATCTCCCTAGGATCTGGAACTTGTATAGAACCAACAAAACCCGCTTGGCCAAAGAATATCCAGGCATGAGTGGATGGAGGGGTCTCACCATGGGACACCTAAGGGAAGAATAAGCTAGGAGTGTACCAAGGGTCTCGTAAAGGAAAAGTAGGGTGCCCAATGACAGACTCATCTTGTGCGGAACTAGAGGAACCTTTAGCTTCAAAGGGACTAGGAGTACGGTCCTTTCTGTTTCTAGAAGAGGAAGAAGCCATTGAAGCAATGGGTATCTTGAAAGAAGAAAGCAGGTAGCAGCGAGACTAATCGAAAGAAAAGAAAAAGAGACTAGGAATAAAAGATTCAGGCAAACAAGAAAAAAGGTAATGGGAAAAGGCTAGAATGAAGAAATAAAAGAGCAGTTAGAGAAGACAATATGTGGAAAGATGCGCCCGTTGCCAGGAATTAAATTTAAAGAGGGAAAAGTTATCAGCAGTTATTAATGGGAGTTATGGGAAACGTAAAAGTAGGTGGTGGAAGTTCCTTTTCGAAACTCAACTGTCATGTCCCATGTAAAAGGGAGGAGTTACAAGAAAAAGAAGCGAAGGGGCCAGGATACCAAAGACCAAAAATTGAAGATCAAGATTCCCGAAGAAAGATCAAAACGGAAGAAATCCTACAGAAACTCACGCATGGGCTGCAGGCAACCCATGAGCTCGGGAGGCTAAATGTTAAGGTTCAAAAAAATTGGTCACAGACTAAGGCCCAAAGAAATAAAACGTTGGGCTCAGTTCACAAAAAAATAAATAAATAATAAAGCTAAGAGAAAAATGAGAGAAAAAGGAGGGTTGGGCTCACACAATGAAGAAAAAAAGAAAAGAAAGAAGAAAATGGCAAAAGGCCCAAAGGATTGAGATCTAAAGACCCATGAAAGAACAAAGTTTAAAAGACATAAAGCAAGAGAAAGGGGCAAACCGGCTAGGGCCAATAAACCAAAGGGAGTCTAGTAAGAAGAACTGGGCCAGGATTCAAGAAGTCACCAAAGTCCAGGGATCCCTTGGGCACGCGAAGGAGGATTGAAACAAAACAGGGATCAAAGACAAAAGCATGTGGGTCTCATGCTCCGGACATGTAGTGGGACCAAGGAGTACGAAGCAAAAAATGCATGAGCCGTGATTCCAACCATTTGGAGAAAATGACAAGGAAGAGTACAACTGAAAAAGCTGAAGAAGTGAAAAATGCCAAATAGCTAAAGATCAGCTAACGGAGAAGCTGGAAATAGAAAACCAGCTAAAGGACATTCGTTTGGTCGGACCAAAAGTAAGAAGCTATGAGAAAAAAGGGAAATGACATAGCCCTGAGCAAAACTGGCACGGCACAAACTCTAAGGGGCAAAAGGGAGAAATCACCAGTACCCCGGAGCCCGATCTGTGCTATAAAAAGAGGAGGGGGTCCATGTTGAAAGGGATCCAGATGGGGATAGAGATTAATTTTTGATTAGATCATTGAGACATTCATGGTCATTTTCTGAAGTCTCATAGAACTAGAGAAGAGCTCTGTAAAATTAAAAGAAAACAGAGGAGTCGCTCTCGGTATCCCAGAGACAGCCACTATAGCATAGCACACATAGCTCTTCAGGTTGTGAAAGTAATTGGAGTACATTTGGAATAGTAAGACCAAATGACTTTGGTATATTATCCACCAATTGAGAATTCTCTATTAAAATTAGTATAACTTTAAGTAAACTAAAAAAATGAGAAAATTGTTTAAACCAAAAAAAAAGAAAAAAAAAATGAGTTGGTATTTGTTACGTAAAACTTGAAGATAAAAGAGAAAATACCTAAACTATCAAGTGCAAAAGATGAAATTGGTTTGAAGAACTTGTCTTCAGATGGTGAGTGGTTAACAAAATGTGTCGACCAGAAAATGATGGTACAGATTTTGATGAAGATAATGAAGTAACAATTCTAATGCCTTCCTTTATAGATTTAAAAATAAATAAATAAAAGTTGCATGTGTATAGTATGAATGTGTGATCACTATTGTATCATTTGGTTATCAATGTTAGGTGATGATGAGGGTTCAAGAGCTACTGCTGAAGGAAAAAGTGTGCTAGTATTTTGGCACTTGGTTAGTTTCTAATTAAACATTCACTGCACTTTTTAAATACATTGCGTTAAAACTTAAATATATTTGTTTTATTAGTATAAACATAGTGATATAGGACATGCAAATTACATCATATGATCAAAATCTTTTTTTTTTTTTTGGAACATTCATAATTTACGTGATTATTCAATATACAAAGTCACTATCAATGTGTTTTTTGTTTTAAATATGAAAATAAACAGGATCTTACGATCCACGATTCGATTATATGATTTACGATTCTATCTATCTCTTGTGATCTTACGTAGAATTCTAATTTTGACAACTACAACATGTCTTTAATTTGTGGTAGCAAAAAGCTATAAATTGTTCTACAACATTAAATTCTTGTTTGATTGGTAAACCACATATTATGAAAAAAAAATCTTCACAAAAAAAAAAAAAAAAATTATGAAAAAGAAAACCCAATCCCTATGGACATTTTGTCGAAACGAAAAAAATACCTAGAGATCAATCAAAGAGATTAATGCCTAAAGAGCTCATTTTTTTCCCAAAAAATATAAATACTGTAATATAAAAATAAAAATAAAAAAAACACAGAAAAATAAATACACCATCAGTTCAGACCAAAAGTGAAAAACCACAGAACTCTTTTAATCCCAAAAGCACTGTTCCTTTTGGTGGGGGGTGGGGGAGAGAAACATACGATTCCTTTGCAAAAAATTCCTCAATCTCTGACTTTGGTGGCATCCCTACCGCCAAGAGTATCCGCCAATCCTCATCTTGATTGATCCCTACATTGAAACCATTTTGAACCATTTAGTTTTAAATTATAAAATTTGAGAGAGAGAGAGGATCTAAACAAACCTGAATAGTATCCCAAAGCACTCGTGTACTCATCTGTTGCTACGATTTCTGAGAAATATGTTTTCTTCTTGGATTTTTCAATTGAGAGAAGATGACAACGCCGGTACAGATTAGGATGAAAGTCATGAAACAAAGTTAATTTGAAGAAACTGACTGAAAATTTCAAGTGATTTCCAAGTGGTTATAAATTTGAGCCTCTGATTTCCAAGTTGTTATTTCACCCACAAACATATAAAATGAGGTACTTGTGGCCAGTTTTATTGGATAGTTTTTTGGGTGGGAGTTATCCTATTCATTTTTTTTTCCCCTCTTTTAATAAACATTAATTTTTTTATAGGTAAACGATTTGCTAAAAAATTTTTATAGGTAAACGTAGCTAATAGCCTAAGAGATTTTATTTATTTTATTTTTTATGGAATTATAGCCTAATAGTTGTGAATCTTATGATAAAAGATAATTGTATAAGTCTATCTCTTAAAAAATTGAATTTGGTTTTGTAATCTATTATAAAAGAAAAGAAAAAATTTGGAAATTGAAAAAGTGGAGAACATGGTTGGTAGATTAAATTTCGGGTAAGAAGAAAATTTAAATTTTTTTAGGATTTTAAAACTTAATAATTTTACTTAGAGAAGTGAGAAATAGTTGTGGATAATTGAATTCTTTTAATTACATTGGATAATCTCATTAAATTAAAAAATAAAAATTACATGAGATGATGGATAACGATTAGCGTTTTTTTTTTTTTTTTTTTTTCCATAAAAAAAGTAAGGGTTAAAAAAAAAAAAAAAAAAAAAACCAACTTAACATGAAGGAGAGGGGAAAAAAAAGGAGATCTTGCAAAAGATATTTTTAAAAAATAAAAATAAAAGAAGAAAAAGAAGAAGAGGAGAGTTGGTTGCCGCATTTTGATAGGAGTGATTGTAGCAAATTTGAATTTTAGTTGTGGTTTAGTAGATGCAAAGTTATTCTATAGTGGGTTTGTTTGGGAGTTAAAAAGATAATTTTACTAACTTGTCCTTCAATTTTGTTCAATTTATAAGAGCATTTTTAAATCACAAAAAAATAGAATTCCAAACAAGAAAACCCCTTAAATAGTAGTGTATATATATATATATATATTTATTTATTTATTTATTTTTCCTGCTCATGCGGCCACGCCATGGGAGAGGAAACTGAATTACTAAAGAGCTTCTTCTTCTTTTTCTTTTTTCTTCCTTAATTAATTGATTTATACTTGTTTATTAAAAAAAAAAATCTGATGTAAGTAACTTTTTTCAACCAGAAAATCAGACTATGGACCTCATCACACTACTTTAAGGGAGAATATGTTTGAGGGTTGATTATACGTTTACATTTCACTAGCAATGTAAATATTACATTGTAAATTAAACAAATACGTACAATGTTATACACATTTGCAAAAAGTGTGGAATGCTAGTACATTCTTACATTTTAGACTTAAAAAATGTGTACAATGTTGTACACATTTGTTTAGTTTACAGTGTAAGATTTATATTATTAGTACAAGGTAAATTAATAATTTTCTTATGTTGAGAACCAATGTAATTTTTTTTTTTTTTTTTGGAGAACCAATTTATTTTGAATTAGAGAAGTAGCTCGTTTTGTTATAAACCATGAATTTAAATGTTAGAATGACTATTATTTCTTTGATTGAAGGGATAATAAGTTGAGAATTGATTTGAAAATAATCAATTAAAACCCCAAAGTTCTCGGTAGGGTAGGGTAGGGTTCTCCACCATCTCCATACCATAGCATAGAGTTTCCCTTCTCGTTTTGGGAAGGACGTTGAGTTCCCTCTAGTAACAATGTTACTAGTAGGGCTTGAGGGCTGTTTTTTCGAGGGGTCTGGGATACAGAATAGGATCGGCATAGAGGACTTAACTAGGGATTGGAAGAAATTATCACTGACGGAGAAGGAAGGGGATAAGCTTGACCTGTCAAAGAATAAGAAAACACAGGTTTTTGTTCTAGCAGCAAAGTTCTTTACATGCAGATCGTTGAACGTCGAGGCTGTGGCAAAAACGTTCAGACCACTGTGGCACACTAGGAAAGCGTTTGAAGTGAGTGAAGCAGGGGATAACAGATTATTATTTGCTTTCCAGACGGCGGAGGATGTGGAGAAGGTACTAATGGGAGAACCATGGTCTTTTGACCGACACTTGGTAGTTTTTCAACGATACGATCTGACTACTCCAATTGAGGACCTCACTTTCGACAAGGTAGCA